>CM076584.1:1670324836-1670773301 GCA_034641835.2 Pinus albicaulis | reverse complement strand
TTAAATGAGCCATTCACTGAGGTAATATGCAGTAGAATGACCTAAGGTAATATGGTATTTGTGGAAAAAGTTAATCATTTTCTTGGATTTTAATCCTGTTGCATTGTCAGTAGTTATCTTTTGGGGACATCCAAATCTTGAAAGAATGTTTTTTTCTAGGAAGGAAATAATGATAGTATATGTGGATTGTCTGGAGGGTATGGCGTCAATCCACTTGGTAAAATAATCATTGGCTGTCAAAATACACTTATGTTGGCCTGAAGAAGGAGGGTGAATTTCACCAATGAAGTTAAAACCCCATTGTTGAAATGGAATTTCAATTGAAATAGTCTTTAAGGGGAGGGGTAATAATTTATTGTTACCCTAAAAAATTTGGCGCTTATGACATGAAGTTACATACTTTTTGACATCAGCAAACAAATTAGGCTAGTAAAAACCAGCTCTCAGGATCTTATCTGTTGTATTTTTCCAATATAGATGTCCTCCACAGTCACCTACATGAAAATTTTCAAGTATTTTGTCAGATTCTTCCTTTAATAAATAATTTAATAAAATTTGGCTATGATCTCTCCAAAAAAGGACATTATCTAAAATACAAAATCTTACTGCCTTTAGTTTTAAGAATCTGGCTTTAGTTCTTAAAAATCCAGGAGGAGCTTGTAAGTTTAGGAGTAGTCTAAGAAGGCTTCACTGATAGTTGGAGTCGCCATCTCTTCCTGATCATCTACTTGGGAAATAAAATTTATGTCTAGTGCATTGCAGTTAGATTCAGCCATACGTCTAGCTAATCCTTGACCTTTGATGAGTTTTGTTGGTTTTATATCTATCTCATATTTTAAGATAGTGGAAATCCACTTACCTCTTCTTCCATCAGGACCATCTTGAGTAAGAATGTACTACAGAATTTGGGACATAGATAATGATATGAGAGTAGAGAATATAAACTCTGAAGTCTTTAATGGCCTTAACCAAATCTAGGGTTTGTTTCTCCATAATGTTGTACTTCAAAGGGGAATATCTAAGGGTCTTACTGAAAAAATCTATGGTTTGTTCAAATCCTTGGTCATTTTTCTGCACTAAAACTACGGCAATGGTGTGTTATGAAGAAAATGAAAAAATTATGAAATCTTTCTTAAACTCAAGACTTATTAGGACTGGAGTTTTGGTTAAGGATTGTTTGATGGAGTCAAATTATTGTTTAGCATCAATATTCCATTTAAGAGCTGAATCTTTTTCGATCATGTTATTTAGTTCTCTAATTATGTCAGCTAAATTAGATATGAATCTTCTTAAAAAATTAATCTTACCTAGAAAGGCTTGTAATTATTTGATGTTTCTTGGGGGTAATATGTTCAGAATTGATTCTATCCTAGCAGGATCTATTCTGATTCCTTCTTTAGAAATTAGGTTTCCAAGTAACTTTCCTTCTTCTAATCCAAATAAACGTTTCTTAGGGTTTAATGAGATGCCAAATTTCCTACATTTAATAAAGACTTGTTTCAGATGATCCAAGTGTTCATTATTAGTTTTGGAAAACACAGTAATGTCATCTAAGTAAATTACTAAGTAATCATATATTTCCTTTGTAAAAGCTACATCCATATCCCTTTGAAAGGTTTCCCCTGCATTAATTAGAACAAAAGGAATTTTTTACATACATAAAAGTGCCCCAAGGAGTAGTAAATGATGTTTCTGCTTGATCTTCTTTTTGGGCTAAAATCTGGTTGTATCCTGAAAAACCATCTAAAAGTGACATCCTAGAAGAGCCAAATACCTTTTGTAATATATGATCCATTTTAGGTAAAAGGTAATTATCTTTCAAGGACACTTTGTTTAGATTGCTAAAGTTAACACATAATCTAATCTCTCCTGTTTTATTTCTTGTTGGAACTAGGTTGGAAACCCAATCAAAATATCTGATTGGTGAAATGATCTATGCATCATACATTCTTTTCATTTATTTTTCTATCAAAGTTAATAAAACAGGGTTAATTATTCTCAACCTTTGTTTAAATGGCTTCTGATCTTCTTTTATTGGAATTTTATGTTGGATTATGCTGGTATCATAGGATTTGAGATCCTCATAACTCCAAGAAAAAACATCTTGAAATTCCTTTAAAAGAGTAATTTATTTTTCTTTCTCTTGCTGAGGTAATGTTTTCGAAAGTTTTATTATTTTGGGTTTTAACTCTGTACCAATATTGCATTCTTCTATATTAGATCTAACTGGATCCATTTTAGGTTTTCTAGCTACATCATTTGAGTCAAAAAGATCTTCTAAGGGATTTAAACCTTTAGGTAAGAAATTATCTTTAAGATTCAATATATCTGATTCATCATCAATAATTTATTCAATCTCTACTTTCTCTAAGCTATCTATATATGCTTGACTAAATCTAGTTGGTTTATCAAAATTTATTCTATTTAAATCTAACTTATTCAAATCTATCTCACAATATAAATCTTGATCTATAGTACAATCTGTGTCTATCTTACAATTTTGAAATTCATCTTCATTGTTCATAAACTTGTAAATCTGTTCATCCTGAGAAAAAATTTGCCAATACTTAAGGTTGTCTAGAATTATTGGCCTATTTTTTACTTCAGCAGTATATTTGTGATTATGTTGGAATGGTAAATTTCATGTACTAGCAAAGGCTGCTAGATAGTGAGCTTGTATATTTTTTTTTCTAGGTATAGAAGAAAATTTACATTCCAATAAATCATCAGTTAAATATATGACAGTGTCTCTGTATCTACTTAGTATAGGATTGTAAACATAATAAACTCCATTTACTTGTTTTATGATTAACTCTGAATCTCCAATGATTAATATCCTTTTCCCTCCCAAGTTTCTAATGATTTGGAGTCCTAGAATGAGGGCTTCATACTCAGCCATATTATTAGTACATTTGAAATTGAGCCTGAAAGCATGGCCTTCTAAGTGATTAGTCTCTATGTTGGTTATCCAAACTCCTGCTCTTGCTCCTAACTTATTTACTGAACCATCAAAGTCTAAATGCCATAGAGATTCATGAAAAATATTATCATTGTTAGGTGCTTTCTTTTTCTCTATTAGTTCAGCTTGGATTTCATTAGTTTTAGAGTTACATAAGATGAAATAATCAAGATCAGTTGGTGTAGAGTAAATTGGGTAATTTATATATCTTTCAACACTACTGACCATTTACTTCATTAATGTTTCCCTATATAACTTTTCAGGTTGGCCAAAAACTGATATAGTAGCATAATACATGTCAAATTGTAGAAATCCCTGTAACTTTGCTACCCATGAGAGAGAAAGTAACATTCCATATTTAGGTGGGATATTAGCTACTACAATCTCCATTAATATACTCTTACTAGGATATTGAACTAGTGTTACACATAAATCTTTGATTAAACCAAGGCATTTAACTTTACTTGAATCAAATGAGAACAAATCTTTGTAGGGCCTTGGGATTTCTAGATTGAGAGTTTCCATTATGGATTTAGGCATTAGATTATGGGAAGTTCCTAAATCTAGCATGGCATTCTGTAAAATTTGATCATTAATGGTAAGACTGATATAAATTGGAGGAACTGCTCCATAAGCATGTTTTCCATTCACCTCTGGGCCAAAAATAAACTTTGGCTGATCATCATTTAAATTTATGGAATCTTCTCCATCATTCATATTTAACATTTCAGTTATGGTTGATTTATACAAGTCATGCTTTACCAATTCAGTCAAAGGATTTTGAATTTTTAGCTTTGCAATTTTGGATTGTATGTTGAATGTAGGTTGAGATTTACTGATTTGAATCATTTCTTCTTTAGTAACTGTAGTTTGTGTTGGTTTGCCTTGTTTTTATACATTTATTTGTTCATTTTCAATTGGTTTAATATTCTCTATTTGTGTTTCTTCTGTTTTACTTCTCCTAACTTTCTTTTCAGGGATTTTTTTGTGAAGCAGTAGATTTTTTGTTAGACTTAGAATTATCAGCATGTGTTTTTGAGGTAAGATTTTTTGGATCTACTGATTTAGGATAAGAAAAAAGTATTTAATGGTATAAATTTGTTGTTTTAATATAATTAGAAGCTTTAGCAGCAATACATTTATGTGGATCTTTTGCAGCTTGAGCAATTTCATCAGTAATATCAACAATTTTAGGGCTTGATGCATTTTTAGGACTAGAAATGTTTTGGGAAGAACTAGAGTTTTGCTTATTTTCCCTTGGGAGAATTTGCAGAACTTTTGTTTTGGGAGCTTCTACTATTTTCTGATTCTAAGTTTGGGAAGCTTTCTTGGTAGAAGACTCATTGTTTTTCTTTTTTCTAAGGTTATATTGACTATGTATTTCATTTATAGCATAATCATAACCTTGTTTATAATCAAAGGATTCGCTTGAATCTAATTTGAGTTGTTGGAGTTCAAATAATTTCTGATCTTCCTAAGCAAGAAAGACAGTATTATTATCATCTATTCCCATTAGATTTATTGCATCCTCATCATCATCATTATTCTAAGAACTTTCAGCATAGTTCTCTTGGAATGGGGGCCTTATTGTTTGGTCTGGGGTTGTTTCTTTTACTTTTCCAGAATTTGTGTTTTTTCTAAAATTGGGATTTCTAATTTGTTGTTGGTTATCCCACTTGGGTCTTCTCTCTATGTTTTCTAGGTTATCCATCATCCTCTCTAAGGTTTTAGCAAACATATCTATTTTTGTGTCTGAATTGACAATTTCTTCTTTAATGGTCACTCTTCTTTCATTTTCGAGTCTACCTTTTTTGGCTAAAATGTTTACTTCTACACTAACAACATCTCTTTGCATTTTTTCTAAGGTCTTTGCATCTCTTTCCCTTAATTTGTAAGCCATATCGGCATCAAATCCATCAGGGAATTTGAGCAGGACAGAATAAGGAGTGGGTTTAAGATTTGCAGGGATAGAATTATAGACACTATTATATCTAGTGCAATAGTTTTGGACTGACTCATTTGGAGATATTTTCATGGAATCAAATTCAGACAATATTTGGAGGGGATTCCTTTTCTTTTCCCATTTATTTAAAAACAATCTATGAAACACGGCTAAATTAGTTACACTACCAGCATCTAGATCTTTAAACGACTTCTTAACTTCCCTTGTCAAATTTTGTGCAAACAACCTCATTTGAACGTCTGAGTCATCAATATCATAAATTTCAAAGAAGTTTGTCATCTTAGTAATGTGTTGCTGAGCATTATAAATGGTAGTGCCATCAAATAATGGTATTTTATTTTGATAGTCTTGAGGCATGTCATGAATCTGTGTGGCAAGACAAGGGGAGCATATCTAGCAGCCATAGATTGAAGCTTAGCTTGGCTAGGAAGTAAAGTAGAACTGCTTCGAGCTGTGCTAAAAATAATAGCTGATGAACTAAAAGTTGTATTTGAAGTGTTGGGAAATGAAACTGGAATGTATATGGAACTACTAGGGAATGAGGATGATGAATTTATGAAATCAAAAGGTGAACTAATGGATATATTGAATGAAGTCAGTGGTGGAAATAGTACTCTAGGTTGTAAACGTAATCTAAGGATAAATGGATCTATATATGAGCTGGTACTAGAATTTATAAATGATGTAACATCATACAAAGATGAATCTCTAGCTGGTATTATTGTAGTATGTAACTGAGAAACTGGAGACTTGTTTGTATAGGTCAAAATTGAGCTAATTCAATAGCTTCATCAATATCTTTGAGAATAGTAACATTAAGTTCTTCAATTTTAGTCTGATCTTCAACTTTCTTTGATTTAGAATTGACTGTAATATTTTTTTGTTTTGTATTCAAGAATGAAGTGAAAATAGGGTCTAAGACAATAATTTTAAGATCACTTTCATATTTTCTTCTAAATAAAGAATTCTCAAATTTCAAATTAAAATCAATATCTTGCAAACTTACTAACTCCTATGGTAATTAATTGACTCTTTTTAATGATAATTCAGCTTCTAAATTTTCTAACTATTTTTTCTTTTTACCAATTCGGTCTGGGTTGTCTACTATAAATGAAGGCTTAGGATCTGGGTTAGACCCGGTATAATAAACTTTCCTAGAAGCCAGAATTATTGTCTTCAATAAACACAACTTGTAAAAACAATCTTAAAGTAAAAGGATGAATAAAAAGATTTCCTTTAAGACTAGTTTTATGACTGAGGATTGGTTAGTTCCCTAGTATGGTCGCCAATAATTTTATCACTCTAGTAATTCTCAAGCTGTGTGATTATGGTTTTTAGTCAAATAATTCTAGAGGTAGCCACAAACCTACTTCGAACTCTAGGATCTAACCTTCCTAGGGCTCAGAGAGGGCTCTCTCTTTAAATTTTAACTTTGTTTTAATTTGTGAATATTAGGCTAGTTATGAAAGTACAGTTTTGGTTTTGTTTTGATATATTCGGTGGGAAAAATCACTTGAAAGGATGGATAGTGGGAAATCTATTTTTCCATTGGGATATGAAGTCAAAATCAAGAAAACAGGACTAGGATCAAGGACAAAAAGGTCAAATGTCTTCAGGGAAAAATAGATAACCCTTGGAGATCTTGGAAAGTTGTTTTTGTGAGGTGGTATGATCGGGATAAAGGGCACTTAAGAATCCTTTGATCTGGAAAAGGAAGTAATAGGAAGAGGTCAAACGGGAGAGGGAACAATTAAGGGTTCCCTACACTGGAAATTAGAGGAAAACATATAAATGATAACTAGTTAAAAATGGGGTGCTTTTAACATATCTTGTAGTAACGCTCCTAGTTATACATTCAGATTTAGCATAAACATAAATGGATGCATGTAACAAAGAAATGAAATAGTGACAAGTGAATAAAATACTTCACTCCAAATAGCTCATCACAGGAATCCTGAAGTATGATGCCAATTCACTTTGATCCAGCCTACTACTCGAAGTTTTGACACACAAAGCTTTAAAGTCCAAGAAGAAATTACTATAACAATCCCAACAATTTTTATTCCACACAAAATACTTCTAAATATGAAGTATTTATACATAATGTTTTACAAAATATCCCAGAAGACTTCTAGGAATTATCTTAGGAAAATAAAATATCTTTACAATAATAATAGAGACAGCTTCTTAACAAATCAGCAAGTTGTCCTATTTTATCCATAAGAAATAGAAACAGTTTTGAGGATAGGAAGTAGCTGACTGCCTTGGTGTCCTCCTTACTAGCCTTTAGATATTTTTTGAATCTGATGTGCCTTGTCTAATACTCTTTCTGGGATACTCTTTATTCAATGATACTCTTTAAACTCTTATACTCTTAAAGCAAAAAAACTATTTTACTGCTGTAAAGAAAATCTGTTTTGAATGTTAACTTAGAAAACAACTTTTTGTCTTCTTTTCATCTGCTTATTTTAATCCTTCACATTAAATCTGTGAGTGCTTGCCAATCCTCATTTTTAGGAATTTGAATATTCTTTAATTTCCTAAAGTTCTCATCAACTTTTTTATATCTAGAAAAGGTTGGCTTGATGAAAAACAAGTGTTTGATCTCATTCTGTACCTAAAATAAATCTTCAAAACTCTTAAGTAACATTTTCCTCTTGGGATTGCTTGACTTGTTGGTTTATTTACCTATTTCATGGCAAATTCTCTTATCTTCTTATCATAGTAATTTTGAGGCATCAATTTATCATTAATAACCATGATATCTGGAAGTCCTTTTTTCCTCAAACTTGTGAATTTAACCATGAACCTGGTTATGGCAGTATTCATGCCTTCACACTTTTCTTCAAGTTGCCTCATCAAATTTCTCTTTGTTGTGACTTTCCTAATTTCTAGGATAGTTGTAGTTATCTTTGTTATTTTGAGTTCTTCTGACTCCTGTCTATTTTTGTTGTTAAAGAAATTGATTAGCCTTACAGTGTGCTCTAGTTTGTCAGCGAGATTAGTTTCAGTCTTTTGAATTTCTGCTTGGGCTACTAGTAATAATTCTCTTTGCTCAAAAATTACCTGATTTGAAGGCCATACATCATGGATGGCTTCAATGATATTATTCTATAGGTAATTTTTGATGTATGATATCTGATCCTTCAAAGTTAATTCTTTTTGGAACTTTTTTAACTCTTCACTCAATCTACTGGCATTTTGTTCATGTGTCTTAGCATTTACCTGAGCTAATTTATTTGACTTTTCAATATTTTCAACCATTTTTTTCAACTCGTTAATCTCATTTGTCTTTAAAGACATCTCTTCCATTTATTTTACTATCTTGGTGGCCTCATTAGTAGGTTGTACTGATGTTGTAGAAGATTCAGTGGCTGATGTTGTGGAAGAAGTCACTGGCACTGCAGTAGCCAGTGGTTCTTTGGGTGCCAACTTTTCTCCTAAAGTTGAAGGCACTACTGCAGTGATAACTGGAATGATTTTAGGAATCACTGGTTGTTTTGCTGTCTCCTTTTCTTGGACAAGTTTGTCCATCTATATTTCCATTTTCTTAACCTAGGATGTCCACTTAGGACTTTAATTGATCATTTCATATTTTTCATTCTGTTCCTGTATGAATTCTTTTGTTTGAGGATGCTCACTTTGAGGAAGTTTGAGTTGTTTCCTCAAGGCTGCTATATCTTCAACACTATTACCGATGAAATAGGTAACTGCACTAGTACCTACTTCTTGACGTAGCAAGAAAAACACCCGATTTTGAAAAGTGGTGATGCAGAATCTTTTTTTTTTTTTTCAGCATGTTTTTGGCCCTTAAAATTTTTATTTTTTTTTCACGTGATGCTTTTTATGTCGATTTTCAATAGTGGTGGTGTATCATCACCAACGTCTTTTTAGAGGATTGATTTTGACACTATACATTTTCTAATGTCTTCTTCTTCCGTGAGATGTTTATTTTTAAGTGCATTTATGTACTTGTGTTTTAAAAAGAACAAAATAATTATTTTTTAAATAAAAATTTGTAATGATACTTTCACTTTTTCACATAGATAAAAAATGAACAAAGGGTCAATATTATAAATTTTATATTTTCTACAAGTTTATGTATTGCTAATTAATTTTTCAATGCACATCAAATAATTGTCACTAAAAAACCAATATTTTGAACGATATGACAAAAAATACAAATTTTCAATAGAAATAGAATGCAAAAAATACACTTTTAGAGACTTTTTGTTGAAAAAAACATGTTAAATAAACTAATTTTTGGGAAAATATTAACAAAAAAAACTTAAGAAAATAGCATTTTTATTGAATTTTATGTCAAAAAATAATAGTAATCACATGTTTTTTTGCAAAATAATAAAGATTCTTCTCATAAAATATCAAAGTCTAAACATTACAAGTGAAACTAATTAATAGATCTCAAAAATGAGCTTTGTTTGCAAGCATAACTTAAATATCTTCGACAATATCAACTAATACATGTTCAACATCATCTAGAACATCATTGATGGCTTCTTCCACAACATTTTCTACTTCATTTTGGTCATTGTCATCTTCTAATGGATCTTTCATGTATGCAAATCTTCCAAAGTGTCCCTTTCCAAGCATTCCATATAATGGTGGTTGAGGTTCCTTTGCTTTTTTTGCCACACGTGATTCATTAAAATCCCCTTTCCTCAATCCAACTTCTTGTTTCACATCCGGAAGGAATTCAAGAGCGTTAATTCTTTGTTGAATAAATTTTCATTACACTGGGTCTTTCTCAATGGCAATGCAATTTCTTCCTTTTGTTAGGCAACATGCTAGTTTTGTACGTAATCATCAAGTGCAAAAAGAATAATAAAATTAGTATAAATACATAAAAAGTAAAAAACAAAATATTTAAATTTAAATTTGTATAACAAAACTTACCTGAACCTGAAAATAGATCCAAAACCCAATCTCCTTCATTTGAAAACATCACCCAGCCTGCCATCGACCCCCGGCTGGGCAGAGGGAAATTCTAAGAATCGCCCCCTTCGAGAATTTCCCTCCACCCAACCGGGGGCTGGAGGCAGGCTGGGCAATCCTCGACGATGTCACCTGGCCAGCCTTTGCCCAGCAGGGGGTGATTCTTGGAATTTCCCTCCACCCAGCCAGGGGTGATTCTCGTAATCGCCCTCCGCCCAGCCGGGAGAGATTCTCGGAATCACCCACTTCCCAGCTAGGGGTGATTCTTGGAATCACCCTCTACCCAGCCCGGGGCCGGAGGCAGGCCTGGCAGCGTCGCCGAGGGCTGCCCAGCCTATCCCCGGTTGGGCAGAGGCAGAATGGGAAGCCCTTGATGGTGCCACCCGGCTGGCCTCTAGCCCCCGGCTAGACGGAGGGAGATTCTTGGAATCACCCTCCACCCGGCCAAGGTCCGGACGCCGGCCGAGCGACACAGTTGAGGGCTACCCAGCCTGGCTCCAGTCCCTAGCTGGGCGGAAGGTGATTCCAAGAATCACCCTCCACCCGGCCACGGGTGAGATACAGGCTAGGAATCCATCGACGACGTTGCCCGAACTACCTCCGGCCCCCAGCTGGGTGGAGGGTGATTCTGAGAATCACCTCTGGTTGTGCGGAGGGCGATTCTGAGAATCACCCTCGGCTGGGAAACCCTCGACGGCACTAGTCGTCTTGCCTCTAGCCCCCGGCTGGGCGGAGGGTGATTCCGAGAATCGCCCTCTGCCCAGCCAGGGTGATTCTCGGAATCACCCTCCGCCCAGCCGGGGGCCAGAGGCATGCCGAGCAGTGCCATCGAGGGTTGCCCAGCTGAGGGTGATTCTCAGAATCGCCCTCCGCACAACCGGGGGTGATTCTCGGAATCACCCTCCGCCGATCCGGGGGTGATTCTTCGAAGTTCCCTCTACCCAACTGGGGGTGATTCTCGGAATCGCCCTCTGCCCAGCCGAGGGTGATTCTCGGAATCGTCCTCCACCCAGCCAAGGGTGATTCTTGGAATTTCCCTCCGCCCAACTGGGGGTGATTCTCAGAATCGCCATCAGCCGAGCCAGGGGCTAGAGGCAGGACGGGCGGCACCGTCGAGGGCTGCCCAGCCTACCTCCACCCAGCTGGGGGCCGAATGTAGGGTGGTAAGCTCTCAATGGTGCCGCCCGCTCGGCCTCCGATGCCCGGTTGGGCGAACAGAGATTCTCAGAATTAGATTCTAAGAATCTCCCTCCACCCAGTCGGGGGCTGGAGGCTAGCCGGGTGGTGCCATCAAGGGCTGCCCAACCTGCCTCCACCCGGCCGGGGGCTGGAGGCAGGCTGGGCAGCCCTCGAAGGTGCCGCCTAGCCTACCTCTAGCCCCCGGCTAGGCGGAGGGCGATTCCGAGAATCACCCCTGGTTGGGCAGAGGGTGATTCCGAGTATCACCCCCCGCTGGGCCGAGGGCGATTCTGAGAATCACCCCGACTGGGTAGAGGGCGATTCTGAGAATCACCCCTGGTTGGGCGGAGGGCGATTCCGAGAATCACCCCCGGTTTTGGGGAGGGAAATTCTGAGAATCACCTCTGGCTGGGCAGAGGGCGATTCCGAGAATCACCCCCGGCTGGGCAGAGGGCGATTCCGAGAATCACCCCCCGTTAGGCAAAGGGTGATTCCGATAATCACCCTTCGCTCAGTCGGGGGTGATTCTTGGAATCGCCCTGCAGCCAGCTAGGGGCTAGAGGCCGACCGAGCGGCACCGTCGAGCGCTGCCCAGCCTGCCTCTAGCCCCCAACCAGCGACAAATTAATTTTTATTTTATTTTATTTTTTTCAAACACAACCTATTTAATTTTTATTTTTTTTAAACAAAAACTATTATAATAAAAAAAAATCTATTGTTTAATATTAAAAAAGAAAAAAAAAACAACTATTCAATTAAAATTTTAAAATATAAAAAAACAGTAAAAAACAAATAAAAAAATATGTTTTAAAAAATAAACAAACAAATATTATTTTTTTTTATTTTTTTTATTTTATTTTTTTTTAAATTAAAATAATTATTATTTAAAATATTAAAAAAAATTTAAAATATGTTTTAAAATATAAAGAAACATATATAAGAAGATTTTAACTTTTAATTTTTATTTTCTTAAAACTAAAACAATTATAATTTAAAATATAGAAAAAGCAATAAAAAAATTAAAAAATGTGTTTTTATATATAAACAAACAAATATATGAATAATAAATTTTTCATTTACTGGTTCATTTTTAAAAATTGTTCAAGTCATATAATTTCTCCATAATTTCATGGTTCAAGTATCTTGAAAACTTAAGATTTAAAAACTTGAGATTTACAACTTGTCATTAAGGTTTCTATGCGCTGTGAAATTTCATCTTTAATGCTATGGTTGAAAATAATTACAATTTTAGGGTTGTTTAGAGTCAAGATATTTTATCTTTAACAGCATGGATAAAAATTGTTCGAAATAATAAGCCCTCCAAACATGATTTTGTTTATATTTAACATCATCTATCAAAAAATTTAGAATTTTACGATTTTTCAATGTCCTAATATGTTGTCTTTAATTCCATTGTTACAATGTGTCAAAAGTGTGACACAATGCTTTTTTTGTTATTCCAGTATCAACTCGTTTTGTTTTGAGGGTGTTTTTTCAATCATTTTTTCAAGAAACAATTTCGTTTTTAGCATAATTTTAGAAAAAGGTGAAATTTGACCTTGAGAAAAAAACAAATGCATTCTGTGTTAGGTCCCCATATTACTATTATAGTCCCTTATTGTTTTTAGTGTAACCCCCTTATTGTTATTATTGTACCCTTGTAACCCCCATTTTGTTATTATTGTGCCCTTAAATTACTATTGTTAGGTCGGCTAGGATTACATTGTGGCCCACTAGAATTACATTATGGCCACATGGACTCCTATATATAGAAAGAAGGTTTTGTAAATTGTATCATCCAAGAATTGTTCATTTATGTAATTTATTGGAGGTTTCCCCCTCGAAGTGGCTTATTTCTAAGGCGTTGATATCTCTTTTCTTCTATTTTTGGAGTTGGTTACACAACATTTGGTATCAGAGCTTTGGATTCTAGGGTTTCGCTACTCCAAACAGGTCATTGTGGAATTTTCGCTATAAATTTTTTTCTACGAAGTTTCCAAAGCTGAAATGTTTAGGGTGCGAAGCCGAAATCCTGAGGAAGGTCGTCTAAAAATATTAGAGCTTGGTTCGCAATATTTTCGGAGATATGATCTGTGGAATTTAGGTCTGTTTTCAGGCTCCTAAACAGGTCATCGTGGAATTTGCGCTATAACGTTTTTTCTATGAAGGTGCAGAATCTGAAATTGTTAGGGTGAAAATCTGAAATCCTGAAGAAACTCATCAAAAAAATTTAGATCTTGGTTCGCAATATTTTTGGAGATATGATCTGTGGAAGGTAGTGCTTTTCTAGGCTTCCGAATTTCATCGCAAAGAGGTGATTGTGGGAAAAGTTCAATAACTCTCTCTCTCTTAGCATTGGATTGGAGTGCCCTAAAAAGTGGTCACAAGTAAACAGACTGTAGTTTCTAGGCTATCAATTTTAGAGGAGAAGGACAAAAAAGTGACACGTGGCAAGTCATACAAGTTCGCTCTACTGAACAAGTCCATAATTAAGTCATTGTGGGAGATTGGACATAAATTTGTCTTGGAGAATCCAAATCAGGTCAAACCTATGGCATTCGAAAGAGAATTCAAAGGGCTACTTAATTTCTGAATTTAAGATATTGAAGAGCCACAATCACATATATAATCCAATTTCAATATCGAGCTCCTCAAAAGCAAGAAAAAGGTGTGTAATTTTTTTTCCGAGTTGCATAAGTCTTGTTTGAAAAATCAATTTGAATTGATTCCAGGGGCATATTGTAGAATAGATATCAGTATTGGGTTCTAAAAAATGCCTCATAAAAATAATTCAACACCCATTAAGCCTTCAGAAGGCTCTACTATGACTCATGAAGATGAAGAATTGCAACATGATCTATCAAAATTACAAGAGCAAGTGCACCAAATTTCGCTCTCGCAAAGAGAAACAAAAAATTAAATGGAAGTTTTGAAGAAAGGCATGGAATCTAAGATAGATGGCATGGAAGCTAGAATGGAATCTAAGATGGATGACATGGAAGCTAAAATGGAAAACATGAAGAATGATCTAGAAGCAGACATAGAAGGTTTGACAATGTTGATACAAGAAATGTTTCCTAATGGTGAAAAGATAGTAGAGGAAACTCATGATGAGACGAAAATAAATGTTAATTGTGATTTCATAAACTCTAATGTTGGCGAGAAGAACCACCATATTCCAAATATGGATATGAGGAAGTTTTATGGAAAGGATCCTGTAACATGGATACTACAGATGGAGCAATATTTTGATCTCCATAATGTGAAAAACACACAAAATGTACGCATTGCAACTTTACATTTAGAACAAAATACATTTGTATGGTATCGATGCCTTTGCTCCCGTAAAAAAATTTTCACTTGGTCAATTTTTACAAAGGAAATGATATCACATTATGAGGATACAAAGAGCAACACCTTCTTTAGCCAATTGATAAATCTAAAAAAAAATGGATTAGTGGGGGAGCACATTGAGGACTTCCAAAAATTGAATATAAGGGCAACTGATATTCGAGAGGAACACAGGATTGATCTCTTCATAGACACTTTAAAGGATAACATCCAACATGAAGTTCACATTTTGGAACCTAATTCATTGGAGAAGGAATTCAGGTTGGCAAGAAAAATTGAATGTAAAATTATGGCAACAAGGAAGCCTACCACTCACTTCTATAAAGAAGGAAGTGTTTCTACGCCTAGATTTCCACAACCTACAAGGTTGACACCACAAAAATTGGAAGAAAAAAGAGTAAAAGGGCTTTGCTATAGTTGTGATAGCAAATACACTAAAGGTCATAAGTGTGCTGAGAAGAAATTATTTTACATAGACTGTGAAGAGGAAGAAGAAAAGGAACAAGAAGAGGATATACACCAGGAACCAGCCCTAGAAGAGGAAGAAATGAATCCGACCATATCGTGTAATGCACTGGTGGGAATTACCACTCCTCAAACTCTCAAGATATAAGGACATGTCAAGAAGAAAAAGGTAATAGTGTTGATTGATTTAGGTAGCACCCATAATTTTATTCATTGTAAGGTAGCCAAGGAATTAATTTTTTTCCTATACCCAGCACCAGAATGTCAAGTGATGGTTGCAAATGGAGGAACTATAAATTTCTCTGGAAAATGCCATAATATCAAGCTAACCATTAGGGAATATGTATTGACTATTCCAATGCTTTGCATTCCTATGGGAGGTGCTGATGTTGTACTAGGAGTACAATGGTTACAATATTTGGGGATGGTAGCTTTTAATTTTTAAGAACTTTTCTTGAATTTTTTTTCATAAGGAAAGGAAGTTGAATTACGGGTATTGCAGGGAATTCGGGAAAGATAATAAGCTCTAATGTCATGACAAAGCTTCTAAAGAAAGAACAACGAGGTGTAATTGCACAATTATGCTCACTAGAAGTTCCAACATCAAAATCATCTATTTCTGCAGATCTCCAACAAGTCTTGAACAATCATTCCAAGGTGTTTGAAACTCCCAAAGGACTCCCACCTATTCGTGATCATGATCATGCTATTCATTTGATTCCAGGAAGTGTTCCTCCAAACATCAGGCCTTATAGATATCCTTACTTCCAAAAGAGCGAAACTGAACGTATGATTGCAGAAATGTTAGAGGCGGGCATAATTCAACCTAGTCAAAGTTCTTTCTTTGCTCCTATAGTATTGGTACACAAGAAGGATGGATCATGGCGAATGTGTCCGGATTATAGGGAGCTCAATAAGCTCACCATTAAAGATAAATTTCCCATTCCTGTGATTGATGAATTATTGGATGAATTACATGGAGAAATTTATTTTACCATGTTGGATCTTCGTTCAGGATATCATCAAATTAAAATGAAGACTGAAGATATTCCAAAAACAACATTTCAACTCATGAGGGTCATTATGAATTTTTGGTCATGCCTTTTGGCCTTACCAATGCACCTTCTACATTTCAAGGGTTGATGAATTCCATTTTCAAACCCTTCCTTAGAAAATTTGTGCTAGTATTTTTTGATGATATACTAATCTACAACAAGTCTTGGAAGGATCATGTTGAATATGTTGATAGGGTGCTCAAACTATTGCAGGAGAAACAATTATATGCAAAAACATCCAAATGTTTCTTTGGAGTACAAGAGGTGGAATATCTGGGTCATATTGTATCTCACGAGGGTGTTAAAGTAGACCCTAACAAAATTAAAGCCATTAAGGAATGAAAAGTCCCCACAACCATAAAGTAGTTGCAAGGATTTCTCGGGTTAACAGGGTATTGTCATAAGTTTGTTAAGAATTATGGGAGAATAGCAGCACCTCTAACAACATTATTGAAGAAAGATGCATTTTCATGGACTCCTGAAGCAACTAAGGCCTTTGAACATCTTAAAGAGGCAATGTGCCTAGCATCGGTCTTAACTACGCCAGACTTCACAAAAACCTTTATTGTGGAATGTGATGCCTCAGGAAATGGAATTGGTGTTGTTTTAATGCCGGAAGGAAGACCCATTGCTTTTGAAAGTCGTCCAATCAAAGGAAAGTATTTATAGAAACCAATTTATGAGAAGGAAATGTTAGCAATAATGCATGCACTAAAGAAATGGAGAACTTAACTAATGGGAAGACACTTCAAGGTAAAAACTGATCATGATAGTCTTAAAAACTTTTTGGAACAGATACTATCTTTAGAAGAGCAGAAAAATGGGTCACAAAGATGTTGGGTTATGACTTTCAAATAATCTACAAAAAAGGAAATCTTAATGTTGTTGCAGATGCACTGTCAAGAAAGAATGAAGAGGTGGAAGCATTGCTTTGTGCCATTTCTATTATCCAACCAGATTGGATAACCAAAGCAAGAGATGAATGGAAGAATGACAAAGATGTATGGACCCTCATTCAACATTTTCAGCAAGATCCTAGTACATATGATACATTTAGTTGGAAAAATGATTCCTTATGGTACAAAGATCACTTATATCTTTGTAATAATTCCCAACTAAAACAAAATATTCTTCTGGAATTGCACACTTCTCCTTTCGAAGGACACTCAGGATTTTAAAAAACTTACCACAGGGTGAAGAAAGAATATTTTTGGGATGGCCTTAAATCTGATATTCAAAATTTTGTGGCGGAATGTTTGGTTTTCTAGCAGAATAAAGTTGAGACAATTAATATCCCGGGACTTATACAACCTCTATCCATTCCAAGTCAACGTTGGGAGGAGATTCAATGGATTTTATCATAGGTTTACATAAGTCCGAAGGAAAGAGTGTCATCATGGTGGTAGTTGATAAACTTACCAAGTATGCACATTTTTGTGCATTATCTCATCCATTTAAATCAAGTATAGTTGCTACTACATTTATGTACAGAATTCAAAAGCTACATGGAAGCCCAAGGGTTATTGTGAGCGACAGAGATCCCATTTTTACTGGAAATTTTTGGACGGAGTTATTTTCTTGTTTGGGTAATCAATTATCTCATAGCTCATCTTATCATCCTCAATCTGATGGTCAAACTGAGATAGTAAATAAATGTTTGGAAGGATATCTTCGTTGTTTTGTATCTGATAAACAAACACAATGGGTCAAGTGGTTACCTCTCGCTGAATGGTGGTATAACACTTCCTTCCATAATGCAGAAAAAATGACCCCATTTATGGCACTTTATGGATATCATCCACCATCCATCACATCATATTTAAGAGAAAATTCGAAGGTTCAAGCAGTGGAAGATCACATCGAGCATCAACAAGAAGTTCTCCAACTCTTAAAGGACAACCTGAATTTGGCACAAAATCGATGAAACAACAGGCAGATCAACATCGTAGCGAGAGAAGTTTTGATGTAGGAGACTGGGTATTTTTACGGCTACAACCATACAAACAAATATCCCTCAAGCAAGCTAAGAAGGATAATAAATTATTGCCAAAGTACTATGGTCCTTACAAGGTGTTGCAAAATATTGGTACTATGGCATACAAATTGGAGCTTCCTGCTTCTTCGCGAGTGCATCCATTTTTCCATGTTTCATGCTTAAAGAAGGTTATAGGTGAAAATATTCCAGTTCAAACAATATTGCCAGAACTTGATGAGGAAGGAAAAATCATATTGGAACCTGAAGCGGTCATGGAAACAAGAACTTGACAGCTACGGAATCGATCAATTTCAGAGTATCTCATCAAGAGGAAGAACTTACCCACTGAATACTCTACATGGGAGGATGAGAAGTTTATACAGAAGCACCCAGAGTTACTCAAGCGTTGAGGACAACACTTTTTTGAGGGAGAGGGGCATGTTAGGTCCCTATATTACTAGTATAGTCCCTTATTGTTATTAGTGTAACCCCCTTATTGTTATTATTGTACCCTTGTAACCCCCATTTCTTTATTATTATGCCCTTAAATTGTTATTGTTAGGTCAGATAGGATTACATTGTGGCCCACTAGAATTACATTATGGCCACATGGACTCCTATATATAGAAAGGAGGTTTTGTAAATTCTATCATCCAAGAATTGTTCATTTATGTAATGTATTGGAGGTTTCCCCCTCGAAGTGGCTTATTTCTAAGGCGTTGATATCTCTTTTATTCTATTTTTGGAGCTAGTTACACAACATTCTGGAATACACACTTTTGTTTTTGGGGCGTTTTTTCATGTTTTTTGAGTTTTTTTGGGCTAGAGTTCCCATTTTGAGGTAATAGTTCCCGTTTCATTGGTAACATTGTTAATTCTGCTGCTTTGATATTAGTAGGATCATATCCCACTTGTAAAAAAAGTTCTTCCAAGGCTTTTATCTTTATATCCTTAGCATACAATGAGGCTTTGTCCATCTTCATTTGATATTGCATGTTGGAGATGGTATTTTGTAGCTTTTGAGCACTCATGGCTTCATTTGTGACAGTAAAATAAAGCATCTCTGAAGTCTGCCTGTGGAACTCAATTTTATCAAGAGCATGGATTTTATCTGTCTGGACCTCGAAATCAACTTTCTTATAATCAACCACTGCCTTAGGAGATTTGACTGTGGGCTGCAACATTAACATTAGATTTTGATTAGAATAATCAAAAGGAGAAAGAAGCCTGTTTTGTATACTAGGAGTTTTTTTGAGATATTGAGAATAAATGTTATTCTTTATCTCTTCATTCTTCAATTTAATATTCTTATATTTCTCTTTTATATCTAAATCCCTTTCTTCAGCTACCTGTGAGGAAGAAGCTTCCATGCTTTGCTTCCTTTCCATTAACTGTGTATCTTCATTATTGATTTGGCCTTCATTTTGATTTTTAGCATTTGGCTCATTGATAATTACGGTGACAACATTTGTCTCTGGAAAATATGTATTGGTATTTAAAGGCTCTGTTTCTTCCACATTTATTGCCACTTTTCCTTTACTTGCTGAATCTATTTTGGGCCTTTTGTTGTATATGATCTTACACTTTGTTTCTTTTGTAGTCTCTGCTACATAGGCTCCTTATTCCCTTATTCTTTTGGTGGACTTCTCTGGTTGATTTGTAGTCTCTAAGGTATGACTAGTATTACCTTTGTTCACTGCATCTATTAAAGTGTTTTCAGTCCATTCAATTTGATTGGAAAACTTTTCTATTTCTAGTTTAGCTTCATGAATAAAGGGTGTTAACTTGCATTTAACCCTGTTGGCAATATGATGCAGAGTGTTGTCCTTGATGGCAACCCACTTGATGAAGATGATGGCAACCTACTTAATAAAGTTGTTCTTGATGCTTGATGAGTTTATTAATGATGTAAATCTGATGTTCTACAAGTAGCTCAGAAGGACCAGAGAAAGAAATATCAGTAAGGGCCAGAACAATGTTGAAAAAGGTATGTCACAAGGCATACGCAGGTTTGTTGAGGCGAAGTTGCATATGTACGTGGAAAAGTACGGGCCAAGTCGCGTATGAATAATTGCACTCTAATTGTGTAAAACCAGGGGTTACTACCATGGTATTGACCCATTGTATTGAGCGCTGGATTGTCTATTTGATCCCGTCTAGGAATACCATCGGAAGTTATGTGGTTTTGGCTCATGGTATTGTCAAAGGCTAAATCTATATAAGGAGAGGAAAATCATTGTGCAATGTGTGTGCAAGATGTCTGGGTTTGAATGAATACTTCTCTTAGAAGTATGTCTGAATGGAATGGGTAACAGTTGAATGATAGATCTGAATTCATAATGCACCTGTGAAGAGAATGATGAAGAAGAGTATCTAGATCTGAAATATATTTGTATTTTCTAGATCTGTTTATGGAATTTTTAGATCTGAGATGAGGCGAACATGTTTCTGAAGTGAAGAGTAAAATCTGAGCTATGCATCTATTCTTAAGAATTGCGCTGCCCTAAAATGTCTGAAGATCTATACGTGAGTTTGTAATAGAGGAAACGCGTATATACGTGGGTTGTATTAAGCAAAAGCGCGTATGGGAATTGAATTCATCTTTGAAATGTGTGCAGATGTATACGCGGGTTGGTATTTGTGAAAGCGCGTATATACTCAGGTTCAGTGAAGAAAAAGCGCGTATGTAATTTAGGGTTTGCTAAAGTATGTGGTATGAAATGTCTGATCTGTTCTGCTGTTTTACTGCTATCTATCAATGATGATCTGGGTTGTTCGAATATTGATTATGTTGCTATAGAGCAAGTTGTTGGTTTGATGAATGTTCCTTGAGCTAAATTGTGTGGGTTGGATCCAGTCTGAAAATTAATGAAATGTGGTCCACAAAGGTGCTGAAGGTTGAAGCCTTCAGTCAGGGGGTTATAGCTCCCTTCTAGGTGAGGCTGGTCAACGAGAGCAGGGGGTCGTAGCTCCCTTCCAGGAGAGGCTGGTAAACGAGAGAAGGGGGTTGTAGCTCCCTTCCAGGAGAGGCTGGTAAATGAGAGAAGGTTGTAGCCTTTTGCAGGTGGGTGCTTGCGTGCTGGTATGAGTCTGCGCCAGTACATGGTTGTAACATGTTTTCTTTATATAATAAATATTGAAGACTGAGACGACGACAGCGGTGGTTTTCTCCCCACTTGGGTTTCCACCTTAAATCCTGGTGTTCATGTGTGATGCTTATGTGTGATGGTTTATTCTGTTATTACTGCACATGTTTACTGTTAACTTAACATCAGATGAATGAATGTTGCAAAGAACTAAGTTAAGAATTATATGTATAATTAGATCTCTGGTCATACGCGAGTTTTATGAAGGATATCCGTGTGTATACGCTAGTTGGCTTCAGCAAATTAGCGTATGGGTTTTAGTGAATGGAAAAGTAAAATTTTTTGATTAAGTCCTAAATATTGATTCACCCCCCCCCCTCTCATTATTTTTCCCAACAATTGGTATCGTAACGTGTCCTTCGTTGCAAGCTTGACGTTTGAAGGAGATCCGTCACAATGGGAAGTAATGAAGGGATAATGTCTATAAGGCCACCTCTATTCAATGGAAAACTTGAGGACTTGCTGGAAGATACGAACAAAAGCATATCTGCAAAGTCTTAGTGCAGAAGTATGGGCAATCGTGGAAGGAGGTTATCAGTATCCAACAAGTATTCCTACTGACGTAGCAGAAAGGAAGAAATATGAAATCAATTCCAAAGCAGTCAATGTCTTATTAGGAAGCATGTCTGAACCAGAATTTACTAAAGTGATGCAGCTAAATTCAGCAAAAGAAATATGGGACAAAATCATTCTGAGTTATGAAGGAGATACAAAGGTAAAAAGTGCAAAACTCCAAACTCTCATAATTGAATATGAAAATTTAAGGATGCATAGTGATGCGAGTATTTCCAGTTTCTTTTTATGTCTAGATGATATTGTAAATCATATGAGAAGTTTGGGTGAAACCATAACCGATACTACTTTGGTGGAAAAAGTCTTAAGATCTTTGACTTCAAATTTTGAGTCAAAAGTATCAGCTATTGAAGAAAGGCAAGATCTACAAACTCTTACTATTGTTCAACTACATGGTATTCTGACTGCTTATGAAATGAGACAGGGAGGTCCCCCTCAAATCAAAGAAGCTGCTTTTAAGACGTGTGCAAAAGGAAAAGAAAAGGAAGATGTCAAGGAATCAAGCTATATATTAGAAGAAGAAGAAGAAGAAAATTTTGTAAGGAGACTCCAACCAGGTACCAGGATATTCAAAGGTAAGCTACCCTTCAAGTGTTTTACTTGTGGGAGAGTTGGTCATTATGCTACTAAATGTCCTTATGAAGAAAATCATGAAAAAGGGAAACAATTTGAAAAGAGAAAGAGTTATTATACAAATGAAGAGAATGATGAGGATGAAGAAGATTCTGACCAAGATCTACAAGTGCTCATGTCAAAGAAGCAAAAGAAGAAGGCTACTCAAGGAAAGGAGATACCTCATAAAACATGTGCAGCATAAAATGGAGAAGATGAAACAGGTATTGATTGTTGTTCTTGTGATTCACTTTCTTGTCCATGCAATGGTGAAGATAGTGAAAGTAATAGTACAAGTCTAGAAGCAAATCTCAAGATCAATGATGAAAGTAATGATTGGAATCAATTTCATAAGAGAGAATCTATCTACAAAGATATGATCTCTAGAATGAATGAACAAAAATAAATACTGAATGGACAGATAGACAAGTATCAAAAGTTGTATGTTAATGCAACCAATCAAAGTGAAAGACTTGAAGCAGAAATCATCTCTCTCAAAGAAGATCTGGAAAAATCAAATAAGAAGAATAAATAACCCCTACCATTTGAAAAGGAAGGACTTGAAGCAGAAATCATCTCTCTCAAAGAAGATCTAGAAAAATCAAATAAGAAGAATGAAGAACTACTACAAACATGTGAAGATCAAGAAAATTGGTTGAAGGAAGAAATCTTAAAATTAAATGATCAAGTAGAAGAAGGAAAAAGGGTCGAAGAAAGCATGAAGAAGCAATGCCAAAAATTGGAGGTTGAGGTAAACATTCTCAATGGTAACTTAGAAGAAAATGATAAACTCTTGAGGTTTCAAGATAGTACTAAGATTCTGGACAATATTCTTAGTAATCAAAGGTCTCCTGCTATTAAACTTGCTCTTGGTTTTCATGAAACTGTTAAAGGAGAATCTAGTTCACAAGGAAGTGCTAAAGATTCAAAGGATGTCAATGCAAAACCTGAAGTGTTGGAAGAAACAAAAGGTCAACCGACAATCATGAACTCTCAAAAGAAATCATTCCCTCCTAACTATAGAAGCATCAATAATGTTAAATGCTTTCAATGTCATAATTATGGGCATGTTGCAGCCAATTGCAGAAGCAGATCATTTCAGTCACAAACAAACAGATTCTACACAGAAAGGTACTCTGGTTTCTTCAAGGGATATTGTTTTTCATGCACAAGTTTGGTCATAAAGCAGCTAATTGCAATAGAAGAAGGAATAGTAAAACATATTATGAGACTTATGCTTATTTCTCTGGCCACATAAGATGTTATGTTTGTAACAAGTATGGACATGTAGAAAAGGAATACAGGATGAACAAATCAGAAAAATTGGATAACTTCCAGCATAAAAATAGAAATTTCAAGCAAAGCTGGATGAAGAAGGAGGACCGGTCAGAAACGTAGGGAATATTGACTCTACTGCAGTCATCCGCTTCTAAAGCTTACTTATCTTAATGACTGCAGGAATGATGTGAGATACATTATAGGGATTATTAATGTATCATCACAGGGGGAGCGATGTATGGTGATTCCCATGGTTGGTTTGGTAATTCTGGTTATGTTTATTTCTAACAGAACATCTGATGTGAAGAAGACAGGTACAGGTGGTACAACTTCAGGGGGAGATGAAGGAATGTGAAGTTTTCCATGTTTCACTTTCCGTACGCGGGTTCTGTGAACTAAAGCCACATATACACGCGAGTTCCAGTAGATACAGTCGCGTATGCATTTATGATAAGAAAATTAGTGTGACAGCTGAAGATCAGGAGCACAGGCTCAGGGGGAGCATCAGTCTGACTATTAATGATTGTATCATTGGCAATGTATCTATTTATTTCTTAGTTCTAAATGATGATGACATGGTTTCTTATGATGAGATTGTGGATGAGCCCTATTTTCCTTTTACTGAAAAGTATCTTTGGAGAAGATGGAAGTCTTATGATTCAGAGATAAGGACATATCTTGTAGAGTTTGTTGCTAATGATTCCTGTCACGGTTGAGATCGTTTCTTCCTACACATGTTACATCATGATAAATCTTGAAGATCTTGGTGATATCAGATCACATGGAAGATTGCTTAGTACATATTGTTTAGAAGAAGTTCTGGTATGATAATTCCTCTTGGGAAGAATATGTTGATGCTACAAAAACTCTGAAGGCGTGGTTACTGATGCGTGAAGACCCTTGAAAACAAAATTACATTGTCCTATCTATCTGCTCTCATATATCTAAGGGAAGCATTCGAATACCTCAGATAGAAGCTGAGAAATAGTCTCTGCCCCTCAGAAGATCAGATCTGCTTAATTCAAGAGATTAAATTTGATACGTGAGTTTCCTGAGTGACAATCGCGTATATACGTGAGTTCATACACATAAAACCGCGTATGGTTGGTTGCAGACAAATTTTTGTTTTGGGTCAGCATTTTTAGGATAGCTGCAGTATTGTTTGGTATCTCTGATGCTGTTTGGTACCTCTAGTGGTGTTCCAGTTCTTATATTTCTGTTTCATTCTCTGATATTGGGTGAATATGCCTTGATGACTTGATGTTGAAAGTGTTCAGGTTTCACAAGCTAAGGAGGAGCTTTGGTCACATGGAAAGGATGCATTGGATGCACATATTCAGGGGGAGTATTAGCGTTGTTGAGAATAATGCATTGTTGGCATTATGATGGTTCTGAATTATGATCTCTCTTGAGATCCTTTTTTTTCTTGGGTATAAAGATTCATATTTGTAATTTGATGGAAAGGTCACGTTGAGACCTATGATGTTGATGTAAATTGTAATATTCAGTCATATAAGGACTTGTTCAAATTTGTAAACCCACTTGGTTGGGTAGTTGAGTAAAAATGTGTAAACCCACTCGGTTGGGTACTTGAGTCACATATGTAAATCCACTTGGTTGGATCCTTGATGTAAGTATGAGTCCTAGGTGATAGGAAAGGTCATAGAGTCATGTACTTCATTGAAAAATATGTTTAAAGATTTAGCATGAACTCAGGGGGAGCATGGTCACTTCAGTACACATCAGATCTACAGAGCTCTTCGTTTTACATGAAAAGGAAAACCTTGTTTTGGTTTTAATCCGCCCTTTTCCCTTGATGTCAAAGGGGGAGAGTAACATGGTGTTTGAATAAGGGGAGAGTATTATCATGGTATTTGCAATGTAACTATCTTTTGTGGTGATCAAACACCATCGTGGTTGCCATCAAGTCCAAAGGGGGAGATTGTTGGCAATATGATGCAGAGTGTTGTCCTTGATGGCAACCCACTTGATGAAGATGATGGCAACCGACTTAATGAATTTGTTCTTGATACTTGATGAGTTTATTAATGATGTAAATCTGATGTTCTACAAGTAGCTCAGAAGGAACAGAGAAATAAATATCAGTAAAGGCCAGAACAATGATGAAAAAGGTATGTCACAAGGAATACGCGGGTTTGTTCAGGCGAAGTCGCGTATGTACGCGGAAAAGTACGTGCCAAGTTGCGTATGAATAATTGTGCTCTAATTGTGTAAAACCAGGGGTTACTACCATTGTATTGAGCACTGGATTTTCTATTTGATCCCGTCCAGGAATACCATCGAAAGTTATGTGGTTTTGGCTCATGGTATTATCAAAGACTAAATCTATATAAGGAGAGGAAAATCATTGTGCAATGCGTGTGCAAGATGTCTGGGTTTGAATGAATACTTCTCTTAGAAGTATGTATGAATGGAATGGGTAACAGTTGAATGATAGATCTGAATTCATAATGCACCTGTGAAGAGAATGATGAAGAAGAGTATCTAGATCTGAAATATATTTGTATTTTCTAGATCTGTTTATGGAATGTTTAGATTTGAGATGATGAACATGTTTAAAGTGAAGAGTAAAAATTTGAGCTATGCATCTTTTCGAGTCCTAGCGTCTCTTATGTCGAAAGATCTGTCATCCTTTTTGTAACAAAGGAAAACGCATATATACGCAGCTTGTATTCAGCGAAAGCATGTATGGGAATTGAAGTCAGCTCTGAAATGTGTGCAGATGTATACGCAGGTTGGTATTTGTGAAAGCGCGTATATACGCAGGTTCAGTGAAGAAAAAGCGCGTATGTAATTTAGGGTTTGCTGAAGTATGTGGTATGAAATGTCTGATCTGTTCTGCTATTCTACTGCTATCTGTCAATGATGATCTGGGTTGTTCGAATATTGATTATCTTCCTATAAGAGCAAGTTTTTGGTTTGATGAATGTTTCTTGAGCTTAATTGTGTGGGTTGGATCCAGTATGAAAATTGATGAAACGTGGTCCACAAAGGTCTTGAAGGTTGAAGCCTTCAGTCAAGGTGTTGTAGCTCCCTTCCAGGTGAGGCTGGTAAACGAGAGCAGGGGGTCGTAGCTCCCTTCCAGGAGAGGCTGGTAAACGAGAGCAAGGGGTTGTAGCTCCCTTCCAGGAGAGGCTGGTAAACAAGAGAAGGTTGTAGCCTTCTTGGTGGGTATGCAACGTCTTTGGTATGAGTGACACCTAGTACATGGTTGTAACATGTTTTCTTTATATAATAAATATTGAAGACTGAGACGACGACAGCGGTGGTTTTCTCCCGACTTGGGTTTCCACCTTAAATCCTGGTGTTCATGTGTGATGCTTATGTGTGATGGTTTATTCTATTATTACTGCACATGTTTACTGTTAACTTAACATCAGATTAATGAATGTTGCAAAGAAATAAGTTAAGAATTATATGTATAATTAGATCTCTGGTCATACGCGAGTTTTATGAAGGATATCCGTGTGTATACGCTAGTTGGCTTCAGCAAAGTAGCGTATGGGTTTTAGTGAATGGAAAATTAAAAAGTTTTGAGTAAGTCCTAAATACTGATTCACCCCCCCCTCTCAGTATTTTTCCCAACAAACCCTTAGCTTTCTCAATATCCCTTGTGGATCATAGTTCCAAGGGAAACTCTCTTCAAATTTATATTCCAATAACTGATTTTCTGCCTCTTTTTTTGCATCCCTTTGATTACATATGAATGGCCCAATCTGTTCTTAAGTTTGAATTTGGTTTTCTTCTTAGCTACCATGAAATTTATTTAATCAGAGTTTAGAATTTGTCTGATATAATCCAAGGCAAATATCCTCATTGAAGGATGTTTGGGTAACTTGTAAGGTAACAAGTTTCACCCAAAGACTCTAATTTCAGTATATTTCTCATACAAATACTAGTCACCAACTTTACTCTACTCTGATAACTGTAATGTCTTTTTCATTTCTTCATTTACTCTAGGATGCTCCGTCTTGGTCAACATTGTGATTAATGGATGTAAAAATAACTCTGAATAACTGAAATCTGTACATTCTTTCCTGAGCATGGATGTCTGAAAAATGACAAATAGAGGATCTCCCTCTATGTAATTTTTTTGGAGTGATTTGAAAATTATCTGATTGGAAGTATAGAAACATATGGAAAAGGTAATAGGTATATCTAAATACTCCCTCAATTTGCAAATTGGTCAATTGATAATGAATATTATTAGCAATGAAACCAGCATAATCAAAGATTACTGAGGGTGGTTGACCTGGAGAAAAGGTGGATAAGAATCCCAAGATGGAATCATCAGTGTGTTCATCAGTAAAATATCCAAGGATTAAGGAAAGCATGGAAATCACATGTCTTGAATCTTCAGGGAATTTAGCAGTAGAATATGGAGGATTTAACTTGGAAATTTCTATATGCAGAGGCATAAAAGTTTGAAAAATCATGAACCTTTTGGAAAAATCCAGGCCAATATATAACTTGGTGAGGGCCTCTATAGACAAAGGAACTACTTGGGGATCAGGTTGAAGCTATAACATCTGGTTAATTGAGTCTGCAGTGATGGTAAAAATTGCTCTGGAACATCGTACCGCTGACACAATCTTATGACCTCTTGACATGGGTGAGTTAATGGAATAACATACTTGGGAAAATGAGATTCCCAAATATGGACTTCATCTTGATTATCTAATGATTTTTCATAGCAACAGTTATGGATATTTAGCAGGTTAAATTCAACAATGGGATCTGCTATCTTGTAATGAGTATCAACTAGGGGAATGTATTCAATATCAATAACTGGGGGTTATAGTGGATTGACAATAATAGCAGTACTTGAAGTCATGGTAGGGGTAGGTTTAGGTGCTTTAGAAGCTCCAGGCTTGCTTGCACTCTATTTTTTAGGCATTTTCATCTACTTCTGCAAGTTTAGACAATTTGCAGAAGTAATTTACTTTTAACAGAGGATTTATTGGAAAAATTTGGCAAAGTATAGCCTCTTCTTTGGGTTTTTTGTAAAATTAGTCCTATCAAAGAGGTTTGAGGCTTTAGAACTGGTTTAAAATATAAAATAAGGGTTTCCTGAGTACTTGACTGAGAAATAGGGTTGAAAAACTCTTTTGAAATGGTTACAAAGGCTTAGGGTACCTCCAGAGGTTTTCTATTTTATTTCAGAGCTTGAAATATATCATTAACCTGTGAAAAACTCATAAATTTCATCGAAATAGCGGGCAGTAGTAAAAGCTTGGTTTCTGGGAATTTTTTTGCAGATTTTGGCCTATTTTTGGGGCTTTTGGCAGTTTCTTTTCAATGTATTCTTAAATTTTAAAATGTTTTTGTTGTTTTTACTGGACTTTTAAATTGATTGCAAGTTCCAATTTGAGAAAAATACCTTTTGTATGCAGGTATTTGATCTTCGTAATGGTTTTTGAGGTTCTGGATTTGTTTATGGCTTTAGTAGCTTATCTGGATAAATATGAATCTCCTTGGCAATCTTTATAGGTTTCAGGGAAAATTATGCAAGTTTTGGGCATAAAATGGTGGAAAATGGCTTAAAAAGAGTGTTTTATAGTCAGGAAGGTAGTGCAGAGGGTTAAATTCGCAAGAAGGGTATGACATGAATGTGTTTTTGAAGGTTTATTAAACATATTAGTTATTTTTATCTGGAATTGAATGTAGATCACATCGGCAGGAAGGACACTTTCGGGATTGAACGGATTAAAAACCAGTGGTTTTCACGCAGAGTTGTGGTGGTAAGTGGTTTTGGATTGAACCCACGTGATCCAGTAAGAAAAGGCCACGTGGAGGAGAGATAAAAGTGTGAAACCGCCTATTTCATGCAGCTTTGGCGTCTGCGTGATCGTGCATCCCTTCTGCGCGATTTTGGATGATAACCGCCGGATCTGAAGTTCATCTACGAATGGTCAATATTAGTTTGGGAGTTGCATTCGAAATGGGAGTCAGACTAGGATTTGTTTATAAGCGGTGGAAAGCACTTAAGCTTTATAGAACTATGTTTTAATAAATTTTAAGCCTTTAGGAGTATATAATATGTGGCGGGGGAGGGGGGGGGTGGGGCGAGTGGGGGGTTAAGGTTTATTTAAAACATTTATATCATGTTTTAATTAATGCATATGTGTGCGATAGTATTTATATTATACAGTTTAATCAAACTTTGAATAGTTTTCAAACTATAGGCGGTGGGATTATTTCAATAGATATAGGTTTAGACCAAGGGGTTTGTAGAGCGAGGTTTATTTGGGCACATTGGAATAATAAACTTTGTTCTAAACGTA
Source organism: Pinus albicaulis (assembly GCA_034641835.2). Classification (NCBI taxonomy): domain Eukaryota; kingdom Viridiplantae; phylum Streptophyta; class Pinopsida; order Pinales; family Pinaceae; genus Pinus; species Pinus albicaulis. The sequence goes on along the minus strand of CM076584.1, from coordinate 1,670,743,487 downwards.
AAATAATGGGTTTTGGGGGTTTATTTAAATATAAGGGTTTTAATGTATACGGGATGGTAAATTAGGGGTTTAATAAAAATAGGTTAAAGTTAATATGAAAAGGGTAGTGAAATGGAAATAAAACACATGTCATCTCTAAGTAAAGTGTAAAAAATCATTTCTCATCTTTTATATTACTTCACTTATACCTAGGATAAATGCATTTTGAGGGTTTTATGAATGTTTTTTGAAGGAAATAAAGTTAATTATTTTAGGGTTAGAATTTTACTAAGTAAAAAATGTGTTTTTCTTAGGAAAAATGGGTTTTGATGTAGGAATAAAAGGTAAATGCTGAGAAATTTGGATTTTAAAGTAGGAATTTGATATTTTTAACTGACCAGTCATCGAGCCTTGGGTCCAATCCCAACAAAAGTATGAGAAATTATCTGAGGCTCTTTGACTGATAGTTTAGAATACTGAATACTTATAGGGGAGGGGAAATTAGTAATTTTTCCTGATGATGCTTTATTACATGATTTCTCAACTTCTTTCTACATACCCAACTTTATTTCTAACATTTTTTCTTCATTTTGTAGGTGCATTTAGGCTTCCAACCTTAAAACATTTTTCTTTCAAAGAATAAAACTATCTAAGTCTACCTTATTTCATTCGAGGGCTCAGATTGAACTGTTGAGTTCCTCATTATTCTCTACCTATCTACTAACTTGTCAAGTTTAAAATGTTTGAAAAATATTTATTCTCTATCTAAAACATGAAATTGAAAACATAAAAAGTTAATATTAAACTATTTAAATCATCATGGATTATGGCATTTATTGACACTCTACACATAATCATTATTCTTACAGTAAAATTAAAAGTAGTGGCATTTGGATTTGCTCACTTTCAAGTCTTATTTCTTTTTCTTTTGGGGTTTTTGTTTTTCTAAGTCCTTTAATCTTTATTTTAGGACCTTTTACCCTCTTTTTTGGCTTTTTTTTAATTAATTTTCAAATTTTTAAAATATGGGAAAACAACTTGCAGAAAGAAAGGTATGTAGATATTTACAAGGCTATCAAAATCAATTCAAAATTCATGAACCTTATTATTATAGGACCCTAACACACCCAATATCACATTGGTGTTAGGAATATCAACCATAATGAAGTGATCCATCAATGTGTAAGTCCCTAAAGTGAGAGTCAATTCTAGAACATACTTCACACACTGCATGGTTCTAGCTCCTTGAACCAAAACTGATAATCCTTCAAAATTATCTCTAGGAATGCCTCTCCTCTGCACTAGTTGGGTATCAATAAAATTATGGGTAGCCCTACTATCTATAAATACTAACATCCGTTGCCCCTGAGTAGTTCCTTGGATTGTTAATGTCAGATACTTGGGAACTCCACGCAAAGTTGCAAGGGCTACTCTAGTTGGATCAAATGATCCATTTACACCTCCTGGTGGTGGTGGATCCTCTCCTGGTGCCACAATGTTGGTATCTCCTTGAAAATATTCTTCTTATTCCTCTTCACTATCGAATAATACTTCAATATAATGTTCCTTTCCGACATCACATCGATGTCCTGGTGCCAATGGTTCTTGGAAATTGAAGCAAATATTCCTCCTCAAATATCTCTTGACATCATCACTAAAAGGTCCGTTGCCTTGGTTCCCCTTTAGGGGAGGAACCTTCATATCTTTCCCCTTACACTGAAAGGTGGAGTTTTGCTGGAATGGATCTCTTGCCCTTGGCAAAGCATCTGTTAAGTCCCTATCCCTCTCAATGGCATCTTGGAGTGTAGTTGGTCTAGTGTACTTCACCAACACATGCAAAGGCTTTGCTAGCCCATCAATGAACATGTATACTCTCCTAGTTGTAGGCACAGCTAGCACCATGGAGAAAAGTTTCAAGAATTCAAAGATATAGGTCTCCGGATGTCCTCACTACTTGAGCTTAGCTAGCACAATAAAGTGTGCCTCTGGATCTCTTCGATCAAATATTTCTACCAACCTCTGAGTGAATTCTACATATGTAGTCATACCTGCATGCCCTAATGTAGATAGACTGTAAAACCACCATTCATGTGCTTCACCTTCAAGTTACATCACTGTTATCCTAATAGCTTCAATATTTGATAATTGGTTCAGCTGGAGATAGATTTCTATTTTTTCCACCCAAGCCTTAGTTGTGCACTCAGATGACCCATCAAAAGGAGGAAGAAAGAATCTACCCATAGTGTGATGTAGTCATTATTCTGCATGTACCCTCACATTCTATTGTTATTATGGGGTATTCTATTATCCTTGATCTAACAGAACTCTTGGAAGTTCAGATGCTCTTTGAATCTTTGAGATTGAGATTCATATTCCAGAAAGTAATCACCAAGAGCCTCATGCTCTTGGGATCCTCCAGCCCCATTTCCCGCTGCTAGGAATGTCGGCATGGTGTAGAATTTTGAAACTTGTTGCATTGTTGGTTTCTCACACCAATGATGTGAAGTGCAGGAAATTTCTCCATTTTAAAACCCTCTTAAGGTTTCATTTTGTCTTTCCACCCTCATCTCCTTGATTTATTTGGAAATGTCCTGCATAGTTTGGAGAAGAAGCTCTGGAAACTCTTTCTCACCCATTTCTCCTGATATTTTAGACTTTCCTTTGTCTTCTTTGTTGTTTGTATAGTAAAAATTGTGACCTCTATTAATATACCGCTTCTCCCAGACTGTAAGAGGTTCTTCTTATTCAAATGTCATAGATGTAGTGCCCCATAGGTTGAGCCAAGATTATGTTCTGATACCACTGTAATATTCCAAAATAGGAAAAACAATAATATAGAACATAAAACTTGAAAATACATTAAACATCAACACATAAAATACATGAATATATCACTGAGCCATTTTATTATATGAAATAGCATAAATGAAGTACAAGGGCTTGAGAAAGAGACACTCAAGCTAGGCAAAACAAGCCTAAAATGACCCTAAACATCAAGACATGAAATTTTGTTGCTGCACCAACTATTGGGAGGCCATGACTGCGCAATCCTGATGGAATGTAGTACTATTTGAAACTATGAATGCGTATATCTATTGATTGGGTGCTCAAAAAATGTTGGGATCAGAGATCTGGGCTTTCTAGCATAATTCCAAGATAACCTAAAAAGGGTTTCCTGAAATGACAATGATGAAAAATGTAGCCTTACGGCTGAATTACAGATTGTAGCTGGGAGAATGCTGGAAGCTGGTTGATCTAATGAGAAAATGGTTGCTACTTCTCCCCACTTAATTTCCAGATGAAGGGTTGCTCCCCTTAGTCGATGATAAGATCAAAAACTAGGGTTATGACCTCCCCACTAGATCTTCCCTCCTGGATTGTGCAATTCCTAAAGGAGACTACACTGTTGATAGGGGATGAATATTGGCCTGATGTCAGATGATGAAATTCAGCTCAAAGAACCTCTCCTGAGTGGGCACTCCAAGTTCCCCGAGGATTAGGGTAGGATTTCTGCTCGGAAACACCCTTGTGCTAAACAACACAGCAGACTTTGCTAAACAGCTGAAGGGTGTAGAAATTCATAAAAGAAAATACATAAACAATATTCGGAATTCTTTATATGGATTCCATCCCCTTCCTTATATGCTTTGTGAGCTTTCACCCCCTTGGCCCCACTCAATAATGATGCTACTCTCATGGAGACTCCCCTCCATTATGATTACAATGTCCTCCATTGTCTCCACTACCTCCATGACTGCGATGTTGATTTGGTCAAATTGACCCCATCCACATGAATTTACCGACATTCACACCAAGTAGTGGTTTATTGTTCTCGATCATATCTAGATGCATCGATCCAAATTCACATTAGAATCGATTTTAGTCCTACTAAAGAGATATATGGGTCCCTCTACCCTCTTATTCATCTATCTTATTGACCAAAAAAATTAATATTATAACTAGCTAAAATATAATTAGGAATATTACATCATCAACTATAGGGAATGGTGAACTACTCACCTTGTGTTCACACATTGTTCCAAGATGTACCCCAGGCCCTAAGGAGCTGCAAAGCTCAATGTCCAACTCAATAGGGACCCTCATGGGAGGGCCCTTCAATGACTCCTAACCTTTATCTAAAGGAGATGAACTTGACCTTACTAATATGCGTCACGATGATGTCAGTAACCTATTCATCTATGTTAATGCGTTGGAGCCTTATTGGTCCTTGTTGTACAATGTCCTGGATAAAGTATTACTTGATATCAATATGCTTGGAGTGATCGTGGTACAAGGGATTATCTGAAAGGATAATACCACTATGATTTTTTTAATTGATAGCAATGCTTGTTGGAAATACTGAGGGGGGGGTGAATCAGTATTCTTTTCAATTAGAGCATTAGTTAATCTTCAATTATTATCAGTGTTTGTACAATGATAGCAGCAAACAAGAGGAACACAAATGCACACAGTTTTTAAGGTGGAAACCCACTCCTAGACAAAAACCACCTAATGTTTTTCTAATAATTATTTAATATTCAACTCCAATTGAAAATAAAGCTCCAACTTCCTAGAATCTAGAAAAGCATTCTTCTCCAGCTCCCACTGGATGGACGCTCCAACGCCCGAGATTCTTCAATAGTCAACTGAATGGATGCCCCAACACCCAATGAGCTACAACTCACCCTAGCACCACCCTACCACCCTATAGAAGAATAAAAGAAGAATGGACTCACGTACCAGGGAAAATGGTCCACTTTACAATGATATAGAAGAAGAATATATACTAGACCATAACCCCAACTTTGACACAACCACCTAATGATGATCCTAGACCTCCCAACATTACCTCTTCAACCCTTGGCAGATAGACATTAGTACAATTTTTACAATAAAATATTTACAATGACTTAGTACAAAGATACCTTTACAATGATTGTATGCAGTGCTGCCCACTTGAAGACTTAATATGATAAACTTCTTGCTATTGTTATGCACCTTGGTTTTTTCTCTTGTCATGCTACCCTCTGCTTCACCTGCTTTTCTTTTCTGCCGTAGAATGTCTAGTCATTTTCAACCCTTGACAACACATTATCTAGCTTTTTCTTGCCTTCTAGGAGCTCGGTATTGAATATAGTGTATCTATGTCATTTCAAATCCTCAATATCTTATTTTAGGTCTTGTAGTATTCCATTGAGTCATATTTCCAATACCACAGGTATGACCCAATTTGGATTCTTCAAGGGACAATTATACCCAATCTATCACAATGCCATAATTATGGAATGTTTCAGTAGAGCACACTTGTATGGCATGCCACGTGTCATTGTTGCTTCATTTGGATCTGAAATTGATAGAGTGAAAATTAAAAACTGTGCACTATCTGCCAATTTTTACCTAATTCCAATACGATACTCAGAGAGAGATTTATGATGATTTTACCAAGGTCACTTCTTTGAGAGGAATTTTAGGAGCCTACAAAAACTCTGACTTCCACAGATCATATCTCCAAAAATATTGTGCATCTTCATCTGAAATTTTTGCAGCCGATTCCTTAGGATTTCGGCTACGTCTCATAAAATTTTCATCTTCTGAACCTTCGTAGAAAAAAATTTAGAGCGAAAATTCCACGATGACCTGTTTCAGATGGCTGAATCCCTTGCCTAAGGAGGAAATGAAGATCACAATTTATATAAATGCTTAAGTTCAGAGTTTCTTCAACAAGTGAACGTGGGAGGGATTTTATGAGCTTAAAAATTATTAATTGTGACTTTTCAATGACTCGTGCCCCAACCCCATGAGGTTTTAGCCCACTAACTGGGGGTATAAACTTCAAACATGAATATCTCTCAAACCGTGAAGAATTACATGGCGTGCCATATATCAACGGAAACATCTCGACAAGTAGAAACCATAAAAAGCATTATTGACCCAAAATATATTAATTTGGTAGGTAAAAATTCCCATTCAATATTGGATTAGCCCCTGGTGCTGCTTGGGTTGATATTAATGACAACCACTAATCAATAATATCCCCCTTTGGCATTGAAAGAAACACAAGTACTCCCCATGTGATCGTGAAACCTCTTCCTACAACACTCTCTCCCCCTTTGACATCAATGGAAAAGGGTAACTCCCCTTGAAACACAACCATCCTGCGGACCTGTACACACTTCCACTCCCCCTGACACACAACCATCCTGCAGACCTATAATCTACTTCCACTCCCCCTTTATATTCTTAAAAAGGAAAATCTAATGAGAACTTGGGAGAATCCCAAGCTTCTGGCAAAGATATTCCAATGCCGGTGAATATTTAATATGTGATTCTTTTTGTGCTACTTGGAATCTTTCTACTTGTCCAACTTCTTGCATAACATCTGGTCGGGAGGCTGTTACATATAGAAGACTACTAATCATAGATCTGTACAACCTTTGATCAACATCCTTAGATGAGTCGTCTATGCTCAATTTGCAACCTGTTACGATTGGAGTAAGGATGGGTTTTCAATCTTCCATTTTAAATTTCTTGAGCATTTCCTTGATGTACTTGGCTTGACATATAAATATTCCTTTCTCTTGTTGAGATATTTGAAGCCCTAAGAAGTATGTCAGCTCACCAAGTAAATACATCTCGAAATCACTTTGCACCTTTGTAGAAAACTTCTTACTTAGTCGATCCTCATTGCTACCAATTATTGTATCATCCTCTTTAGCTATTAGACATGCTTTAGTTTCTTCATCCATAACATATATGTCGTTTGGAGTTCGACTTGTTGTAGCCACAATTTCACCATAAACACCTTCCCTGATTTCACATTTCATGGAGTTGAAAAGTATTGTGTGTCCTTGATCACACATTTGTTTTTCCTCCAATATTTGCATAGTGGCCGATTTCCTTTCTATCACTATTAAATTCTTCATAGAACACTTTTCCATTATCCTTCTATACATTATAACATCAACACCTTTCTATTGGGTTTTCCATTATCCAAAAGAATTTACTTTATCCCTAGATCTACCATCCTCTAGATGAGGGATAACTATTGTAGCTTATGGTAACTCATACTTATCCTTTGTCTGTACCATAAAACTTCAACTAGGCTTATCTTCCAACTTTTTCCTTCTTTGTTGACCTTGGAAACCACTATCTTGAGCTCAAATCCTCTTTCCTCCGGCCAAGAGGCTCTCAACGTGTCATTCTTGGATCTCTTTCCAACCCTAACAAGCCTACAAATTTTTTTTCTAGAAAACAAAACTTCTACAACAGTTATGTCCTAACTTGTTTCACCTTCGGTAGTGTTGTTGACCCCAAAACCAGCTTCCTAATCACTCCACAAGCCCTCAATATTCTCTTTTTTATCTTTGATCTCCTTAGCATACCTCAACCATTTTCTCTAGCCTTGAATATAGTCCATCCAGTTATGATTCAACCCACAACCACCCTGAACCTTGCTTAGTTTCCATCTAAGAAGGGAACAAACCTATGGGTGGCCTTAATTAGTTCTTAGCCCACCCCGTCCTTCATGAACCGGGCCTTGATTTTTTTCCTCTAACTTCAAACAACCCTCTCTAGCTGTGGCCAAACTTTCACTTCTCCAACCCACAAACAGGTGTTAAACATGCCACCTACACAACCTTGTCTTGCACAAGTATGCATTTTTTCTAGGATCTACAGGATCCTAAGACAAAACTTGGCCCAGTCTAGGGCTCTCTCACTCCACACATTAAGTCCATCTCAATGTGTTATTAGCCTCTCCTTTGACTCTCTATTTATACTCTTATCTAAGTGTCTTGGGGTCTCCTTTGTCCTTCAAGAAACCCTCACTTTACCAATGAAAGACAAATTAGAATAAAATATCAATTACCTTGGGTTCCAATCCCACTGCATTAGGTCCAAAACCCCAACACTTTGGTATCTTTCCCACAAACTCCCTTTTTTGGGTTTTCTCCCCTAGAAAATACCTTTTGAGCTACCCAAATTTGGAACCCAACACTTTGGTATCTTGCCCACAAACTTTCTTTTTTGGGGTTTCTCCCCTAGAAAATACCTTCCAAGCTACCCAAATTTCAATAATATTCAATGACGATTAAGATCACAATTCATGGAGGGTTATCACAATCTTTAGTAATAATGTTAGTATCATTGTAGCTCTTACTAGAAGCAATGTAAGCCAGGTTTTCCAATCAAATAAATGGGAAGCCCTCCACCAAAAACCACAGGATCCTTGCATAACTATATGATAACTATAAGGATGCTTGGACTAAAAGTATTGTTTTCTACGAAGACGAGAGATCAGGAAAACTACCTATAAATCAAGGCATGACGTGGAGAAAAAAACTCTACCTTAGTAGACGATTCACAGAAAATGTGGAGTTGGTAGGAGGGTACTATGTCGTAGGGGACCATGTCAAATATGGTTTTCCAATGGCTTATACAACCATTCTACAATCATGGAACGTGTTAGATTTTGGAAAGGTCATTGCTGATGAGCTCCAAATGCCTTGAGTGCAATTCATTGGGGTACAAACTATCTCCTCAAACAAAGTTTACTCGGGAAATATATACGGGCAGGTAGGTGATCCCAATTCAGGTCACCATGGCTAGGAGAGACCAGAAGAGATGGACACCTCCAGAACCATTTACAAGATTAACAAAGAGAATCCTAGCTCAAACGTTATTGCTAAAACAACTGCAACATTCGTTGATGCGTCCATTGTGTTTACAAAAACAGACCCCAGTACGCTGAGCATCTCCTCCAAACTGCATTTGGGTGTTCGACTTTGCACACAAATACCGATGCGTCCATTGTGTTTACAAAAACAGACCCCCAGTAAGCTGAGCATCTCCTCCAAACTGCATTTGGGTGTTCGACTTTGCACACAAATACCGGCGGAAATCTCATGATAATCCTTCACTAAGGGGAGTGTTTCGTTTCTACTATGACTATAGTGGTTACGAGGATAGATTGCTATGGGATGCTGCATGGTTGCGAAGGGACACAAAGAATCGAGCGTATAGAAATTACATACTTAAAAGTGGCATGACATTTGGTCTTCGAGAAACCAGCCTCAAATTTGAGCGAAACAGCCAGAGTGCGTGACTACATGTTTTCCTAGCCAAGTCATTCTTGTATGGTAACGTAAAATTTTGCAAACGTACAAGGGGAATGTTGACTACTTCATCTGCTCTCTCATGAATGCCAGAATCACCTTCTTTGTGGAAACAAAACATGCCTGGAGGACTTATCTATGGGCCAGTAGGGGTAACATGCAGTGAGTTACAATATTGTCATTTTTACGTTTATCCCGTCCTAGTAATTTGAGCCATGTTGATCAAGCTATTGTATGTGGAACAACAACAATTACTCTCGGCTCTGACAATTTTCCAAGCGATAGGTCAAGGTCGAGCTTAGAAGTGGTTCTATATATATAATAACCAGGTGATGGGACTTAAAGCAGCGGAATGATTAGAATAAAAGCGGTGGCAGAAGCAGGGTTGCTTCCAGCTCTAAATTAGGAGGAGGCAGGAAACCAATAAAAACATACCCGTTCTGAGCCAACTCATAAATTTATTTGAGGTTTATAAAATATGTATTTTCGTTTTCTTATTTAAACTAGTTGGTCAATTTAAAAAAGAAAGGCAATATCTAAATATTGTTTTGTTGTTTCCAAAACAAAAATGTTTCCATTAAGAAGTCATATTAAGTCATATTAGCAATCTTTCTCTTGTAATCTTTTGCACACAAGACTAGTAATCTTTCTCTTCCTTGCAGACAAGTTGGTTTTTTAAGGCATTATGTGGTGCAAAGGTCATCAATGGTGAATTGTATGGGAAAAAGATTCAGCCATACTAAGACCACCTCGATCTCCGGAACTCAAGACACAGGTTAGGCATGCCAAGACACACATAACATAGCAAACAAAAAAAAAAAGACAATCTCTCAGTGTAATAAAATGGTAGTATTATTTTCAAGATCTTGTTGTTTATCTCTTTGTTATTTCATTGTATCATGTATGATTAATAATTTTCAGATCTACATATCAATCAAGATATATAAATCATGAACCTACATATGAACTTGTGTCTACATATAATGACTTTTGCTTAGTGATTGACCCATTATCTATATATATATATATATTATATATATATATATATATATATATATATATATATATATATATATTCTTAAAGTGATTTTTATTCTTAATTTTTTTCACAATATTTGAATCAATAATTTAATGTGCCTTAATGTATTTATTTAATTCATTTTTCTATAATATTTAATAATTTAATAATTAGTTTAACAAGATATGTATTTTTTTTCTTGCTCAAATCAAATCGAATGTAATAAAATTAAAATATTCTCCACATACAAAATAATGTTGGTTATTGAGTAGAAAGCTTATTTTACAGCCCAATAGAAAAGAGATGTAGTTTTTCCCATAATTTTCAATTAACACATCTTTTAAAATAAAAATAAAATATCCTATAGATAAAAAAAAAAACAAAACAATGTAATATATGTAAAAAGAACCTACATAATCTAATCTAAAGATCTAATCTAAAGTGGACGATGCCAGCTACGTGTATATCTAATAGTGTCAATTACCACCTGAAACATATACTTCTCACGTTTTGATTCAATGGGATTTTCTTAGATTAAAACAATCAAAGGCCAGCTCTTTGCATTGAGGACTGGGGTTTCATGCCACATTGGAACACTGCTCTACAACAGAACAGCCCAGCTTTTCACGTTAAAAGACGTACCACACCAGCTCATTACATTGCAGATTGGAGCTAGTAATGATCTTGCCAGATTGGAAACCTACCATACAACAGAACAAACCAGCTTTTCATGCTAAATAGTATACCACATTCCGAAATTACAGATATGATAATTGAACCTAGATCTGAAACATAGGACATATATGGAGAGCAAACTTACATTACCAACTCATGTAATTCAGTCAATCTTGTGCAGGACGTGTTGCTTTTGTATTGAATGAGAAGCTTTGTGCCAAATGGTTCCCCTTCTTGGCTTGAAAATTAAACGGCGTAACAGGGCTGGGTGCCTCGCTTATTGTCTCCAACACCGGCTTCCAATATTTGCAGCTCATGGTTCTCATGCTTAATCTCCTCACATCCCCAACATCACCTGCATCATCCACTTGCAATTTGGGCACAAAAACAATGTCTTCCTTCTCTGACCTTTCTTTCACATCATTAATCTTTTCACCCAGATCGGGAGCAGCCAGGCTTCTGTCTGCCGAACACTGGCACAAGTCGCACAACACAGGAAGGATTCTAGCCAGGCTCATGCAAGTCGAACTCGATTTGTGAAGAGCCGAATCGGCTTTAAACGCGAGGGAAGTCATCTCGGAAGGCGAGATCAGCGAGTGGAGTTTATGCATGGGAAGAATGAAATAGAGTTGCCCTAATTCTAGCTCTTCGTCTGCTGAAAGCGCTGAGATCCGCCTCCCCGCTTCTAAAGTCGTGGAATGACAGACAAAATGATGCGGGTTGTCGAGCATCAGCTCTGCAGCTTTTATCGGATTCTCGAATTCTTGGACGCTGCCATACAACGCTATGACCTTCACAGCTACATTGGACGGAACTTTGGATGAAACGCAGGAAATGTAATTGCCCATAATTGCAACTGTATTCCTTAATCAACAGCCTTATTTGTCCCTTTCCTCTGATGCTAGTTAATGCTAACCTGTTCATGAAACTAAAGGCAGGGCAAACAATATGTAGTTATGGCCTACCATTAAAACCAGGAAAGTAGATCGCACATGCTGGCAGATGGCCTTTTCCTGCGATGACTGGCAGAAGTAGGATGTGTATTTTCTTATATTTGATAATCCCGTTGTCAGAGTCTCACGCGGTTATTCTTGCCAGAAGAGAGATAGGCATGGCTGAGCTGTGGTAACCATAAGATTCTGTGCAAAACACTACCTTACAAGACCATGTTGAAAAACCAACCATAGAAGGTACACATGCAGGTTGCAATTTCAATGCCTGCAAGTGACACTCGAAATATCTGAGTAATAGTGTTTTGTAATAGCTTACTTAGATGATGGGTTTGTGTGGGATTTATTCTTTACTAGGTTACGGGTTCAAAATATCATGAAAGAGATTGACTATGAAAGTCATTTTTAAGAAATTAAATTATCCTTTGAGAGTTTTATTGAGCTTTGCACAATCTCAATGCTAACAAGTATGACATTCGAAATATCTGACTAATAGTCTTTTCTAATAGCTTAGACAGATGAGAGGGGTTTGTATAAGATTTATTCTTTATTAGTTTAGAAGTTTAAAATATTATGAAAAGATTAAAAATAAGAGTTATTTTTAAGAAATTAAACTATCCCAAAAATACCTTGTACAATCCCAATGATAACATCCGCCAGTGAATAACAGTTCTTCTATATAGCCTAATTTAAATTAAATTTAGCTCAATTCAAAAAAAAAAACACCTTAATTCAAATTATAAAAAAAAATTGTCATGTGATACAGGTAACTATTTATGTACACATCGTGAGGACTAGCACGAGAGCTGAGGCCGGGCACCGCCCTCACCGGCTCAAACAACAATTTTTGGGTAGTGCATTTCCGGTAGAATGCGATTCCGATTCCAGCCGTTCCGTTGAATATAAGGCTTGAATTAAAATACGGTAAAGAAATTAACATTTTCCAAAATATGCCAGCTTATACATTGATATAGACGATACAGGTTGTTTTAATATGCAAGTTTATGATGGGATAGATAAAGAAAGTGTTTTTTTTTTATAAGTTTGGTAGGGTTTTTATCCATTTTTTTGGTTTAATTGGTTAAGAATTTAATAGTGATTTATTGGGATTATAAGTCTGACTTAGTTTTTAAAGTGCTCAATTTATATATAAAGTTAAAAAGCTCAATTTAAACTATAAAGATGAAGATTTGATTAAAAAAACACCACGATTAAACTTTCCAATAATATATAATAATTAGACAACATGGTTAAAAATTAAATTTCTTTAATCACTACCCCTCCTAAACAAAAACCTATAATTTTGCAATAAATTTGCGAGTAAAAATTGTGAAAAGAAAACGTCAATATTTCCAATGGGATTTAGACTGAAAGAGTAGAGAAAGTTTTTTTTAACCATTTAATCTATTATCTTCCAACAAATTTTGTTTCCACTTTATCTCCACCCTTGTGGTAGGGGAGAGAGGGGATATGGAATTCAATATTAGATTGGGATTTACACTCAGAGGGTAAAGAAAGTTAATTTTTATCCATTCAATCTATTACCTCCTAACAAATTTTGTGACCACTTTTTCTCCACCTTGTGGTAGGGGATAGAGGGTATGGAATTCAATATTAAGTTAATATTATATATAAAAATCATATATAATAAAATATATTTTAATAATTTAAAATAGATTATCATATAAGTTGTCATTTATTCTGGCATTTTTTTGGTGAAAGAATATAGATTTAATTGCTATCATATCTATTTTAAGGGTAAGCCACTTTTTTGGTAATTTGGGAACTTGAAATTTCTATAGTTTATTTGGGTATTAAATAGCTTTTTTATGGTCAAATTTTGTAAATATAATAGTGTTTTATGGCAGGTCATTTTTTTGGTGATTTGGGATCTTGACACTTCTATAGTCTATTTGGGGGATTAAATAGTTTTTTTTTATGGTCAAAATTTTGTAAATATAGTAGTATTTTATGGTATTCTACACACTAAGATCTTTCCAACAATGTAAATATCATATCTTTTAAAATCCATATGAAGAAGTGATGCCTCCTCCAAGTTGACTTATCACATTCACCACCATGATACCAAATGAATGTGATTTCAACTCCCATTAATCACACATATGGAGCTACTCATATGTGGAATTCAATAAGATTCTAGAGAGTCAAAAACCATAACTCTAATTAAGAGTTGAGGCATGTCAAAACCCTATCCAAAACCATAGATGATTATTTCGACCTGTTAAATAGTATGTCATTAGGAAAGGAAGGTATGTCATTCTTGTTGTATAGATCACTATTCCATCATTGAGCAAAGAAAAGAAGAGGCCGGTACTAGAGTAGAAAAAAAAAAAAAAAAAACCCTATAGCAATTGTGCAAGTTATAGTGTAAATGGAAACTTCATGGTGAGTTCACCAATATTTGTATTTGCATTTCATTTTTTACAAGAAAAAAGAGTAAGGTGTAGTCGACATATTATAGCTAGGTCTTCTTATATTTGGTTTCCTAGAGTACAATTTGTGTTTTTTTTGTGGACGGTGACATATTTATTTTAGCTTTTTTTGTTTTCAATATTAGCGTTGTTCAATAATTTGCATGCTAAGCTTATAATATTAATTTAAAGCTTAAATAAAATACTATGCACTAAAGAATTTGCAAAAAATTATAAGCTCTATTGTGAAAAACTATTCAAGTGGAATATCCATAACATCACATATCAATTAAATTAACATCAATTGTCCAATTTTTTATTATTATAGAAATTCCATAAATTAATTTGAATAATAATTGTTCTAAATGAACTTTCACAACACCAATATACATGGATGCTACACCTACAATACAAACACCACGTAAAATACACACCATCTAATGATCTGACATAGAAGCACTTAAAATGCATGAATATCTAAAGTTGTCTCAAGTTCAATTGAACAATGCACATTATTGAAGTATAAATTATTTATCATACATGAAAGGTTGGCTGAGAGATTGAAAATTTTTATTGTGAACGAAATTCCAATATCCACAACATCAACTCTGAAAAGACCTCTATGTTGATCTTGTCTCCAAATCAAATACAATATTTATGGTCAATATCACCTTATAATCTAATTAACACCCTAATCCTAAATTAGCAATCTATAACTATCTTATATTGTAATCCACGACCATATCTCATACAAATAATCAATACCAATCAATCAATACCATTAAACAATCCAAAAACACAAGGATCAATTAGTAGAATTTCTTAACCATTGGGTTAATAACATAAATTACATCATTAAGTATATGATAAATGCCAACGAACATTCACTAATTAAATTTTATATTACAATATTTCAAAAATTGTAACACCCTCCTCCAACATCTACCTAAGAAACCAGCCAACTAGGGTAAACATGTGATGAGAGGCTACTAATACGAGATTCAATCTCCTAGATGACCTTAAGGAAGTGGAACCAAAGGAAACATGACAAAAAAACCTTACACAACATAAGAAACATCCGTGAGGAGGTATCCCAACCATTCAGGCCTATTACCCCTAGGTTACACTTATTTTCTTACCACTTTGAGCCATAGTTGCGGGAACAACACAACAAGGTAGTGGTCAGGAGGCAATATTTGTAGGCACACCACAACAAGCCTATGACCAGGGACGCATTTTCTCAGTTTTATTCCTGCAACTCTCGGATTTGAGCCACCTTTTTAGGCCCATAGTCCAGGTCACTGCCCAAAACTTCATGAAAAATTAAGGGTATCATAAATAACATTATAAAAATGATACAGAATAAATCACATCAACAAGAACACATATGTACCCCTCCTAGCCATGATAGGAATTTTGTCAAACATGTCACCAACATTGAATCTACAGGTGTAAAAAACATATTTAAAGATAGGGGTCCCATACTTATCTGAGAATCGCTAAGAAGCATTTTTACCTTACATCATTAACCACAATACAATATATTTGACCATAGATACATTGTGCATTAATTTACAAGTAAGAACATGGATAGAGTCATACATCATTACTGATAAAATACATGATTTTAACCATTATAATAGAAACAGAAATATAGTGGATACAACAACAATAGAATCCTCATAGAGAATAGTACATTTGCAAACCAAATAAAAAAGGAATGAGCTCTTCATTATTGAATGTAAAAACCAACCAGAGATCGGACTTCCATGTTCCACCATACCATAGGGTTGTTGAGCCAAATATCTCTTCTGCTAATTACCCCCGTGCCATATTCCAAACATGAATGTGGGAATCAAACTGAAAGAACCAACCAGGGAATTCCAAGGCTAAACCAACTCACCCTCATCAAATAGAAATAAGGATTTAACTTGATCTACACCTGATCAGTAGGCCAACACAAGCATGGATATCACTGGATTCTCTCCGCCTAAACTGTGAGGAATTTTCCTGTCTCCTAGTCTCTCAGGATTTACCGCAACCCACAGTCTGAATCATGGGTCATTATGCCATACACTGAGATATAATATCCATTATTTACCGTATATCCCAAACCCAAGATTCCTAGACATGAATGGAGATAAAATCAACTCTCAGGCTTTACCAAAATCCAAACCTTTATTACTAGGCCCTATATCAAGGCAACACATGAACCAGTTCTATAATATGTCAGAGATCCACCTCACTCAAATTCGTATCCATCCGAAAATATAGCTAAATAAAAACATGAGAACTCCACCACACCATGGCTATTTGGAAATGGAAAGGCTAGGTTGAAAACACTATCACATATGGAAAAAACCCATGCCAAGATAGAAAATAACCAATGGAATATTTTGCATGCCAAATATAGAAATGAAATCATACATGCAAAGAATCATGTTATAACTTATGTATTCCTACTCCTCCTTGCTTACTTCCTCCTTCTTTCTTTCTTTCCCTTTCTTGCTCCAGTGCCAAAGTGCTCCAAAAACTCTAAGAGTCCAAGAGTGAGAGAGAGAGAGATAGAGAGAGGATAATGAGAGAGATCCAAAAATTCACTCACAAAAGGTACCAACTGATCCTTAGAAGCCTTCTTATAGAAGAGACCTATATTTTCTTCATTTTCCATTATTTTCCTTCATTTTACTCCTCACATGAAACCTGTGACCTTTCATCTCCCTTTTATCCTAATTTCCATTATTTTCATAACAAAATGTGCCAAATATGCCATTTTCCTTTCCAAATCCTTTGCCTTTTCCTTTTGCAATTTCCTGAGCCATAATAAACCAAATGAACACCCACTTGGATTTTTTTTCCCAACATTCATCTTGGAATAAGTGTCCCAAAAACCATGGTTATTATGTTTAAATTTTATTACATGGAATATTCACCAAGGCTATTAAAAACATGCCCCCTTTGGGGCCATCGTCCTCGGTGTTCAACTGCACATATGCCTCAACAAAATCTCTGAAAAGTAACCATACTACCCATGGAGCTTTATAACATAACTCGTTGCAGTATTTAC
The DNA here is from genome assembly GCA_034641835.2 of Pinus albicaulis. Taxonomy (NCBI): domain Eukaryota; kingdom Viridiplantae; phylum Streptophyta; class Pinopsida; order Pinales; family Pinaceae; genus Pinus; species Pinus albicaulis. The sequence goes on along the minus strand of CM076584.1, from coordinate 1,670,726,253 downwards.
AATTAATAACGTACTCAAAAGAAAAAATAATCATGACAAGCATACCATGTACTAGAGCTTTATAACACAACTCATTATGGTATTTACAATCGTATACACATATACACATTTTCTAAACCAACAAATAAAATGATACGGTGCCCATATCAACAACAAGGGAATCGAGAGGCTCACACCTCCATCCTAAAAGTAATACCAAGATTCACCTCCTTCCTAGGAAAAATAGCATCCCCTTCCAAAGTCAAAGATGCATCCAATGTCTAGCGCTGCATTCCTGTGTGATGTAAGAGCGTCGAACCATAATTCTAAAAAAATAGCAAGAATAACTTCTTGAAGGTGAAAATGAAAAAATCACATCAAAAGGCAAGGGATTTGTTAAAAATCTTGAAAAATCATATTTGTCAAGGATCTTAGGGATTATGTTGAGAGTTTTGTGAAAAAAATCATGTTGAGATCTTTGTGGAGAGGATCATGTTGATATTTTTATGGAGAATATCATGGATACTGAAATGATCCAAAATATTGTAATTTCCTCTATAAATTGTGGCCTTTGGGCATTGAAAAGAGGCGGCCATCAGAATGAAAATCTGGCCAGCCAAGGCACCAATAGATGTTATGTAATAGTTTAGTGGGTTTAGTTAATGAAATTTTATTTCTACTTTATATAATTCTATGTGTGTGGCATGGTAGTTTAATGCATTGATGACTTAATGCATAGATCTATCAACTTTTTTGATGAATTAAAGTTACGTGTAGGCAGCAAAGCTATTTAGTTTTTGCAATGGATGCGAGGATGAGGTTATTTTGTGGAATCATAACCCACAGGTCTTAGGATCGATACCATAATAAAACTTGAAATGATAGAACCCATAATTCGTTTTCATCGAGTGGTATCAAAGCACAGAATATTTGTGCCTGTAGTGTGGAGGAGAAGCAACAAAAGAAGGTACATGTGATTGAATATTTGGTAAGAGTTTTTTTTTCTCTGTGCAGACATAGAGGAAGGTGAGAATATTTGAAAAAGATTAGAGCAAGGAATTCTCAAATGGTTCTAGAGGAATGAACCAGGAAGATGCCAAAAGCCCAAACTCAAGAGAAATTTTGGTGAGGTGTCATGTAGCATGGTGGAAAAACTTGTTACTACAAAGGCAGGTTGCAACTCACGAGTTGAAGTTGTTATGAGAAGATGAAAAAGCGTATGACAAGGAGGTCATAATATTTTGTAACTTAAGAGTTTGATGCAGGAACATCAAACCATCATTCAAAAAAATTAGCAAGAACAACTTCTTGAAGGTGAAAATGAGAAAATCACATCAAAAGGCAAGGGATTTGTTAAAAAATTTGAAAAAAGAAGATTTGTGAGGGATCTTAGGGATCATGTTGAGATTTTTGTGAAATCGTGTTTAGAGCTTTGTGGAGAGGATCATGTTTAGAGTTTTATGGAGAATATCATGGATAGTGAAATGATCCACAATATTTCAATTTCCTCTATAAATTGTGGCCTTTGGGTGTTTAAAAGAAGTGGCCATTAGAATGAAAATTTAGCCAATAAATGCACCAATAGATGTTATGTAATAGTTTAGTGATTTTGGTTAATGAAATTTGATTTCTAATCTATATAATTCTATGTGTTCGGCATGGTGGTTTAATGCTTTGATGATTTGATGCATAAATATATTAACTTTATTTGATGAATCGAAGTTACATGTAGGAAACAAAGTTGTTTAGTTTTTGTAGTGGATGCGAGGATGATCTTAGTTTGTGGAATCATAACCCATAGGTCCTAGGATCAATACCATAAGAAAATTTGAAATGATAGACCCCGAAATTCGTTTTCATCACTGTGACATTTGTCCTTTGAGTGAATAATTCAAGGGCACAATCCCAATTTTCATCTGATTCCATCTGGAAATGCTAGTGACAAAAAAAAATACATCCCCAACCTTCCCTTCTCTGATACACAGTCCCTCAGGAAATGTTGTCACCCTGCTTCTATGTCGTTGCACACCTTCCAAGTTCCACTAGCACCCCCTTCCCGGGTAGTCCATCCCTTGGAAAGGTGTCCTCAACATCATACCAGTCATAGTGTGCTCATGGAAATCGATGGACACTATTGGGTACTAGTTTCCCACAATGGCGCTACTCTTGAAGTGCTTTACCAACATAGTGCTTCATGTTCCAATTCATTTTTCTCGCACTGGTAGTTTTGTTAGTTGGTTTCAAGCACCCAACTGGGAATTACATGATTTCCAGTACTAAATTCCATTAGAGTTGAAATAAATTGAAATAAACTCAAATCATACCTAATTGGTAGCTCGTCAAGACAGTACACTTGCACTTTTATTTACTTCCTATCACAACAAGTCAAAGTAGTTATTTGTAAAATCATTTAGTATAAGCATTTCACATCTAGTTAGATCAAAACACAACCATCATAAATTAAAATCATGAATCACATGAAATCACCATAAAATATAATCATAAATCACATGTGACCATCATAATTTAGAATCATATATCACATGCATAATAAAAATGAAATAAAATACCAGTACTTATCCTTCATTGGTCCTTACTTCTGCCTTTTTTTCTTCTTTTTTTTCACACAACATATAAGTTTCCACACCCAAAAAGCACCCAATGAATTCTCTTCAACTATGTACACATACACATAGTGTACAACACATACATCCATACAAGGTGTACAACACCACACAATACATACACCCACACCAAAATACAACACATAAACCTATACCCAATGTACAATATAACACAATACATATACATACACTTACATACAACGCATACACCTACACTTGGTACAATACAACATACCACATACACCTACATGCTGTGTACAACACATCATAATACATATACATATGCAGAGTACCACACAACGAATACAAATGTCATGATACCATGACTACACCATGTACATACATGGTACAACATGTACTCAACACAACATGTAGGAAATTCTCACAATAACACATGTATACCATTACCATATGCACATCATGTACACAGTACCACCAGTAAACAACACTACCTGCACAACCTGTGCACAAAATCACATGTACACAACACCACCTGCACAACATGTACACAACACCAAATGTACACTACACCACATATACAATGGGTACACAATACCACATGTAAAAAACACCACATGCATGACATGTACACGACACCACATGTACACAACACCACATACACGAAATGTACATGACACCACCTTCATACAACACCACATGTACAACATTTACACAACACCACATCTACAACCATGCACAAAAAAACATATTTACGTAGCACCCTATGTACAACATGCACACAACACCATATCTACATATCAGCGCATATACAACATGTACACAACACAATATGTACAAAACACTGCATATCCAACATGCGCACAACACCATATGCATATGACATCACATATCCAACACATGCAAACTACGGTATCTACAAAACACCGCATATCCAACATGTACATAGCACCATATATACCTAGCACTGCATATGAAATATACACGCAACAAGATATGTACAACATGTATCATTTGTACACAATACTACATAGGTTACATTTACACATCACCATAGGTACAATCACTTAGTATACAACATGCACAACATATACACAACAATTATAGTACTGCACATGCATAGACCACACACTGACCCCATAAGAAACCTTGCTTCTAGTATTTTTTGACTATCCATGCTTATCATAGAATGCCACAAATCACACTAATTTCACTTTGTTGATGTACCCCTCAGCTTTACGTCTCCATAACATAAGCATAGTCATAGTACAAACATATAATATCAATTCATTTCCACATGATATTGATATCATATATCTATCCAAGTTACTCTTCCCACTTGATTCCTCATAAGACCAAGAACCTATTCAAGCCATTCACTTTAATAAGAAATCATTCCTCTACAAAATGATCCTTCAAAACCCTGCCATATAGTGACATACATACATACATACATACATACATATAAACATTAGCATCATGATCCATAACGACCCTATCATAAATGACATACATACATGTATAGATATATAAATATAAACATAATCATGATCAAAACACAATTTCTTGATATCATAAGGTCGATGTTAAGATAACTTCCTTTATCCATGCACAACGTGCAAAACATTGAGAACATCAGTTCCCTACATAGCCAAGGAATATAGCACGTCAAATCCATTCACTTTACCTTTTCTGCTTCCTTTCTCATGTCTATACTGCCACAATCCATTTACCACAATTGACCCAACCAATCCAACCCACTGTCATGCTGTTACCTTTAGTTTCCCTTATACATGCACTGAGCTTCATCTGAGTCTTCCATCACCTGTTGGGTTCTGCAACACTCTCCCCGTACTCCATTAACTTTCCTCTTTCCCAACAAATTACAAATAATCTCAAATAAAAGGAAAGAACAAGAAACAAACAAGAATAAAACCATGAAAACCAATAACAATACAACACTACAAACAAAGTGGCATTCCCATGCACTAGACGTAATCAAGACCATAAATCAAGCACAAAAAATCCCAAGAGATCAAAAGAAAAATACTTAGCAACAAACACCATGACTCAATCTCGATGGTTCCCAATACGTCTAAAGGAAATATCATCTCGATCCTTATTCAATATTTCATGGAAATCCATTTTCCATGCAGTCCCCTGCATCATACTGTCATAAAAACATAATTTCCAGTGCATAAATAAATATAACAATATACTTGTTACCTTACCTCGTTGTTCCAAGCATGCTGACTTGTAACTAAACAAACGCATGTCATCCATATCCATCAACATCAAGACAAGTCACAACATATCTATCAATTCGAAATAAACATTTACCAATGCTAACGACCATGTCATAATCCACAATCAACTCACATTCATTTGTCATAATACATAATGCTACAACTATCACCTACTTACACTCAAGTACATATCAACTGTCTCAACAAATATGTGTTATTAAAACCATCTTCATGCAATATTACAAATACATATATCATATGATTAATCAAACATTGAAACAAAATATAAATGTACCATGTTAAATAAATCGAATAGAAGACGTAATAGACACAAAATCACTCAAACACCAACTAGATGACATAATTAAACATTCAAGCACCAAGTATATGACATAAGAAAACTCATACCTAAATGTATCTCAGGGGAGGCCACATTATCTGCATAATAAATCCATATTAGCACAATAAAAATTCACAACACTTGAACTGAAAATAAATAAGGTCATGATATCCATAACAATAACTAGCTAACATGTTCATGTCATAAGCTCATTAACAAATGTCATTCATGCATAAAAATCATAGATGCACATTCAACCTAGAATAGTACAACAAAATATCACAAATATGTCGAATCACACTTGAATTCCATAACCCTACCCATTTTCATAAGTCAATCCAGATCAACACGATACATATACCATCATGATATTAATTCTATAACCCTAATCATCAAGTTAACTATCATATAAAAACAATAAGTTAACATATAACATGCTCATCAACAACAAATAACCTAGTCATCAAGTTAATACCATGCTTGACTAACCAACCCATGTACATATGACCATGCTAATTAAAAAACATCGATCATGCATGAAACCATAAAATCAATAGAACGAAAGGCATACAGATAACCATAATTCATATAAATACACTGATCAACCAACATTTAGCATACATGTAACCATAATAAAGATATAATAACAAACATATAAGTAAACCTAATGCTTACAACAACCTTGAATCACATACCTACACCCTAAAACTGCAAAATTGTATGGCGATCTTCTCTCACCCCATAGTCCATTGTTGCAACTTCAATTCAATGATCTGCATCTCCTGCTCTATCTCATCCAACATGTTAGCATTTAAATATACCAAATGATCATGATGACCTAATTTCATACAATGACCTTATGCACAACAACCTCAATCAAACCAATGCAAACTTGACCATATGCACCCACTTGACATGTATAACCAATGAGGAACGAAAAATACATGTTAAACATAGGACATCACACAAGAAATAATACAAGGAAAACACACAAGCATGAGCAATATGTGACCTAGCATAAACAAACAATGCATACACAACATGTAGCAACATTTAAGTAAGAATGCACAAAAAATACATAAGCGTGAATAAAACATAAGTAATCATACACTCATGGAAACTTGTTGACAACAACACCATAAACACTTCCATGGAGACACCACTGCCACTATGGCCAAGACAACATGGATGCAACAAGCACATACAACATTGGTATGAGGAACACATATGAAACCAACATAAATGCATGATCAACACACTGTCCATCGAGTCCGAGGGTTGAAGCACACTCTGATACCACTCTATGGTATCATATATCAACCAAGGAGAACAAGAACTAGACATCACCCAAGAGAACAAAAACCAGGTAGCCCCCAAGGAGAGTGCAACCATGCTCTGATACCACTCTCTAACACCCTACTCCCACATCTACCCAAGTAACTGGCCAATTGGGGTAAATATATGAAGAGAGGATACTAATACAATATTCAACCTACTAGATGTCCTTGAGGAAGGGGAACTGGTAGAGACATAAAAAAAAAACATTACACAACATCAATAACATCCCTAGGAGGTATTCCAACCATTCAGGCCTCTTACCCCTGGGTTAGACTGACTTTCTCACCACTTTGTGTTAGGATATTCCAACACATAGGAAATAGTTAAGTATAACTTAGTCTAGCGTAGAGTTAGGTAAAGTGTGTTTCTTTACTATGTATGTTTATAGATTATAATATAACATCCACAATATGTAGGGATCCAATGGTTCACTCTCTCCTTAGTATTACTGACACTTAATTTGTGGCTTAACACCTGATTGGTCCATGATCTCTATTTAAAGAGCATGGGGGGTCATTTTTCGGTAACCGTTTATGATAGAATATTATGTAAATTTTATTTCTTTATATTAATAAATTTCCTGAAGTGGGCCCGTTGGCTCGGGCAGTGGACTGTAACCCTCTTTGAGGGTTTTAACCATGTCAAATACTGGTGTATTGATCTGTCATCTATTTGTGAGTGGTGACCTTTGCTGTTTGATCTAAGGAAAATACCCTATAAATTCCTACATGGTAGCAGAGTTGTTTTGAGGGCCGCATTCATTATTGATCCAAATCCGAAGCTGATTTGACTACATGTGACCTCTGTTTTCCAGATCTACTATTTCTGACCACTTTCGCACTGGGAGAATTTCTCTATTGTGTCCAGAGCGTCTGTTACAGTGATAAAACCCTTTCATTTCATGTGAAAATGTTTATGGTTTCCCAAGTTATGTCATTTTATATCTAGAGGTAAAAGTATATTTTTTGCAATAATATTTATTAATCCCTCTATTTGTTTCAGTTTATAGTTTTTTTAATTACTGGATCTATACCCTCTTATCCACACATTCTCTTTTCTATACGTTGTGTGCAATCTAGTGGAATAGAAATAGGAAGACGATATTTTTATGCTACGTATGTTATTTCCCCGCGAATTTATGCGATCTTAGGAAATTAGAAATAGTGAGAAAAATAGATATTTTCTGGTAGGACTAACTGGAAATGTAACGTTCTGCTGTAATTTTTTTGTTTGCACAGTTTTTTTCCAAGAAAAAACACAAAAAAAATTGAAAAAAAAACTTCCTCCTTTCAAACAATTACAAAATCCTTTTCCCATCCCACTTGGTGTAAAGTTACTTTATGACAATAGAGGTCTTGGGTTCAACTCTCTTTGTCAAGATTATTTTTCTAAAAAACTTTTTATTAAGTTACTTTTTCTTAAAAAAAAATTGTCGAGTTGTCTTTTTTTAAAAAGGGGTTTTATTTTAAAAACAAATGTAAAAGTAACAATATCTAAAAGCTTTTTGTTAAGTTACTTTTTCTTAAAAAACTTATTGCTGAGTTTCTTTTAAATTTATTTAGAAATCACATGTAAAAGTAACATTGTATAAGTGAATGTCACTTATTTATAAAAGTGGGTCACATAAAGTAGTATTCGTTTTAAAAGTGAACTTATTATATTAAGTTTGGAAGGGGGGGGGGATTTTTTTTTTTAAGTACAATATCATCAAATTTCAACCTATCATGTAACTACTCGACATCTACTACAAATTTTTTTCAAAAAGGCATAACTGCTTCACTCGTAAGCCATTTTCAAAGTTGTTATTTTTAAACGTCCTAATTTTTTGACATATTTCCATTGGATTAGTTATTTTCAAGTTTTTAAACTTCAATTTTTAAAAATAGAAAGTGCATGCCCAGTTATTATTAATAGCACCAACTATTTCAAATGGTTATCCTACATGGTAGACTTACTTAGAAGTAAAGGTCTTTATAGAATAGCCACATGACAAGAATCTAAACCTATCGATGGAGATAAAGTGGCTAAATTGGAAAATAAACATGATCAAGAAATATTATTGATAGGAATGTCCATTGCTCAAGATCTTCGATTTCATATCTAAGAAATTGACTCCCCTGCTGAAGCTATGAAAAAGCTAAATACTATTTTTGGCATTAAAAATGAAATCAAAACCCACCAGCTTGAAAATGAGCTGGTTACTTTGGACCCCAATAATTTCTCCTCTATTGAGGATTTTTTGTCTAGATTCAAGACCCTCAGACTTCTTTTAGAATATTTTAAGGTCTAAAAATAATATACTAGCCTTATCTATTCCATTCTTCCTAAGATAGGCCCTACATATTGTCTATCTATTTCCACCTTCCATTCCACAAGAGAAGCCATCATTTCTCAAGGAATAGCCTAAAAGTTTCCCTCTCTTGATGCCTTTTGCGATACTTTGATAAGAGAAAAATAAAAAATCTTACACCTTGGTCTTATTAATACTGGAAACTCTTCTAAAAAAGTCTTAGTAGCCCATTAGCAAACATATTCAAAGGATCATAAGAAGCAGCATCCTAAAAATAATGGTCCTAAACCACACAAGGGTCTTAAGCAATTTAAGCCGCAAATTGAAAAAGAAACTCAACAAACTGATAAGGAAAATAAAAATAAAGTGAAGAAGATAAATAGACATTGAAAATTTTGTAATCACGATGGCCACATAGATTCAAAATGTTTTAAGAATATGGAAAGCCTTGGAAGCATAAATGAATAAGCACAACATCAATTTGGAGAAATATTCAACTTCAACTTTCGGAATGATACTTTCTGCTTGTGGCTTTCAAGAATCAAGATCTGGTTATGCATTGAATGTATCTTCTTCTTCTCATTCTCATGAGTGGCTCATTGATTCTGGAGCCTCTTACCGCATGGCCAAAAATAAAGCCATGTTTTCTTCTTTAAATGATTGTAACACAAAAAACATTAATGTTGGTGATGATATATCTTTTAGTGTTGTAGGCTATGGAACCATTCATCTAGATAATGGTAAGTTTAATGATGTATTATGTGTTCCTACCTTGTCTTGCAACCTTCTATCTATTTATCAGATAACTCGTTGAGGTGAAGGGAAAATAGTAGAATTCTCACCTCATGATGTTGTAAGTAAGGACCTAAGATATCCTAGACATATTTTAGCTACTGGCGTTGCCAATTATTCCACGAGGTTGTATAAGTTTGACAAATTTGGGTCATCATGTCTTCCCTCCATTTTTGTTTCTCATAATGATGAAGTGAGAAAACTTTGGCATGAGTGATTTGGTCACTTAAACTATCGCTCTCTTAAAACTCTATGTAAAGAAAATATGGTGACAGGTCTTCCTATGGCATCTTGCTGAGATGGTTTTTGTTCCAGATGTGTACTCGTAAAACATCATGGGGATAGTTTTGTCAAAATTGCCTCTTGGCACACTTCAGCCCCTTTGCAACTCGTGCACACAGATTTATGTGGTCCACTTCCCATTGTTTCTTTCTCTGGCTACAATTACTTCTTAACTTTCATTGACGATTTTTCCAGTCGCAGTTGGGCATAATTCTTGAAACTGAAGAGTGAAGTTTTTAAAATGTTCTTGGCCTTTAAGGCCTTTGTTGAGAAACAATTTGGACATCACATTCTTAAGTTAAGATTTGACAATGGAGGAGAATATGTTAACAACAAATTTATCCACTTTTGCACTAAGCATGGCATTCAAATGCAACATACTGTTCTGTATACTCCACAATAAAATGGTGTAGCTAAAAAGAAGAATTACACTCTAAAATAAATGGCTAATTGTATGCTTCAATCTAAAGGACCTAGTCTTAATTTTTGGGCAGAAGCAATTAACTATGAAAATTACATAGTAAAACGCACTCCTACTAAGGTTTTACATAATATCACTCCAGAAGGAGCATGGAGCTCACTCAAAGAAAATGTAATTCACTTTCTTTTTTTTGGAAGTGAAGCTTGGGCCCATATTCTAGATGAGAAACATAAATCCTTAGAACCTAAGAGTGAAAAATTCATTTTTGGTGGATATTATGAAGATGTTAAAGGATACATACCTCTTCAAGCCAAATACAATAATGTAATCATTACAAGAGATGAAAAATTTTATGAAAATATATTGGCTTGCGAGCCTAGTTCGGCGGGTGTGCCACCTTTGGCTTGCGATCCTGATTCGACATATGTGCCACCTCTCTCTATCTCTTCTACTTTTGATAGAATTCCTTCTAGTTTGGATGATCATAGAGAGAATGAAAATCCTTCTCTACCTCCTCAATATATTCCTTAAGCTCCACAACTTCCAAAATGGGTCCGCTCTACTCGGGATGCAAGAAGTTTTCTTGCAGGTGACCCTGCAGATCAACGTCATACACATTCTCAGTTTGACAGAGCCTCTTCCTTATTGGTTAAATTTCTAGAAAATCTTGATGTAGACACCTTTGAAGAAGCTCTAGGTCATCAAGATTGGGATGCAACTAGGAATGAAGAATATCGTTCCTTATTGGAAAACGATACTTGGGATCTTGTTCCTCTTCCAAAAGGAATAAAAATTGTTAGATGAGAATGGGTTTACAGAACAATGTTTGGACCAAATGGAAAAGTGGATAAACAAAAAGCTCATTTGGTTCCTAAAGGATTTTTAGAAGTTAAAGGCATTGACTATACTGAAACCTTCTCCCCTATTTCCAAAATGAATTATATCTATCTTGTTCTTAACCATGTTGCCTTCTTTAAATGGGAAGTCCATCAGATGTGTTGTAGCTCCCAGAGAAAATCCTGAGTTGCAAAAGACCAGTGCCTAGGACATCTTAAAATCAGAGGTCAAATGTGGATGGTTGTATGAATACCTCTGTCAAATATACGAGTCAAGAGAACAATGGTATTGGTGGTTTAAGAATGGAGAAGACCATTTGAGCCTGCTTCGTGTGAATACCCCAAAAGGTCAGAGGGCTCAGGAGGCTATGAGGCTGGTGGCTTTTAGATGGGTCAAGTATAAAAAAATGAGCAGAAGCTTTAAAATGTACAGAGACGTTGAGGAAGAGCGGAGAAGGTACCCACAAGAGATAAGCTTAATAGATTTAAGAATATATTCCCCACGACCTCAGAAGAAGTGGATATGAATGAGATATTGGCAACAACAGAGGTTCATGGAGCACGAATTAAGGGAGTGTATCAATCTTATTACATGATATTTCACACCTCAGCGTTATGAAAACACAAATTCATGAATAAAATTGCAGACTACCAGCAGCTACATTACACAGACCTTAAAAGCAGCATAGTATGACATATGATTACACATAAAAAAGGAGAATATTGATAACAAAGGAAAATAGATACATACTACTCATTACTCTATCTAGAATCCAAATAACAACATTGTATCATATTAAGTTCAAACAGCTCTCCCAAATATGTATCTCAGAGCACAGGGAGCAAAATCATACAAAACTACAACAAAATTATTCCAAAATTCCAGAACACTTCATCTTATAATTTACTACATATAGAGTTCTCCCCGAGGTTCATATGGTACTAATAATTTCTGATCGACCCATATCTATGAAATCAAAACATCATACCTAACTTTTAGAGCATGCATTGAGAAATCACTTTATGTACTGCGAGAATTAAAACATGAATGGGGTGAAATTGATATTTCGCCAGCGAAATCATCAAAATTAAATTGGAAATATAAAGGACATGGTTTCCCATTGAGGCTAATAATGGGAGCCTTCAAGAAGGTATGGTGACGAGTGATCATAGGTGGACAGGCTGTCAGTCATTTTACGATTCCATCTATTTCCCAGACACCTCCACTCCCTCAGTCTGGTGATTTCCTCTTAATCCATTATGAAGAGGTCTGTCATCCTGAGCACACCTGTTTCTTTTAAAAGGAGATCTCTGATCGAATGGCATAAACCACAGGCGCATTCACCTCAAAGTCATGCGGTGTTTTTGAATTTAAAAAAGGGAACAAGATTTCGGAGGGTCTCAAAATGGTAGCGATCATCGGAGGGGGGCAAAGAGGGCAAGAAGCAGTAGGAGGGTAAACATGGAGAAGGTAGAAACATAATGATACTTGTTTTATTCCCACCCCCCCCCCCAATGGTTAAAGTTCGAAAGCTGCCAGGGGTGAAAAATGAAACAAGGACCGTGAGATGAGGAGGGAGTGATTGGAGATGGAGAAAAGGTGGAGGGCAGTGAGGAGAGTATTATGGTGGGCCAAACCATGTCACAATCATAAATATTTACCATAAATCTATTGAGGTAAACTCTAAAATGTGCGATGTGCGAAGAGCGGGGAGAAGGTAAGTGACATGGAGGGAAGGTGGGACCTGACAGCATCACAAGTTAAAGAGAATAGGTTGCAGGCAGTTCAAAGGTAAATTAAAACAAATGCAATGAAATATATTGTAAATCAACAATTGCGGGTTTTAAGTTTTAATATACTATCTACGATGGAGGGTGGGGAGAAAAGGGTAACGTGGAGGAAGGTGGGACCTGACTGTTGCTTGCAAATCGCAACTCTTAACACTAAACAATGGAGGTAAAATTTAAAGGATGCGACGTGCGAAGTGTGGGGAGGAGGTCAAAAACGTGTCAGGGGAAAGTGCGGCTGAATGCATTTCACATCATGAATCTTAGCTTCTTGTTATAAGCAGTTGAGAAGTGCAAGGCAGAGATGCTCTGGTGGGGCCAAACACTGCATCGAAAATTAAAAGAAATACGTTGTGGGCACCTAAATGGTAAGTTTTAATTTTTTCTAAGTGTGATGGATGGCAGGCTAGAAAGGGGTGATGTGTCAAGGGGACTGGCCCACTTTAATCTCAATCAAGGAGATAGGAAAAGAGGAGGAGAAACAATGATATAGTGGTGAAAAAGGTAAAGTAGAGAAATGAAGTGGAACGGCAGAAAAGGTAGTGTTTTAGGGATATTCAAGGGAAATGGAATGAAAGGAAGTGTGGCAGGTGGCTGGGTCCCATCTCCATCGCACATCACACTTTGACATCTTTAACTTTTACCCTTTGTGACTATTTTTCAACACTTGCGATCTGCGATTGAGATTTTAATCTATGTCATTGCCAGATGCTCAGATCAATGGTCCTCGCTGATCCCTTGTTGTGGTTTTCCAACCTTGTCTCTTTGGTTGCACCCTGTCATTTCTTATTTGTTCGTCAAATACTTGCCCCGCGTTCAAGACTTGACCTAATTTAGCATTCACGACTTGAATTGAATGCATGCACAAATTGACCCAACCTCATTCAAGACTCTACCCTTGTTGTTTTTCTATCTTTGCCCTGTGATTTCCTTATAGGGACCACTTCTCCATGTTATGTATGATCACAGGCCAACATTGGCTCCATTTGGGGACAACGTGTTGTTCTAAGTGCGTTGAGAACCTACATACCCTAAATGCTTGTGCTTTATTGGGCTCATGGAGTCACAAATACATATTAATTAGACAAATTTATATACCAACATTCAAGTGGACACAAAAATGGAAGATGAAATGAAATATGGAATGGGAGTAATGTAAAAAAAATGGAGTATAGAAAGTGGAATGATATATACAATGAGATGGATTAGCCCTCGTCAGTGATGAAAATATAACTTGAGGAACTTCCCATTCATGGGTGCCTCAAGTATATCTCCTTCTAAGTTCTCCAGGGAAAAAGTATTGTTTCCTTTGACCAGTGCCACCCTGAAAGGACCAAAGCAGAGGGGGTCGAAGTTCCCATGTTACCCTTTGTCTACTCTCTTATCATCCCATCGCAGCACCAAATCCCCTACCTGGATTTCTCTATCTTTAGCTCTTTGGTCAAATAAGACTTTCACTTTTTCTTGATATTATTCCAGTCTGAGGCTTACATGATCCCGACTTTCAGTCAACTCCACTAACTGTTTCATTCTTTGGATAAGGTTGTTTGTCTCCTCCTCACTTTCTTGTAAGAATCGGGCCACAGGTAATGCAAGCTGAATAGGGAAGATTGTAGCCCTCCCATACACCAGTTCATAAGGGGACTTTCCTGTGGATCTTTTTGCGGTGATGCAATTTTCCCAAAGTGCAAACTTGAGTTGGGAATCCCAGTTATTTTGATTTTCATTGATGGTCTTCTTGAAGATCCTCACCATTTTCTTGTTGGATGATTCTGTTAGCCCATTCCCCTATCGGTAGTATGCAGTGGAGTGACCTAGTAGGATGTTGTACCACTGACATAAATTAACAAATTTAGCTGACTTGGAAACCTGGGCATCATCTGTAATGATTTTAGCTGTGAATACAAACCTATCTATTATGTTCTCCTCTAGGAACTTGATCACCACAGAGTCTGTAGCATTTCTTATGGGCACTACCTCTACCCACTTGGTGAAGTAGTCTGTAGCAGTGAGGATTCATCGATGCCGATTGCTAGAGGCAGGATGAATCTCTCCTATGAAGTCAATCCCCCATTGTTTAAAAGGTTGTTCAACATGTACTATAATTAATGGGAGAGGTGTATACCTTTGTTTTTTTGCGAACACCTGACACTTCTCACAGGCCCGGACGCGGGCATGTACATCGCTGAAAAACTTAGGACAAAAGAACCCTACCTTCAGAATATTGTATGCAATGGATCTCCAACTATAATGTCCTCTGTATATCCCTTCATGGAACTTGGTCATTACATGGTCAAATTATTTATTTTTCAAACACAATAATAATATTCCCGTCGGGTCTCTCCAATATAGTCACCCATTTGCTAGAATGTAATTTTGAGACCTCACTCTGAAAGTGTGATACTTGGTTTTATCATAGTGAGGGGGACACCTCAGCGTCAAAAGATATTCCACTATATATTTATACCATGATGATAGGAGGTAATTGACGTGTGTTTTCTGAGGGGAATATTTTATGCCTTGTTGTGCACTTGTGTCCTCCTGTGCCTCTCCTCCTATCATAGACATATTTATTCCTAAAGCTTGACAATTGAATTCAGACAGGATTTTTTCTAGCCCCTAACCTTTGCTTAGTTTAGTAGGCTTTATCTCCAGTTTTTACTCCTTGATCTTATCTATCCATTTTCCCCTCTTCCCTTCACTGTCACCCTACACCAGAATATGCTTCATTGTCGCAGTGGGTACAAAGCAATTATGGGTGATTGTAACACATACACCCAGAATTCCTTCAGTGATTTAACCAGAGTGTAGGCTTTCTTCTCAAGGATATCATATTTCAGCTTAGTTTCCCATAGGACTTTACTGAGGAATGCAATGGGTTGTTCATGCCCATCGACATTTTTCTGTAAAAGTACTGCAACTATTGTGTGAAGAGAGGTGAAGGAGAAAATCATGAACGACTTCACATAATCAGGACTTATCAGCACTGGAGCTTCTGAAAAGGCTTGTTTTACCCTGTTGAAAGAGTCCCTCGACTCATGGGTCCATCCAACGTCACTATTCCTCTTCAGCATCCCAGTGATGTTGCGGACAATCTCGACATAGCTGGGAATGAACCTTCTAAGGAAATATATTCTTCCCAAAAACACCTGTATGTCCTTTATGTTTCTTGGCAGGGGAATGTCGTTTATCACCTCTACCCTCTTTGGGTTGATCTTCACTCCTCCCTTAGTTACTATGTGCCCTAGTAACTTCCCTTCCTCCAAGGAAAACATGCACTTTTGAGGATTCAAAGGCAGGCCATACCTGCGGCATTTATCAAAGGTGCGTCGAAGGTGCTCTATATGTTCAACATCACTCTTTGAAAAGAAAGTGATGTCGTCCAGGTATATCACCAAAAACTTGTCTTGCTCTGTTATGAAAGAAATTTCCATCGCCCAATGGAATGTGGCACCGACGTTTATTAGGCCAAAGGGCATTCAGGCATACATGAAGGTCCCCCAAGGTGTAGTGAACTTCGTCTTATTTTGGTCTTTCAGGAGCATAGCCAGCTAATTATATCCTGATAAGCCATCCATCATGAACATGCAAGAGGATCCCACCACCTTCTACAAGATGTGGTCCATCTTTGGGAGCGGATAGTTATCTTTGAGTGAGGCTCTGTTCACATTGCAGAAACCCACGTTGAGCCTAATTTCGTCGTTATTCTTTCTAACAAGAAACAGGTTCACCACCCATTCAGAATATCTTAGAGGGACAATAATCTTGGCCTACAACAACTTATTTATCTCCTCTTCAATGGTTGGGAGAAGGAGGGGATTGATCTGTTTTAGATTTTTCTTATGAGGCTTGGCATCCTCTTTGAGCGGTATCTTGTGTTGTATAATATTAATATCAAAATTCTTCACATCCTAGTTTGACCATGCAAAGACATCACTATATGAATGAAACAGCCTAAGGTACTAATCTTGGTACTCTTTACGGAAACCTTTTGACAACTTTACCACATTTGGATCTTCTTCTGTCCCAATGTTCACATCCCTGACAGGCTCGTCAAGGGAAAATTTGCTGGGATGCACTAGGATATCATTTTTATCAAATAGTCTCTCCAATGGCACAAGACCCATATGGATGAAATTTCCCTTTAATTTCAGAAAAAAATTCCCATCCATTATCTCTTCTCATTTGTTTTTTGGCTCCTCATTGTCATCCTCCGGGACTAAATCGATCACCATATTTGAGAACTCGCCCACTTTTT
Organism: Pinus albicaulis; assembly: GCA_034641835.2. NCBI lineage: Eukaryota > Viridiplantae > Streptophyta > Pinopsida > Pinales > Pinaceae > Pinus > Pinus albicaulis. The sequence continues at coordinate 1,670,709,101 of CM076584.1, read as the reverse complement.
CCATAAAACGTTGGAACTGCTCTTCATCTTTTAAGACTTTCCAATGCTTAACGTTGTCTAGAATTGAGGGGTGGTATCACACTTCAACCTCATATTTAAGCAAAGGATTCTGTGAAAGGCAGAAATTACTAGTAGCCACAACTAGTGAGTCCGCCATTCTATTCTTTTCCCTTGGAATGAACCGAATGTTAAAAGTAAAAAATAAGTTCTCTACTAAATCCCAAACCTCATTCCTGTAAGCTCTGAGCCTTGGGTGTTTAGTTTGGCATTGGCTCCTGAATTGCCTCACTACAAACTTTGAATCTCCAAACACCTTGAGGTTCTGTATGTTCATGCTCTGCGTTGTATGCAACCCCAACAATAGGGATTCATACTCAGCCACGCTATTTGTGGCTTTGAATTCTATCTTAAAGGAGAGGGGAACCAAGCATCCTCCTTGTGATATCAAGAGTACCCAGGCCCCGTTTCCTTCCCGTGAGTAAGCTCCATCAAACTGCAAGGTCCATATTTCATTTTCCTCTCTGCTCATAGGATTCTCTTGGATTAGAGGACATATATTCGTTTCTTTCAAGAAATTTTTGTCCTCCTCAGGCATAATATAAGAGAATTCACCCTCCTTAGTATATACCAGAGAATTTTTGGAACCATTAGCTTTGGTGACCATCTTCATGAATCTGAACTCATGCTATAATTGTCTTTCCTCCCCACCAAATACTGGAATAGTGGCATAGGTGAGGTAAAAGTTTTATGGATCCTCCAATCTTGGTACCCCAGGACCTGGACAACAACATTCCAAACCAAGCTGGGATATCGGCCACAATAATGTCCATTACTATGCTTTTGGCTAGAACCTGGGCTAAATTTACCACCATGTATTTTATCATTCCAAATCATTTCACCCTCTTGGAATCAAAATAATATAGATCATTATAAGGCCTGGTGATTTGCAAACCCAAGTACTTCATGACAGACAATGGAAACATATTATGTGAAGCCCTGGAATCTAGCATGTAGTTGTTCAATAACAGGTCATGTATAGCTAGAGGCATAGAGAATGGAGGAGCGGCTAATTCCAACTCTTCTACATGGGGTCCAAAAACTACCATGGGTCTTTCTTCTCAGAGATTGAGGCTGTCAGGCAGAGGGCCTACACCTTGGGGAAGCATGAATTGAGAGATTTGGGCCTTGTATGAAGGTTGTTTTAAGAGTTCAATCAGGGGGACCAGGATATTTACCTTTTCTAATTCTTTCTGTATGATAAATACCATGGGATATTTTTCTGTGAAAACTTATTTGAACTACTCTTTAGGAGGGTCAAGCAGTTTAAAGTGTATAGTTGTGGATCTCTCATTTTGGGGAGGATCAGAGCCCTATTTCGAGGAGGTGGGTGCAGAGGCTTTAGGATGGGTAGACTCTTCTAAAGGATTTTCCCCCTCATCGGTAGAATAAGAAGGGGTCTACTCTCTTGATTTTGACTCTTCATCTTGTTCCTACATTCAAGTTCTCTTCCTGGAGGACTTGAGATCATACTTCTTGTGGAGTTAAGCTTGCATGAAATCCACAAACCGCCTGCAGTAATTGTCATTATCTTTATCCTCTAGGGGGACCTCCTTCTCTTCTGTCTCTTCTTGAATGGTGATTCCACCTTCTTCATCCTCTAAGTAAGCGAAGAATTGATCTTCTTGACTGTCTGTGACTTCCTCGGCATGTCCCTCCATTTCCCCTTCCAAGTATAAAGGAGGTTGGATGTGATCTTGCTGCTCTTTTATTTCTCGCTGCAACAACTATAGAGGGGGCTTCCGGTACTGGGGATTAAACCCACAGTTTGAAATCATCTGGTTAGGACAAGGAGGGGAATTCTTGGCCTCCAATTCGAGCTTCACCAGCTTATTTGATAGGTTCTTTATCAGCTTATTCATCTCTTCGATTCTCTACTCCTGTGATTCCCTTTCTGGATTAGAGGTAGAGGCCTCCTCCCTGCCCCTTCTTCTGGCTTCATGTTCTGTCTTGCCTTTGAATTTACCAGTAGAAGAAATTTTTTCTTCTACCTCCAGTGCATCAGTCTGAATCTAATCCAGAGATGCAGACTTTCTTTCTCTTAGGGTGAACCCAAGCTCTGGTTCAAAATCTCCTGTGAAAAAAACCTTAACTGCTGCTTGGGGAGGCTTTATTTCAGCAGGAACATTATTGTAAATCTTATTGAACCTCTTTATAAATTCTATTACATCCTCATTGTGTCTCTTCTTAAGAGAATTAAATTCAGTGAGGACATATCCATGATCCCTATTTTCTCCCCATTTTAGTGTGAATGAATTCTCCATTTCTTCCCAAGTGGTGATCATGTGGTCAACAAGAGATTTGAACCATTTCTGAGCCTCTCCAACCAAATATTGGACGAAAAGCCTCAACACCACATCCAGGTGCTCTACATTTACTTTCTCAGCAAAGGTGAAAATTTTTTCAATATGTCTCTGTGCAGAAGTAATATCTTCCCCTATGAACCGAGGTAGTAGAATTAGATAATCTTGAGGCATCTCATTCAATACTTGAGGTAAAGATAATGCAGCATATTTATTAAGGAGGAAGCTAGGCACAACCATGAGGGGCGGTGGAGGTAAATTCTGAGGATGAATTGGCTGTGGTATAGCAAGTGTGTGTTGAATAGCGATTGCTATATTGGTCTGTAAAAATATATGGAGTACTGCAACTTCTTTAATTTCTTTGGCCTCAAGAGTAGGGTGCAAGGGAGGAAAATAAATATCATCGGTTTTAGCTTCATTGTTTATGATTGAACTAGCTAAAGAAAATGCTTCTAGAGAATACTCAAGTACGCAGGCTGTGGTTCCAGGACCATAGATATCAACTTTATAAGATGAGGAAGGAGAATCTTCTAGATTAAATGAGGTAAGTTCATGTTGGCTGGGATGCTTCTCCTTCCAAACTCTCTGAAATATAATCTTTTCAGGATCAGAAATAGAAGGGGTTTTCTGTTGGAAAGTATCTAATCAACTATGAGGCCTTTTGTAAGCCAAGATTATAACTGACTTGCACATTTAATAATAGTGGAGTCACCAAGGGAAACTCTCAACCCTTTGTGCTCACCTGATTGAAGGGTTAAGATAATGTCATATCCTAGGGAAAAAAATTTCTAATTCGTCTCCCCGGCAGTGGTGCCAACAAGATGTTGTAGCTCCTAGAGACAGACCCGAGTTGCAAAAGACCACTGCATAGGACATCTTAAAATCGGAAGGTTAAATGTGAGCCGAATTAATATGGAGCCTCATCAAGTATACGGGTCAAAGAGAACAATGGTATTAGTGGTGCATGAATAGATAAGATCATTTGAGCACCACTTAAGTGTGGTGCGGAAACGGTGAGAGGGCTTAAGGGGATGTGAGGCTGGTGGCTTTTAGATGGGCCAAGTTGAAAACAATAAGAAATTTTTTCAAAGTGTGCAGAGGCATTGAGGAAGAGTGTAGAAGGAAACCACAAGAGACATGCTTAAGAGATTTAAGAATATGTCCCTTGCGACCTCAGAGGAAGCATATATGAATGAGATATTGGAAACAATAGAGGTTCATGGACTGAGAATTAAGGGAGTGTAGCAAGATTAATACATGAGCATTATGAAAAGATGAATTCATGAATAAAATTGAAAAATACTAGTAGCTACATTACACGGAACTTCAAAGTAACATAACATGGCATATGATTACACATAAAAAAGGAGATTACTAATAACAGAGGAAAACAGATACCTACTACTCGTTGCTCTATCTGGAATCCAAATAACAGTGTTGTATCACATTATGTTCAAACAGCTCTCCCAAATATGTATCTCATACATTGGGAGCACAATCATACAAAAATACTGCAAAATTATTCCAAAGTCTGAGAACCCTTCCTTCATCTTAGAATTTCCTACATATAGAGTTCTCCCTGAGGGTCATACATTACTTATCATTTATGATCAACCCATAACTATGAAATAAAAACATCCTACCTAACTTCCATAGCGTACATTGAGAAATTACTTTATGTACTTAGAGAATTAGAACATGAATGGGGTGAAATTGATATTTCACCAGCAAAATCATCAAAATTAAACTGAAAACAGAAAGGACATGGTCACCCATTGAGGCCAATAATGGGAGCCTTCAAGACGGTATGGCGAGGAGCGGTTGTAGGTGGACAGGATGTCATTCATTTTATGATTTCATCTATTTCGCGCACGCCTCCACTCCCTCAGCCTGGTGATTTCCACGTAATCCCTTATGAAGAGGCCTGTCATACTAAGTGCACCTGGCTCCTTTAGCAGAGATCTCCTGAGCAGACCACATAAACCACAACTACATGTTCTGCCTCAAAATCCCATGTGGTTTTTCTGATTTGAAAAACGAGAACCGGATCTTGGAGGGGGTCTCAAGTTGTAAGCGGTATCAGAGGGGTTGGGGGGGTGCGAAATGAAACAAGGACTGTAAGATTAGGATGGAGGGATTGAATATGGATAAAAGGTGGAGGGTGGTGAGGATAGTATTATGGTGGGGTGAAACCATGTTGCAATCAAAAATATTTACCACGAAGCTGTGGACGTAAACTCTAAAATGTGTGATGTACGAAGCGCGGGGAGAAGGTAAGTGACGTGGAGGGAAGGTGGGACTTGAATGCATCACAAGTTAAATAGAATAGGTTGTGGGCACTTAAAAAGTAAATTAAAACAAATGCGATGCGATATATTTCAAATTGAAAATTGTAGGTTTTATGTTTTAGTTGCGATGTGAAAGGGTATAATATACTATTTTCGAAGGAGGGTGGGGATAAAAGGGTGACGTGGAGGAAGATGGGACTCGATCGTTGCCAACAGATCGCAACTCTTAACACTAAACAGTGGAGGTAAACGTTAAAGGATTTGAATTATGAAGCATGGGGAGGAGGTAAGTAGCATGTGAGGGGAAAGTGGGCTCGACTACATCACACATCACAGATCTTAGCTTCTTGTTATATGTGGCTGAGAAGTGGGGGGCATAGCTGCTATGGTTGGGCCAAAAGTTGCATCACAAAGTAAAGAAATACATTACCAACTTTAAATGGTAAGTTGTAATTTTTGCGAAGTCCGATAGATGGCCAGGGAGAAATGGGTGACGTGTCAGGGGGACTGGCCCACTTTAATTGCAATCAAGGAGATACAAAAAAAGGAGGGGAAACAATGATATAGTGGTGAAAAGGTTAAATTAGAGAAATGAAGCGGAAAGTCAGAAAAGGTAGGGTTTTAGTGATATTCAAGGGAAATGGAATGAAAGGAAGTGTGGCGGGTGGTTGGGTCCCATCGCCATCGTACATCGCACTTTGACATCTTTAACTTTTACTATTTGTGACTATCTTGCAACACTTGCGATGTTTGATTGCGATTTTAATCTTCGTCATTTCTAGATGCTCGAATCAACGATCCTTGATTCTCCCTTTCTGTGGTTTGTCAACCTTGTCTCTTTGGTTGCGCCCATTCATTTCTTAGTTGTCCGTGGAATAATTGCCCCATGTTCATGACTTGACCTTCTTTAGCATTCACGACTCGACCTAAGCATGTGAACGAATTGACCAAACCTTTTTTAGGACTCTGTCATTACTCTTTTTCAGTCTCTGCCCTATGATTTCCTTATAGGGACCACTTCTCTATGTTATGTGCGATCATTGGCCAGCAAAATTGATGTTAAATATGTCTTCATACATGGGGAATTGCATGATCTGGCTTTATCCAAAATGACTCTAGCCTTGTTTTTCACCTTAGGAAATCTCTCTATGGTATGAAATAAGCCCCTTGGGCTTGGTATTCCAAAATGGATAGCTTTCTCTTAGATAAGGGATTTTCTAGATGTCATTCCTACAACACTGTATACACCAAGAAAATGGGTAAGTCCTTAATCATCCCTGTTCTTTATGTTGATGATATTATCCTTACTGGTAGTGATCCCAACCATAGAAGCCATGTCAAGTCTAGCCTCAAAAATAATTTTGAAAGGAAAACCTTGGGACACTTGCATTATCTCCTTCGTCTTCAAGTCTTGGAATCCAAAGAATGTATTACCCTTTCTTAGTCCAAGTATTCCTGTGATCTTCTACGCCACTTTCACATGGAAGACTGTTAGCTAGCTCCTTATCTCTTTTAGTCTGGATTCAAGCTTCCAGTCACTTGTACTTCCCCTGAAGTTGATGCTACCTTATACTATCAACATGTTGGTAAAATTTTGTATCTAACCCATACCCATCCCGACCTTTTCTTTGTCATTGAGCTTGTTGCTCGGTTTATGCACAAACCTGATGAAAGTCACAGTAAAGCAGGTAAAAGAATACTTTGATATATTTGAGGTATAGTTCAGTTCGGGATTTGTTACAGTGCAAGGTCATCTCCATTTTTTATTGGTTTCATTGATTCTGAATTGGCTGGTGACCCTGATGATCAAAATTATACTGTGGGCCATGTATTCACTCTTGGTTCAGGACCTATTACATGGTCTTTTAATAAATAAAGTGCCATCTCTCTTTCTTCGGCAGAAGCAGAGTATCATTTTGATGTTGAAGCTAGCAAGGAAGCCATGTGGCTTCGTAAAATCCTGTCTGAATTTGGTCTTCATCAACAACATCCAAATACACTTTCATGTGATAATGAGAGTGCCATTCAGCTATGCAAATATCCATTTCAGCATCAGTGCATGAAACACATTGAGCTACACAAACACTTCATCAGAAAGCTCATTCATGATCGTGTTATTGAAGTGCAGTATTGTTCAAGCAATGCTCAAGCTATTGATAACTTTACAATGGCTCTCACAGAAGATAATTTTACCAAGCTTCAATCTATTCTTGGAGTTCAGGAAAGTTATCATTAAGGGGGGATAGGCTCTAATGCCTCCTTCTTTCTCATATTGTGTCACCTTTGTAGGTCCTTCAATCCTATCCCAGTTTTTTCTTAAAGGGGGATGTTAGAATAATCCGACACATAAGAAATGGTCTCCTATTGTGTCACCTTTTTAAATCCTTCAATCCTATCCCAAGTTGTTCTTAAGGGGGGTGTTAGAATATTCCCACACATAGGGAATAGTTAAGTATAACTTGGTCTAGCGTAGAGTTAGGTAAAGTGTGTTTCTTTAATATGTACACTTGTAACTTATAATCCGATGGTCCAGATATGTAGTGATCTGATGGTTCACTCTCTCCTAATTATTACCGAAACTTGATCCGTGTTTTAACACCCGATTGGTCCATGATCTCTATTAAAATATCATGGAGGGTCATTTTTCGGTAGCCGTTTATGAGAGAAGCTTATGTAAATTTTGTTTCTTTATATTAATAAATTTCCTGAAGTGGTCATGTTCATTTATGTTGTGGACTATTTCCCTCTTTAAGGGTTTTAACCACATCAAATACTAGTGTACATATCTGTGATTTTTTTTTGTGCAGTTACCTTTGGTGTTTGATCTAAGGAACTTACCCTGTAAATTCCTACACTTTGAGAAATATTCGCAGGAACAACACAGCAAGGTAGTGACCAAGAGGATATAGTTGCATGCACAACAAAACAAGCCTACGACCAGGGCCCCAGTTACTAAGTTTTGTTCCTGCAACTCCAGGATTTGAGCCACCTTTTCAGGTCTAGATCCCACATCACAGCCTAGAACTTCATGAAAACTTAGGGGATGATAAATAATATTATAACAATGATACGGAAGTAATCACATCAACATGAACTTATATGGACCCCTCCTAGCCATGAATTGAATTTTATCAAACACGTCACCAACATTGAATCTATAGGTGTAAACAACATATTTAAACATAGGGGTATCATACTTATCTGAGAATCGCTAAGAAGAATTTCTTCCTTACATATTTAGTTGCAATACAATATATTTTACCATAGATACATTGTGCATTCATTAAGTAAAAACTTGGATAGAGCCAAACATCATAATTGATGAAATACACGCTTATAACTAGCATAAAAGTAATAGAAATACAGTGGATACAACTGTAATAGAATCCTCATAGAAACTAGTACATTTTCATAGCAAATATCAAAGGAATGAGCTCTTCATTACTAAATGTAAAAACCAACTTGAGATGGGACTTCCACGTTCCACCCAACCATAGATTGGTTGATCCAAATCTCTCTTCATCTAATAACCCTCCTGCCAGATTCCAAGCATGAATGTGGGACTCAAACCAAAATAACCAACTAGGGAATTCTAAGGCTAGACCGCCTCACCCTCATCAAATAGAAATAAATATTTACCATGATCTACACCCGATCACTAGGGCAAAAGGAGCATGGATATCACTGGATTCTCTCTGCCTAAACCGTGAGGAATTTTCCTGAGTCCTACTCTCTTAGGATTTAGCACAACCCATAGTCTAAATCAGGGGTCACTAGACCCTAAACTGAGACATTCTCTCTAGGATTTACTGTATATCCCAAACCTAGGATTCCTAGGCCTGAATGGAGAGAAAACCACCTCTCAATATTTAATGCAATCAAAACCCATATTACTAGGACCTAAACCGAGGAAACACATTAAATGGTTCTATAATCATTCCGAGATCCACCTCACTCAACTTTGAATCCATCCAGAAATCCAACTAAACCAAAACATCATAACTCCACAACACCATGTCTATCCAGAAATGGAAAGGCTAGGCTGAAAACACTGTCATATATAGCAAAAACCCATGCCAAGACAAAAAATAACCACATGCAATACCATGCCAAATATAGCAAGGAAATCATACATGAAAATCAATATGTGCAAAGAATCTTGTTGTAGCTACTTGTTTCCTGATCCACCTTGCTTGTTTCCTCCTTCTTCTTGGTTTGTTTCCCTTTCTTTCTCCAATGCCAAAGTGCTCCAAAAAATCAGTATCCAAGAGTGACAAAGAGAGAGAGAATAATGAGAGAGCTCCAAAAATGCACTGAAAAAAGTTACCAACTTATCCTCATAAGCCTTTTTATAGAATATGCCTCTATTTTCTTCATTTTACATTATTTTCCTTCAGTTTCCTCCTCACATGCAACATGTGACCTTTCATCTTCCTTTCCTCCTAATTTCCATTATTTTCATAGATAAATGTGCCAAATATGACATTTTTCCTTTCCAAATCCTTTTTCAATTTCCTCAGCTATAATAAACCAAATGAGTACCCACTAGGATGTTTTTCAAACATTCATCTTGGAATAAGTGTTGGGAAAAATACTGAGAGGGGGGGGGGGGGGGGGTTGAATCAGTATTTTGGGCATACTCAAATCTTTTTACTTTTTCATGCTCTAAAACCCATACGCTACTTTACTTTATCAGACTAGCGTATATACGCGGATACCCTTCACAAAACTCGCGTATATGCAGAGATCTTAATATGCAATTAATTCATTACTTAGATCCTTGCATTTATTCATTCATCAGATGTTTATATAGCAACATACATGTGCAGTAATAACAGAGTAAATCATCACACATAAGCATCACACATGAACACCAGGATTTTAGGTGGAAACCCAAGTCGGGAGAAAACCACCGCTATCGTTGTCTCAGCCTTCAATATTTTATTATAGCGAAAACATATTACAACATATGTGCTGGCGTAGCCTCCTACCAGCACGCAGGCCCCCACCTGCGCTCGTTTACCAGCCTCTCCTGGAAGGGAGCTACGACCCCCTGCTCTCGTTTACCAGCCTCTCCTGGAAGGGAGCTACGACCCCCTGATCTCGTTTACCAGCCTCACCTGGAAGGGAGCTACAACCCCCTGACTGAAGGCTACAACCCTCAGCACCACCATGGACCACTGTAACCAGAATATCATATATAACCCAGACTTCAGAATAGATATGCAAAAACACATTCAACCTTCAGCAACCATTAGATCAGAAATCATACATGCTTTTGTTTAATCAGACCCACGTATATACGTGTTTTCCATAAGACGAACCCGCATATACTTCAGTGCATTTTCCAGGGAAAAAACCTAACTACGCATACACGCTTTTCCTTTCACTGATCCTGCGTATATACGCGCCTTTGACCATACAAACCCACGTATACTTCTGTACAAATTAAAGAGCTAATTTTACTGCCCATACGCGCTTTCTCTTCAGCAAACCCGCGTATATACGCGCTGCACTACCATGGCAGACTAATATTTCTGGTTAATGAGATCATTGGTCTTTGAACTGAGACACATCCTCAGTTTTACCCCTTTGCCAGACAGATGTTCGCCTCATCTCGGATCTAATCATTCCATAAACAGATCTAGCAAATACAAGTACATTTCAGATCTAGATCCCCTTCTTCATCATTGGTGCATCATACATTCGGATTTATCATTCAAGTGTAACCCTTTCCATTCAGATCTACTTCAGAGAGAAGTATTCATTTCAAAGCTGGTTTCTTACACACATTTGCCTGATTTTCTTCTCCTTATATAGGGTTACCCTTCATCAATACCATGAGTCAAAACCACATAACTTCCAATGGTATTCCTGGACGGGATCATATAGGCGAATCATTACTCAATACAATGGGTCAATACCATGGTGGTTACCCCTGGTTTTACATATTTAGAGCGCTTTTTCCCATACGCGACTTGGAACGTTATTTCCCGCGTGCATACGCTACTTTGTCTAGAAAAATCCACGTATGCCTTGAGACATACTCTTTTCATCATGTTCTAGCACATACTGACATTCCTTCCATCATTACCTTCTGTACTCATTGTATATACACCAGATTTACATCATTTAACAAGTTCATCAAGACATATTCCATCAGGTACAACTTCATCAAGTAGGTTGCCATCATCTTCATCAAGTGGGTTGCCATCAAGGACAACACTCAACATCATATTGCCAACAATAAGTGTCCCATTAACCGTGGCTATTATTTTTAACTTTTATTACATTGAATTTTCACCAAGGCTATTACAAAATTAATATGTCATTCCTAAAAGTACCAATAATACACTAGACAACTCAACACTATTGACTAAATCATTCTCAACACTCCCACACATGGTATTGGCATTACGCCATTAGCTATGTTCTTTACAAGTTTTTTGTTTCTTGTTAGATATGTTCATATTTTCCTTATGTTATACATTGTATTATGAGTCTATGATTCTACAATTATTTATATATTTAAAGGGTTATGCAACCATGTCAAGTATGAATTATTGTACTTGTAGAAGGTAGGTCAAATGGCTAATGATAAGGGTTCCTAGTGACCACACTCTAGCTCATATAAGAGAAAATCGATGCTAACATTAGAAATAATATAAATGTAGACGTTGAGGAGAATAATAAGATAGGAATTTAATTTTTTTTGGTTTTTCAATTATAATGCAAGGAGTAAGTTCAAGTAGGAATATCAATTTTATGAAAAGTTGGAAAAAGAGGATATCATGAAGGAAAACGGTAATCAAAAGTTGGAAAAAAAGGATATCATGAAGGAAAATGGTAATGTTAAATTCAACCAATACATGGTAAGAGAACAAATGATAGAATACAAAATTTCACCAATGTCATTGCATTCTTGGCTAAATGGTCTTACACATAGAAAAATGAGCTTCCTTGTTACAATGTTAGTTGAACAAGAGGAGAAAGAAATAATTGTTCAGTGTAAGGATATGGTTAAAATGGGTATATGGTATCATTTATGTAGCTAATATCCAATGTTTCTCAATTGTATCAGTTAAGGCCAAATCCATTATGGATTTCTTAGAAAATCATGATCATAAAAAATCAAGAAAACTAATCTAGATTGTTTTTTAGAAACACTAAAGGAGTTAGATAGAGACCAAGTTTTGAAACAATTTTTCCAAGGCATATGAGAATGGTCCACAAAATATATGAATTCCGATGAAAATGGTTTATAAGATAGAAGGAATTATGACATATATCATTTGGGTATTTTTTAGGTTTAAAAAGGGCCTAAAAACAAAACATTTATCAACAAAATAAACTCCAAAATAACCAAGAAGATTCAATATAATGATGTCATAACCAACACTAAAAATGTTTTACGGGAAAAGAAGAAAATTACTATTTTCAATTATATTTTCAGCTTATCTTCTTATAGCTTTACTAAAATGTCAAGTGTAGGCACCCATTAGATTAAGAATATAATTAAACATAGAATGGGCACATGTACTTCACATTTGAGTTATGCCTAAAATATAATAAATAAAAACATCTTTTTTTCCTTTGAAAATTCATCTCTTATTTTATTATTTTAAATATTATTTCAATTTTTTCCTTAGGAGGACCATTCTAGACCTCGAAATTTCCCAAATGGTTAACCAACATAGGGAGCATAAATATGCCAAATATTCTCTATAAGAAAAAATGGAGGATAATTATAGTTTATTTTGTAGATGAAATCGATATATCAATCTACGATTTCTATTTATTTTGAGGGAATAAAATCTAAAGAACTATATCAAAAAAATTGGGCTAGTAGTCTACATGGCTACACATCTTCATGCATGGATGACTAAAGAAATGTTTAAAAATCAGTTTTATCATTTCATTTCTTTTGTACCTAGTGGTTTTTCACTCACTAATAAACATTTGTTGATATTTTATGGTCATGAAGACCACATAGCTTTACAAATTTTGGACGATGGCTTATTGGATTTTAGTACATTCACTAGTAATAGGTTCTAACCAATAAATAGAAGTGTCTTTGGCCATTTACTTCATGTCTAAGAGAGCACATTGGATGGAAAAAAAAATTAAGGATAGAGGTAAAATATTGTTAATCGTACAACTTTAAAGTAAATTTTTGTAAAGAGGCTTTACACCCTTCAACATCAAGGGCGATGCCTAGGAAAATATAATTTAACCATTGAATCATGATGCTCTTATCAGTGACATAGGTTCTAACCAAGATTTTTATATGCATTATCACGCTGATCTAATTGATATGGTGATATTGTGGAGCCTCTATTAGGGAGACTATAATCTAGTAGCTTACAATGGTGAACATGTTTGTGTTACTGAATAACATCAGTGGATTTCAAGAGAATATGTAATTTGTCATATCACACAAACTGCACATGGGTTCTATAAATTCTAAATTATGAAAATGACAATGATAAATTGAAAATAGTAGAAAGTTGTCAAGAATTGGGAATCATCAATGATAAAATGACAATTCCAATAGAAATACCCTAGATTGAGAAATTAGTAAAATTCAAGATTTATATGAGTTAAAATACTATTACTAAAACCAATAAAAAAATTCTAACATACCTTCGTTTTGAACAAATATCTTAACATGCCTTCATTTTCAACAAATATCTTAACATTGTAATTGTAAAAAAAACACCGAAGTACAAGAATAAAGAACCTAAAATACCTAGTATGAAGAGAAAAAAATAATTGAAGAATGAAGGATAAGTCACTTCATTTCTTGATTAAAAAGGTTTAAAACAATCTAATTTATAAGAAAAATGTAAAATTTTAGCAATAACTAGAAGAAATTTCATGCAAACAACATAAAAGGATGCTACATAGGTTTATGATTTTAAAAGTTTATTTTTTGGACTCTAACACACCCCAATAAGAGAAACATATGGATAAAACAAAGAATGGGTCCTAAAAACATGGTTAGCTTAGGTACCCATGTACAATATTTGATAAATGGAGAAGAGGAGAAGAAAAAAGTATGAGAAATATCACCACAAAAAAAGAGTACATGAAAAAAATAAAAAATAAGAAAGGATATTATAAAAGGAGGACTTAGGATGACCCGTCCAAGGAAAACGTCCTCTAGTCCAATCATAGCCATAACTGAATAAACCTTGGTGATGCCAAGTAATTTTTGATAATATATTCAACTTGATATTTGGTAGGCACATATTCTAGGATCAAAACACCATATTGGATACGTTGGTGAATGAAGTGCATATGAATCTCAATATTTTTGGTCCTTCATTCTTTCTCCACAAGAATTATAGATATGTAATGCCCTCTAATTATTACACTATAGAATGGTAGGTTGATCTTGTTAAATGCCAAACTTAATCTATAAATGTCAAAGAAAAATAACTTCTTGACTCACAAGAACTATGACTTCATACTCAGATTATGCTATAGATAATTTAATTGATGGTTGTTTCTTGCAAGACCAAGTAACCAGGTTAGAACCAAGATAGAAAACAAAAAGATAGGTGGGAATTTGATCATCAACTAATCCAACCGAGTCATAATATGTGAAACCCAAAGGTTTAAGTGAACAAACTGTTATCACTCCATAATTTATAATATTGGAAAGACTAAATTATAAAGAACAACATCAAAACCAATTGAATCCCACGATCTAGCCCTCCTAGAATTAGAGAGGGATATCTCTATAAGATTTAGATTTGTTTGAGTTTACTAATATTAGGCTAGTTAAATTGAATGCGAAAGTTTTTTTTGTTTAATTGTTCATGGTTGGATTGAAGAGGGTTCCTCTAAACAATTTCCATTGGGATATGGAGTCAAAATAGGTTGGGTGTACAGATCAAATTCTAGAGCAAATGCAAGGAAATATAGCTGTGAATACTGGTGTTTATAGCTGAGTGGAATTATGGGATGGAGAAAATGCTTTCAATAATGAATTAAGAGCACTTAAAGAATTCTTAAACCATACATCAGAAGAAAACATTGAAATTTTAAAGATACTTAGAATTAAGGTACTCCGAGACAAAAAATCATAATCTAGCTTTCATGCTTTACAAATATAATTATAAATGAAACACATGAAGTGATTACAAAGGGAAAAACATTAAAGATAAATAAGGAAAAATATCACCAGGACACAGAACACATGAATCTTGTAGAATGATCTCTTTATTGATGCTCCAGCTTGAAAAGTACGAATACTTGCAATGAAAAGTGTTTACAAAACTAGGGTCCAACCCTCGTTATAGAATGAAAGCTTATATTTAAACTATTTGCACTAACTTGCCGTTATCAAAAGGAAAATTGGTTCCTTTACTATAAGAGTAAATAGAAATGAGTCTGCGCATCTCATGCATGGATGCATTGTGACTATTCTAGATAAATGTCCGAAGTAGAAGTGGAAGTGTCCTTCCTTGTAACGACACTCTTGAAAGGTTCCCAATGTCCTTGTGGAGTTGTTATCTAATCCTATGGTGATTTGCTGTGCTGGAAGATCTGATACACTGGATTTGATGATACTGACAATTCATTGACTTTCTAGCTTCATCACTGAACTATGTTGTCATCCTTCCTAGAGTTTGCATAGATTTGTCCAACTCTCTAGAGTCAGGGTCTTGGTCCTTTCCAACTTCTTGTAGATTTCATCAGTCTCTATGTACTTTACAAATGTTGGCTTCAGCTGAAAAATGTGCTTCATCTCGTGCTGTATGAAGACATCGTTGCTGATGACTTCATAGAATGCTTTCTCAGTTATGAATTTCTTCATATTTTTGAGCTTGGATGTGTCCTCAGAGATCTCTGTCAGCCTCTTTACATAATTATTTATGGGCATCATTTTATCTTTGATGAAAAACAAGGAAGGAAAACCTCTTTTGTTTAGTGGCTCAATCTTGTTGAAAAACCTTCTCACCCCAATCTCCAGCTGATGGAATCTTCTTCTAGCTGTGTAACCAGACTCTTTTTATTCAACACCCTTTTAACTTCAAGAAAAGAGGTTGTTCTATCAGCCACTTCTAGTTTCTCCAATTCATGGCTTCTCTTGGAATTTAGGAATCTGATGATGTTGTTGGCGGTTTGGGGCTTATCTCCAAGTTCCTCATTTTTCTTCTCAATGGAAACCTTCACTACCTCAATTAGATCCCTTTGTTCAAAAATTATCTGAATTGAGGGCCATATATGATTTACAGACTCAATTATATCCAACCATATAATTTTTTTCACCCTTCCCATCATACAGCTAATTGAGGACTCCTGAAGAGACTTCTGCAAGCTGTCATTTAGCTTTTTGCTAACATGAAACTCTGTGGCATGTGTAGAGTATTTCCCTTTGAGTTGCTCCAACGGGTCACTGAGTTTATTCCGCAACCTTTTGATCCCTGCTGACTATAAATACATGTTCTCCATCGCCTTGGCTAGCTGCTTCATACTTTCCCTTGGTGCTCCTGTGGATTCTGTGTTTGTCGAGATCACTATGAGAGGAACCACATGTATGGGAAACATGGCCTTAGCTGATTCTTTTGTTGCTCCTTTCACTACAAGCCTTATTTATTTCTATCTTTATTTGATCATTTAACCATCTCATCCTCCATTTTATTGATCTACTATGTTTGTTCGACAATTAATTGCAGCATTTATGCCTTCTGTGTTTCAATTGCTTCTATCTCCTTGGTCATAGGGTCTTCTATTACTGGCATCTTAAGTTGCCTCCTCAATGCAGATATGTTTGCATTATTCTTCCTCACAAGGGTTTGTGCCACTTCTATGTTTGATGAATTGTACCCGAGTTGTATCACTAAATCCTCCAGAGATTTTATCTTTGAATCTTTGGCCATGGTGGTGACATTTTCCAACTTTAATTGTCACTGTGCATTAGAAAATTCACTTGTAGTTTTGAGAGGCTCATGGATGTGTTAGATAGGGTGGAGGAGATCATTTCCCCTATATTATTGTGCATCTCCATATGGTCTATTGGGTGAATTTTCTTTGCATCAAACTAAGAATATTTCTTCTTGTATTCTGATGCACATTTGGGTTAAGGAATTTGTGCCTCCAAGAATACCATGCTCATTCTTCCCTTCTCTGATTCAAAGGTTGATATGAGTCTACTATGGGAGCTGCTCCTTTGTTTCCAAAACTGATTCTAGGTGTTGGTATTGAGAACCTCTTTCCTTCTCTTAATCTCCCTAAATGTGTCATAGATGTCTTCCTTCTCTTGTTCTGCAGTGGAAGTATATGTGGGAGTTTTCACATTCTTCTGTTGGAATGGGATAGTGGCAACCACCTGCTGAATATGGACATGGTGAATCCTCAATTGTGATGACAGTTTACTGTTTTTTCTCATTTCCTTTTTTAGGGCCCATGCTAACCTTGGCTCTCTTCCTATATTTCATTTTGAACTCCTTAGTGGAGGAATCGATGTCCATGTTTGTTAAATCCTCCCTAGTCCTCTTAATTCCTATTTCCTTTTTAGGCTCCTTTACTTTGTCATCGTGAACTCCTGCTTATTTTCTCTCTTTTAGAGTTGGTGTTTGGATTCCTGAAATAGAGATGAATTTCTCTTTAGCCTCCTGGAGTGTGTCTGCCACCCATTCATCTTGGTTCATGTACTTATCTATCTCCTGTCTGTGCATATGGGTGTAGGGTGTGGACTTGTTTTCCACCCTCGTCTTGGAGATGATTCCCAATGTATCATAGGAACAGGTGAAACTGTGTGAATTTAATCTATTTTAGTATTTTCTCTGCCTCTACCCCTGCTGCCCTGCTATTCCAGATGAATGGGATGATTTGGGATTTGATCCTGAATTGTGACTTCTTCTTGGCCAAAATAAAATGCACCTCATCAACATCTATCATTTGCCTGATATAATCCAAGGAAAATATCCTCATGGAGAGGTATTTGGGTATTTTATAGGGGGGCCAATTCACTGCCATAAACCCTAGTCTCTGTATAGTTCTGGTAGAGATACTAGTCTGTTGTCCTTATCTGCTCTTTCAACTGCATCACTTTCCTGATTTCCTCATTGACCTTGAGCTCTCTGGTGCTGCTGAGTGCATTGATTGTTGGATGAACAGAGAGGTCTACAAATCTCTTGTATGAATAGTCTTCTTGCTCCATTCTCATTAGAGTTGTTCAAAATATTATAGATTGGGATTGCGAGTCTTCACCTTGCTTTATCATGTCGAATTCAAACTTGCTGGATTGAAAACAAGTAAATATTTACACCAACACAGAGGTGTATTTGAATACCCCTTCTGTTTGAAATTTCAATAAATAATCATGGATTGCATTAGCAAGGCACTGAGAATAGTTGAACATAACATTGGGGTTGGTATGCCCATAGAGGATAGACAATAATCCAATTATGGCTTCATCTATCCACTAATCATTATGATAACCTAAAAAATAAGATAGGGCAGTGACAATATGTTGGGTCCTTTCTGGGAAAGTGGTTGATGGATATGGGGGATTTGTTGTAGGCATTGGTGCATTCAGAGTCATGAAAAGCTTCAATGTTTTGGCCCTGTTGGAAAAATATAATCCTTGGTATAGTCCTACAAGGGCCTCATATGAAAAAGGGAAAATGTTCTCAACAATGGGGGCCTGCAACATCTCTTGAATGGATGGGGCATTTACATAAAACTAAATCTCTCCTACAAGGTTCACTATGGCTGTCCATTTAATTTCATAGCAAGAATGACATTTCCTAATTAGCTCCGGGAAACTATGGGTTCTAGGGAAGATGTAATGTGGAAGCTTGGTCTTTCATAGGCTGATACCATTTGCTTCATCAAGGAGTTTATCTTCGAGCCAAAAATATACATCAAACATGTCGAGGTCTGACTCTGTCTCATGGATCTTGTAATCACTGTTAGCGAGGGGAATATGGTCCAAGTATACCTGTGGGTATACCATGGGATTGAAAGGCTACTGATCTGCCTTGGGAGGCACGATTCACTTTTTCACTCTTTGTTTCACCTGCAATGGAGAATGAAGTGCAAGAGAAGAGGAATAGATAAGGGAGAAATGGTATGAATTGATATTGAGGAAGGGGTAATACTGAAGGGGATAGGGATTAGAAGTGAATTATCTAAAACGAGACCGTAACCAGGCTCACAGAGCACTGATGGTTCCTTCTTTGATGTGCAATTTACCCTTCGGCCGAGGTGGTTAGTCACGATTTCCTCTACAGTTTTTTGTAATATCACAACATGTAGCAATTCAATATTAAAAGTATTGCAAACTTGGGCATCGCGATCGATTCAAGTTTTAACATGTGGCTGGAGGGTAGCCATTGAGTTTACGTGTGTCTATTTGATAACAACCCGACCATTCATGGTACAACGGTGCTATCGGTGGGAGGGGATGTCATGGGGCTAAGTGGATAGGTTATGGAGGACGTGGCATGGAAGCATTGGCAATGGTCATAGGGTGGCAGTAGTTTTGAGGACAATGCAAACAAATTTTCGGAGGGGGGCTCAAGTGGTAAGCCGTAATAGAGTGGGGGGTTTCCGAAACATTGGAAGTGTGACACATGGAGGAGGAGGAAGTAATGGATACCACCCATTTCGGAACCCCCCCCCTTTCTAACGTTTGGCAGTTGAAAGGGGGCTGAAATGAATCGAGGGTCATTGATGGCAAGGTGAGGGGCGTAGATGGAGGGTAAGGTGAGAGGCGTTTAGCGCTGATGCGATGGGGCAACAGGAATGTGGGCCTAGGTATGGGAATGAGTGTCAGGGGAATGTGTGATGTGGTGTGGAGGTAGGACTCGAAGGCTATCGCAAATTGCATGTCGGAGGATTTAGTTATGAGCGGTAGGGGTAAAAATTAAAACTTGTGAACTGCGAAGCGCAGGGAGGGGTAGTGACGTGGAGAGGAGGTGGGACCCGATGGCTATCAAAAATCATACGTCAAAGGATTTAGTTATGAGCAGTAGGGGTAAAACTTAAAAATTTTGAAGTGCGAAGCACGGGAATGGGGAGTGACGTGGAGAGGACGGGCCTACGAACATCACAAATTGCTCATTAAAGGGTTTAGTTATGAGTGGTAGGGGTAAAATTTAAGACTCGTGAAGTGCGAAGTGCGTGGGGATGGAGGTGACATGGCAGGGAAGGTGGGACCACCCGCAACCCGCAAATCACAGAGTTTACCATTTTCTTTAGCGCTATCCTTTCACACTTTTGATGTGCTAAGTGCAGGGAGGGGTTAGTGACGTGCTAGGGAAGATGGGAGAACCTGTGGCCCAAAGATCATAGACTTTACCATTTTCTTTAGCACTATCCTTTCACACTTGTGAAGTGCGAAGTGCAAGGTGGTGGAAGTGATGTGGCATGGAAGGTGGGACCGGCCGCATATCACAAGCTTTATGATTTTGTTTAGCGATGTCTGTTTAAACTTGAGAAGTATGATCTAGTGCTTGGCAGCACTTGCACAGGGCTTAAGATGAAAGTATTCCCCCTCCAAGGATTTTGAAATCCCCATTTCATTTTTTCCATTCGCTTCTTCCCCCTTGCATATCTACCTACCTGAAATACCCATCTAACATTTTTTCTTCCTTTGTAGGGTGCATTTAGACTTGTAGACCCTAAAAAATTTCTTTTAACATTCTAACCTAAACCCTATCCCTTATTTCTCCTATTGGTTCAGATTAAGTTGTTGAACCAATCTCATTTTCTACCTATCTATTGATAAGCCAAGATTAAATAGTTTGGAAAATATTTATTTTCTAACCTATCAACAAAAATTGAAAACTTTCCAATCATGATTAAACTGTATGACTGGACAGACC
Source organism: Pinus albicaulis (assembly GCA_034641835.2). Taxonomy (NCBI): domain Eukaryota; kingdom Viridiplantae; phylum Streptophyta; class Pinopsida; order Pinales; family Pinaceae; genus Pinus; species Pinus albicaulis. Next base: position 1,670,688,608 of record CM076584.1, on the reverse strand, counting down.
TATCTAAAGAGTAGTGACATTTGAACTTGCAACACTTTCAGTTTTATTTATTTTTTGGGGTTATTATTTCTTTCTTTTTCTTTTCACTCTTTTCTCTTTTCTTTTCTTTATTTTTTATACCATTTTTATTTTAAATCATTTGAATTTTGAAAAGCCTTTCAATAATGAAAACCTTGCATGAAATATGAAGTATCTAGTCACCTTGAGATCCTATAATTTATAGGGTACTAACACAAAAAATATACTAAATGAAAAAAATAAAGGCCCTTGAATATACATGAAAACATACTTACTACTTTATAGTGACCTTGATGAGGATCTTCAGAGAATAAAAAGTTTAACCCTACAACATAAGAACTTTCATGTCAAGTGAGAGTCAAATAGAGTAGATGTTGGGTATGTTTTATATTCTTTCCATGACTAAGCATGCGCGGGGGTGGTAAGATGGGGGGCGATAGCCCCCCCTTTGCGCTGGGCAAAAGGGGTCTGCGTCAGCGCCTCGACGAAAAAATTTTGGTCCTTAATTTCCGGTGGGTAGTCCGCGCCCATGGTTTTGTGCATGGTTTTGCACATGGTTTTGGGGTACGATGGTTTTTGACCCCTGGTATTTTTGTAGATCCTGTCAAGGGATCTACGGCTATGTTCTAATCCAGGGTTAATGGATTAGGGTTCATGTATGCTTCAGCATGTATATATATGTGTTGTAACACTAAAAGGAATATAATGAAAAATCAAGTTGGTCGTCTCGATTTGGGATCCAGGGGAAAATCTCTGTGTTTATCTGTTTTATGTTTTATGCTCTCGCTATTGTTTATTTTCTATTATAATATTCTTGTGTAGATAATTTATGTTCAAGGTTAAAACCTACATTTGGTATCAGAGTTGTTTCAGCTTCAAGGGGATGCATTTGCTGCTGAGGGTTTTTTGCTCGGGCCTGAGATAGACCCTGTTCAGTGGGAGATCTGCGGGATCGATTCTTGCGGTGAAAGAAGATGGTGATCGGTGGGAAGATAGAGATCGAGAAATTTAATGGTGAGAGTTTTGAGTTATGGAAGCTCAAGATGGAGGATCTGCTGGTGGATAAAGATCAGTGGATCGTGGTAGATCCAGGTACTAAACCAATGGAAATGTCTAATGAAGACTGGAAGAAGCTGGATCAAAAGGCTAAGAGCACAATATGGTTGTGTGTCTCAGATAATGGTGGGGAGTTCTGCAAGAAGGAATTTGAAGATTTCTGTAAGAAGTGTGGTATAGCATGACAGAAGACTACTCCATACACACCTCAGCAAAATGGAGTTGCAGAAAGAATGAACAGAACACTGATGGAAAAGGCAAGAAGCATGCTCAGTGGTACAGGGTTAGGACAAGAATTCTGGGCAGAGGTAGTGGAGACTGCATGCTATCTGGTTAACAGATCACCTTCATCATTGTTGGAGGATAAGACTCCACATGAGGTATGGACTGGTAAGAAACCCTCTCTTTCACATCTAAGGTTATTTGGATGTGATGCATATGTACATGTTCCAAAGCAGAAAAGGACCAAGTTGGATAATAAATCTGAAAGGTGCATCTTTATTGGGTATAAGGATGGTTTAAGAGGTTACAAGATTTGGAACCCGAAAACAAGGAAGGTTGTGTACAACCAAGATGTGGTGTTTAGAGAGGTGAAATATGTTGTTAAACATGAAGTCATATCAAAGTAACCTGAGAAGATATAGTTTGAACTAAAGGAGGATGAATCAGACTCTACAACAGAAGAAGACTCATAAGGGGAAGAGTCACAAACTCGATCCATGAGAAGATCATCTCGGGAAAGAAGACAACCAGAAAGGTGTAGTCCATGTTCTTTTTGTTCAAGTTTTTTCTTAACTATAACTAATGAAGATCCCAGAACTGTCAGGGAGGCAGTAGATTCAGAGGATGGAAAACTCTGGAAGGAGGCCATGGTTGATGAAATGGCATCCTTGCACAAAAATGAGGCATGGGATCTGGTGGAGTTTTCGGCTAGAAGGAAGCCCATCGGGAGAAAATGGGTGTTTAAAAATAAGATGAATGTAGAAGGAAAGGTGTAGAAACACAAAGCTCAGTTGGTAGCAAAAGGTTATTCCCAGGTGCCAGGAATTGATTTTGGTGATATTTTTTCTCCTATTGCCAAAGTTACTTCTATTAGATTACTTTTATCTGTTGCTGCTACATTTGATTTTGAGATAGAACAAATGGATGTGAAGACAAAATTTCTTCACGGGGATCTAGAAGAGGAGATCTACATGAAGCAACTTGAAAGCTTTATGGTGAAGGGTAAGAAAGAACTGGTATGCAGGTTGAAGAAGTCTCGTATGGGTTAAAACAGTCACCAAGGATGTGGTATCAGAATTTTGATACCTATATACGGGGACTTGGATTCACCAGAAGCAAGGAGGATCATTGTGTTATTTATTTGGTCTTGTATGTGGATGATATGTTATTGATTGGAAATGACAAAGAAATTATCCAAGATTTGAATACACAACTGTTCTCCAAATTCAACATGAAGGATCTTGGTGCTGCAAACTATATTTTGGGCATGGGAATTAAGAGAGATCGGGCAAAGAGGAAGCTCTGGTTAAACCAGAGGAAGTATGTCAAGACTATATTGCAGATGTTCAATATGCAGGATAGTAAACCGGTGAATGTTCCTATTCCTGTAGGTGTAAAGCTATCTGTTGAACAGTGTCCCAAGACACGAGAAGAAGAGGAGAATATGTCCCGTGTTCCATATGCAAGTGCAGTGGGTAGCCTGATGTATGCAATGGTCTGTACTAGACCAGAAATTGCACATGCAGTGGGAGTAATGAGCAGGTTTATGTCAAACCGAAGGAAGGAGCATTGGAAAATAGTGAAGCAGGTTTTGAGATATTTACGTGGCACTAGTGATTATGGCTTGTGCTACCAGGGAAGACCAGGACTGGAAATAATGTTGGACATTCATGGTTTTTTTTATGCAGATTGGGTTGGAGATCTGGACCAAAGAAGATCTACAACTGGGTATGTGTTTAGCCTATTTAGAGGTGCAGTCAGTTGGATGAGTAAAAGACAGTCTGTAGTTTCTCTTTCAACTATAGAGGCAGAATACATAGCAGCCACTCATGCAAGCAAGGACGTAGTTTGGTTGCAGAGATTGTGTTCAAGTATGTGGTTGGTACAACAAGCTATAAGGATAGACTTTGACAGCCAAAGTGCAATTTTCTTGGCTACAAACCCTGCTTATCATTCAAAGACAAAGCACATTGATGTTCAATATCACTTTGTTAGAGATATGGTTGAGGCTAAAAGGTTGTTTCTGGTAAAGGTGGACACTTTGAAGAATGTTGCAGATGCATTGACGAAGTCTGTGAGCACTCAAAAGTTCTCTTGGTGTAGAGAAATAATGGGTGTTGAAGAATTGGGCCAATGACTAACCTCTCCTATGGCCCCCTGTGGAAAGAAAACAACAAGTGGGAGAATTTTGGGTATGTGTTATATTCTTTCCACGACTAAGCACACGCGGGGGGGTAAGAGGGGGGGCGATAGCCCCCCCTTTGTGCTAGGCATAAGGGGTGCGAGGCAATGCCCTGGCGAAAATTTTTTGGTCCTTAATTTCCGGTGGGTGGTCCATGCACATGGTTTTGTGCATGGTTGTGCACATGGTTTTGGGGTACGACGGTTTTTGGCCACTGGTATTTTTGTAGATCCGGTCAAGGGAACTACGGTTATGTTCTAATCCAGTTTTAATGGATTAGGGTTCATGTATGCTTCTACATGTATATATATGTGTTGTAACACTAAAAGGAATATAATGAAAAATCAAGCTGGTTGTCCCGATTTGGGATCTAGGGGAAAATCTCTGTGTTTATTTGTTTTATGTTTTATGCTCTCGCTATTGTTTTTTTTCTGTTATAAGATTCATGTGTAGATAATTTATGTTCAGGGTTAAAACCTACAATATATTTCTAACCAACTATTAATACAATCTAGGATCCACCTATGGTGAGGGGAAACTGGTGATGAGAATAACAATTGAATAAAAAGAAGTAGGCATAGGATTACAACTATCCATGCTAAAGAAATAGAGTAAATCATTATTAAATCAAGGGAATATTTTTTCTAGAGGATGGAAATCCCTTTTGAGGACTATTGAACTTGTAATCCAATAAACTAATTTAATAGACCAAGGTTGGTCATAGAAAAATATCCCATCAACGCTTTCTTAACAATATGAATGGTAGATGAAAAACTCCATATGAGGATAAAATAATTCACGTAAAAAACTAGAATTAATATATGATAGCCCTATCTTTGAGTGTATAATGTTTATCTATGGTCTCAACCTAAATATGTATGAAAAAGTGTAGCTAAGTGCACAAGAGCTCGACACTATTTAAACTTAGCATATAAGTTCAAAATTGCAGTTAATGGCGATGGAGGAGCATGGTGAAATGAAAGGTTAGATAGGAATAGTACGATAACTTAATAGAGTTGTTGTAGGAAATGGCTTCAATTCTGATCTACCTCATCGAGCCATGTTCTTAGTATTTAGAGCCATATAGGCTTCAATGGAAATAATTCTTGATCTTTACATGTGGTATTTAATTTCCAATCTCAAATAGATTAAAATCCATACTAAAGTAACCTTTTGTGCCATGACTAATTTAAGTAAAGTATTTCTCATGTTATGAAATTTGATAATGAACACTCTTTTGAGTCCTTTTTTTGTACAACACTCAAGTAATAATCAGGGTGAGATATACTGAAGAATTTAATTGGGAATTTTTAGTGTTGCATCTTCATCTTGAGCCATGGGAAATTCAGTGATGTCTCTCCTCATGATACGTGAAGGATAATGGTGTTTCCTTAGTGTGGGAGTGAATATTTATGGTTACTGATGAGTGTTTTGAAGAATTTTTGAGTGATTTTTATATTAAAAAAGTGATGTGTGAACAAAGTGTAGGTTGTGTGAGAAGAGAAGTGAATATGTATGAGTATAGAAGTGACGAGATGAAGCCTACATGGCAAAGTAAGTATAGTCAAATCAATGCTTGTGGAAACTAAGAGATCTTGTTGAATAAGAGGAGACTACACAAGTCAAAGTTATAATTTCACATATTTATGAGTTGCAAATGATGTAAGTCAGTGTTTGCATTCTTCCGAAGTTGGTGCTTCTAGGAGAGTTGGTGCTTACTGATTTGAGAGATTTGGTGCTTCCTGCTAGTTGGGGCCAATGAAATTATCAAGGGAGTTGGTGCTTCCTGTGAGTGAGTGCTCACAAATATTTGATGTAATAAAATTTGGTGCTTTTAATTGACATCATAATAAACAAACAAAATTTCATGGTTTTACTCTTGGAAGGGTTTTCACATTAAAATCATTGTGTACAAGCGTTATGTGGATGCGAATGTTTTATTTCTTATTTGTTATTTACAATTGATGATATGACTATTAAGTAGACATGAAAAAATCTGAATTACTAATTCACCTCCCCCCTCTCAATAATTCTTGATTCCCATCAATTGGTATCTGAGCAAGGTTCCTTCAAGAACAACTTAACCACTAGAAGTTAGATCAACATGAAATCATGGTAGGAAAAGAATGATGAGACGCTTATTCAAGAAAAATACCGATATTTGATGGAGAAAACTATGTATTCTAGAAGGTAATAATGAAATCATATCTCATGTCCCTTGGTGTGGATGTTTGGGGCTTTTTATTAGTTGAGTATACAATTCCATAAACTCCTCCAACATATCGAGACAAAATAAAAGCTTATGTAAATAATGAAAAGGCTATGAATTTCATTCTCTTTTTCCTCAATCAATCTGAGTTAGTAGAAGTTATGAAATTTGAATTGGATAAGGAAGTGTGGGACAAATTGAAGAACAGTTATGAAAGAGATGATAATGTTAAGCAATCCAAGCTTCAATCTTTCAGATTGAAATTTGAAAGCTTCAGAATGAATGAATATGCAAACATATCAAAACACTTATTGAGAGTTGATGAGGTTGAAAATGTGATTAGAGGACTTGGTGAAGAATTAAGAAAATAATTAGTTTTATAGAAGGTATCAACATCTATACCAACCAGATTCAATTTAAATATATTTGCAATAGAATAGATTCCTCACTTGAATTCATTCATAATGGATTATTTACATGGAACATTCACATCCTATGAGCTGAGAATCGAAAAAGAGAAGATAGACCCTAGGAAGAAACATTCAAAGTCTCAAAGAATATTAAGAAACATAAAGAACATCAAGACTACTCCAACTGTGACTTAGACCACAAGATTGCCCAATTTGTTAAAAAGTTTAAGAGAGGCTCAAGTAAATATAATGGAAAGCTTCCCTTCAATTGTTTTGATTATGGTAAAGTTTGGAATTTTTCCTCCAAGCTCCATTATACCAAATCAGAGAAGTTAGAGAAAGAAAATGATTAGAATCCCATATGTAGTTATTATCCCTTTAATTTGTTTTTTTCAATAAGAACCTCCTATTTCATGTTTTCTTCTTTTAGCTAAACCCTTATAGAGATCATTTCCTCTTTATATATTTCTCCAACTATCATCTCTTATTTATTAATTAATTCTTGTTTTAAGACTTTATACTCATTTATAGATTGTTACAAATCTTTTGTTTTTGTTCTAACAATTGAGCTAATGTTTCTTTTAATTTCGTGGGTTCTTCAAATTTCTCTTTCCAATGATTGACAAAAAAAGAAACAAACTTAATGGCCCTTAAGTTTTCTTAAGGAACAAAGAAATTAAACAACATTCTTAGTATTTAATGATCTCTTAAGAATATGGAGAGTCTAGGATACAAAGGTCCCCAAATTTTTTTTAAAAGGAAAGGCCAACACCAAGTCCAAAGGAAATAAATGCATTCAAAGTTATGTAAAGGAACTTCAAGGGAGAGAGAGTAGGGATAGCCAAAAGAAAATTTAGAGAAGAAATAAATAAGAAGAAAAAAATTTCAAGGCCTTAAATTTTCATCCTCGCATACCTCTAAACCGACAAACAAGACAACCGAGGTAAAATCAATATACTCAAGGTTAACTATTTTGAACTTCAATTCTCGAAAATCGTTTTATGAAAAAAAAAATTGTGTGTCAAATTTTTTGTGACAAGTTAGTTTTTTTTTCCAAGGAAAAAAGTCGCAATTTTTCATTAAAATAAGAAAAATTACATATTTCATCATCAACATACTTCATCTATGAAAATATCAGGCGGAAACCAAATACTCTGTGGAGTCAAAATCCTCCATCATCAATTTCTAGTAAGTGCAGTAGAATATAAAAATAAATACAAAGGTATGTACAAATATAATTAAAGATGTAGTAACTAGCCACAAAAAACCAAAAACCAGAAATTTGCAATCTGTATGTAGACTGCCCCTGGTTCCCCAATTCCTTCAATGAATGGTCGATGATAGTATTGGTACTCTTGCGAACCATCCTATTCAAAATGTTCCATCTAAACCAATCTAACTGCGAAGCTTATTTGGGTAATTTGTCAGCCATTTGGTTCCTCTGCCTATAAATATGATTAACAAATATAAAATCAAAAAGATATTTCAAATATAAGACATCATCCAGAAATTATCTAAGAATGTGTGCATGACATTGTGATAAAATATTAAATGAACTAATAATTATTTTAGAGTCCCCAAAGATTTGTATTATGTCGCAAATTTTCTCGTGGGAAAACAAGAGGAGTAGTCAGAGGCTGTTGAGTTAAGCATAATTGTTAGTACCAGGTCCAAGGCACATCTTAAGATGAATCAGTGTGTGTCTGATAGGTGTAGAACATATCCTCCACCACATCTAGTCACATTGGATGAGCCATTGAAGTATGACCATGGGATGGATCTGTCAATATTTTCAGGCATGATAATTTGGTTGTGAGGGGAAGGCTCATAGTTCAGAATGAGATGGAAGATTGAAGAGATGTGCCTCCAAATTTTGTCCCAGTCCGTAATCTTTCCCAGAAATATGGCCTGGTTTCTTGCCATCTAAATTCCCCAAGCAAGGAGGAGGGGGATGTTGCATTCCTTTGGTCTATTAGCGGCCTTCCACCAGCTTTTCAAAGCCAAAGAAACTGAGGTGCCATGCGAAGAAAGTACAACTTAATGATGTTGTCGTGAGGTGCCAAAGATGCTTACTTGCAGGGCATTCTAGAATCAGTTGGTTTACATCCTCGACATGCATGTGACATAAACTGCATCTATAGGGTCCATGATTATCCCTCTTGGTGATATTATCCTCTATCAGTGTACAATTGGTGAGGATGCACCTCATGAAAAGCCTGCCTTTGGGGGTCACTTTTAGTTTCCATAGGTTTTTCCACAACCACAGTTTCAGTTGTGGCTCCAGTAATTCACACAATGTTGTGTACCCCACCTTTGGTGTGTATCTGCCGCTGGAAGAAATGGCCCAAAGAATTTCATCATCCTACTCTGTTATTCCAATGTTTGAAGCCCCGAGCGCTCTAAGGAATCGATTCCAGTTCAGCCTTAATTCCTCGGGGATGGAAAGCTCATGTGCCGACTTCCATGCCTATGATGCCCAAGTAGTGTGTAGTGGATCAGAAATATGGGAGATAAAAAGGTGTCGATATTGGGCCAGATGTTGCCCAATTCCCATAGGAAATTGGTACTCATGGCCACTACACAACTAAGCATCAAGTCCAATTTTAACATAATCACCCGAACTAATGTGCCAAGCCAAGACTTTTTTAATGAGCTAAATGGATCGAGTGATGGCCTTCCAAATGATCGATGTGCCTAGGAATGGATGGATGCAAAATCTTATCCAATCCATGGTTGATCTAGGTTCAATGTATTTTAATTATGTAATTTCTTGCCACAGAGTATTGCTAGTGATGAGATGCCAACACATTTTGGTAGCCAAATCTGAGGAAAATAGGTTAAGGTATTTTAGTCCCCAGCCACACCAACATTTTGGTTTAGCTATCTTACTCCAAGTGATCCAAGAATAGGTGTGGCCATCGTGTTTACCTCTCCAAAAGAAGCGCCTACATATTTGTTGGATCGTAGCCATTACACCTTTGGGGATCCAAGCAAGGGCCATCTAATACATTGGAATAACTTCAAGGACATATTTCATAAGTACTAGCCTACCAGCCTTGGAGAGCCATCTTTGCTGCTAGATATTGACTCTACACTCCACCCTTGCAATAAGCCAGTTCCAATCATTGATGCGATAGTCATTTTCTTTTAAGTGAAAACCAAGGTATTTAATACCCTCTTCCAAATAATTACGAGAAAAAATGAAAAGATCAAGGGCATGTCTACATTAAAAGTATATGAAATGCACCAACATGATGGTGGATTTACTGTTTTTAGGGTCCATACCAGTAGCTTTACAAAACATGTTGAGTAAATTGAAAAGGTTAATATTCTTGCGAGGAGTTCCATCAAGAAATATAATAACATCATCCAAAAACAATAGATGGGTAAGTTGTATAAAATCTGCAATTCTGACACCATGAATAGATCCATATTCTTTTTATTTTCCAGAAGAGTGGAAAATCCTTCCATAATTAATAAGAATAGTAAAGGAGAGAGTCTGCATCCTTGCTTGAGTCCCCAACCTGGATGGAAGAAGTCAGATCCTGCGCCATTTATAAGAATGTTGAAAGTGGCATTATTAATACATCCCACAATCCAATTAGTGGAGTGTGAGAATCCAATATGAATAAGAATGAGTTGCAGGTAACTCCAATTGGAATATTTAAAAGCTTTTGCAAGGTCAATTTTGAGGATGTTGCTTTTAAGGCTCCTGAGTTTGATGGAATGTAAGGCATCTTGTGTAGCACCAATTTCTTCGTGGTTTTGTCTATGATTGAGAAAGGGAAATTGTTCTTTGGAAATGTGTCGAGAGAGAATAGGATTAATGTAGTTAGCAATAATCTCGGCTATAATCTTATAGATACAGTTGCATAAGGAGATCGATCGATAGTGATGGAAGGTTAGGGGCTTATCAATTTTAAGAATGAGGGCGATGAAGGTAGAATTAAATCCATCGTATATCTAACCAGATGTCCTGATAACTTCAATGACCTAAAGGATGTCCTCTCCAATGAGGTCGAAAAGGGTATGGTAAAATTCATTAGGCCACCCATCAAGGCCAGGTATTTTTTCCTTTCTAAATCATTTCAGAACCCCCTCCACCTCACCCATGGTGACCAGGGCATCCAGGTCCTCTAAATTATCCTACTCCACAAATTTGTGCATGGAGTGAGAAATCTACATGATCTTCAATATATTAGCATTCTCGGGATCCCTATATTCATTTGAGATGTGATTTATACCCAGGTCTTCAAGCTGGGAGTGATCATGAGCCATTCTACCATGCAGGTCCTTAAGGTCCCAGATAGTGTTGATGCTCCTTCTGCCTTTGGCACATTGTTGAAATAATATTGCATTTTTATCTCTAGTCTGCAACCATATAGCCCTTCTCTCGAGCCTCCATTTGTCCTCTTGTTTCCTAAGGATCTTGGCTTTCTCAAATTCTAGAGCGATAAGTCTATCCTTAGTCTCAGCTGATAGAAATCCTAGCCCATCCAAACCAGTCATACTCACTTCATTCTCAATGTTTGATAATGACTCCTCCTCTTTTTTTTTCTTACTTCTGGCCCAGCTAATGGTGCGAGACTTCAATATAGCCATATTTTTTTAGAGAACCCGTGTAGGCTCCATATTAGGACATTTCTCACAGTGCTTCCATTCGCACTTGACCATAGAGTCAAATTCACGCTCCTCGAGCTAGTTGGAATTAAACTTGAATGGGGAACCAATTTTTTTTTGGCCCAATTGAAATTCAAGGTATATTGGAGAGTGAACCGAGTAGCCCCGAACCTCGACCCATTGTTGGGTTTTTTCAAGTTTCTCAACCAAAGAGACCTTGATCAGGAATCAGTTAAGTCTTCTGGCTAAAGTAGCCTCGTCGATCCTTCTATTCCTCCAAGTGGGGAGTTTCTTCGGCATGGTGAGATTTGAAAGATCCACCTCATCAATCATCTTCTCAAAGTATGCATATTTGGGTCAGTTGTGGCACACAGATCCCAGGATTCCAGGAGACCAATGGAAAATTTTAGGTCCCCTCCCATAGTGATGTTGTCTCTTTTCAAAATAAAACTGTGCATACAATCATCCCAAAAGTCCTCTCTGTGGTGGTAGGGACCATATACATTGATTAATGTAATTGAGATATCATATCATCAGGTAGTAATTTCGGCTCCCAGGATTCCATCCCTTCCTCACCAGCTATGGATCATGAAATATCTATTGTTGAGTCCCACAACACTACCACCAGATCGCCCACGGGCACCAATAGTCTGAAAAGTCCAGTTGGGGAGACAAGGAGACATAATAATACCAACATAGATACCTTCACCCATTTTTTCCTAAAGGAAGAGGGCATCGACATGAACACGAGCCAGAATTCATTTGAGGGCCAATTTTTTTATCAAGACTGGCCAAATCTTAACAGTTAAGGGAGAGGCAGATCATGGGTCGCCATTGACCCAGGTGTTCTTTGCTCTATGAACTAGATCAATGGAGTATTGTGTTCCAGCCGTGACCTCTAAGTCAAAATTTCTGATAGCTTTGGTGATGGATGAGGGTCATTCCCTCAAGGCTTTTATATTAGACACTTTGGAATCTGCTTCAAGGTTGAATTGAAGAGGATCGATGGGTTGGGAATGCAATCTGAGGTTATATCGGTGTCATGCATATGGGCACGAGTATGGAAGCGAGAGGGAAGAGGTATCACTAGAAATGGTGTGGAGGTTGGGCAAGGAAACAGTAGGAGGAGTGGATGCAACATGACAAATAAAGGGATCCAGATTACAAATGACTAAATTAATAGTTAGGGATGCAGATGACATATCATGGGAAGAAGTACAATGTAATCACTACAAGGAAAAGATCCTCTAGTGGATGTTTTTGAGGAACCCCTTATAAAAATACCCCAGAAATCCATTTCTAGCGGAGGTTCCTAGAGGAGGTTTGCGGGCGGAGGCTTTTGCGGATGTATTTCGTCCAGTGCTCTTATCACCTAAAAATGCACTGGTGCATTCAAGATGACATAGCACCGGTGCGGTTAAAAATTTGGTACACCAAACACCATGCGCTCCGGACACACATGCCCGGTGTGTTGTAATTTTGTAGAGTATCGATAGTTTACATAACTTCCGCACTGGTGTGGAATCAAGAAAACACACTGGGGAATCCATAAAAATCATGCACCTGTAGATGGTTAAATAACAAAAATAAAGGAAAAAAACTGCATAAAATATTGGCACATTGGAAACCATGTGCTCCGTACACACCAGCCCGGTGCCTTTGATTAAGTAACAGAATCAGTGCGTGTCAACCCATCAACACCGGTGTCTCATAAAAATTGCGCGGAACGGAAACCGCCTAGGGTAGAATGAGTGAAACGCACCGGCCACATAAATTTCGCGCACCGGAAAAGGGTTAAAAAAACAAAATTATGCCCAAAAGCCCGCACAAATCATTGGTTCACTAGACATCGTGCCTGGTGCGTCTTATTACTGTAGAGCACTAGTGCATTACTTCTAAGCCGCCCTAATGTCTCATAAAAAGAGTTCAGAATAGAAACCAGCCAATACGAAATTACTGAAACGCACCAGGGCTCTAGTAATACCGCACACCGGAAAAGGGTTAAAAAAATAAAATACGGCCAAAAAACCGCAGAAATCAAGAGTTCACTGAACAACGTTCCCGGTGCATCTTATTACTATAGAGAATTGGTGCGTTACATCTAATCCACCCAGGTGTCTCGTAAAAATTGCGTGAAATAGAAACCGGTCGGTGTAGAATCACTGTAATGCACCGTGGCTCTAGTAATACCGCGCACCGGAAAAGGGTTAAAAAAACAAAATTACGGCCAAAAAACTACATAAATTATTGGTTCACCGGACAACATTTCCAGTGTGTCTTATTACTATAGAGCATTGGTGCGTTACCTCTAAGCCACCCCTGTGTCTCATAAAAATCACGTGGAACAAAAACTGCCTGGTGCAAAGTGACCGAAACGCACCGAGGCCCCAAATTTCGTGCACCGGAAAAGGGTTTAAAAAAAACAAAATTATGGCCAAAAAAATGCACGAATCTTTGGTTCACCGGATAGTGTTCCCAGTGCGTCTTATTACTTTAGAGCATCGATGCATTACCACAAGGCTGCCCCGGTGCCTCCTAAATGTGCGCGAAAACAGAAACCGCCCTAGGCGGCATAGTCGAAATGCACCAGTACGCCAGTAAAAACCCCACGCACCGGAACAGTGTTAAATAAAAAAAAAATACGGCCAAAAAATTGCATTTTTTACTCTTTTCAGTGCTACAGAGCTCTCAAGCATCGGTGCAAGTTATCCCTATTTGAGTCGCACTGACATCCATGCTCCCATTGCACTTATTGCACGTACTGCTGCTGTGCATTGCCACCAATCCTCCAACTTGAATTTTATAAAACAGTGGACAAATTTTCTTTTGCAAAATGTACATCGAATATGCCTCCTCGACGGGTAAATGTATAGGTATTTTTCTTGTTTTTCCATAATTAAACCTTTTAGCAGATTAGAATTTGAAAAAACCTTAAAATTAACCATTAAAAAAAAAAAAATTGTCTCGCAGTGCGCTCGAGTTGTTTGGGTCACACTGGTTTGTGGTGCTGCCTGTAAATTTACAGGCCACACTGCAATTAGTGTTGACTGTATCTACACCGATTCTGGCATGGTACCACACGGTGCACCATGTTATTTTAAAATAAAAATAAAAAGTGCGGTGTGTTCGGTTACCAGGCCGCACCATTGACAATGGTGTATCGCGGCAACTCAGTGCATTGACAGGCTTACCAGCCCAGGAGCGGGTAAATTTTTTAGTGCACCGGAACCGCAATTCGACATTGTCAATGGTTCAGGCTGGTAAACCAGTGCTAAGGGAATCTACACCGATTCCAGGGCGGATACCACAAGCGCACCGTGTTACTTAAATTTCTTTAAAAAGAGCGGTGTGGTCGGCTATCTGGCCGCATCATTGACCTAGGTCAATTGTGGTGGAGCGGTGCATTGACTGAAATAACTGCCCCGGGCAGGCTAATTTTTTCAGCGCACGACTTATTTTATTTGGCCTAGGTCAACGGTGCGAAATCTTAAAATACTGCACCGATGACTATGTACGGTAGCAGGAGAGCGGTGTGCTAACTTAGTTATAAGCCCCAGACAGATAGTGAAGTTAGCACACCAGCCTTCTAACACCACACATAGTGAACAACACGCTAAAAAAATTCTGGAGCACCACTTCCGGTGCGGTCCATATCATGAGGTGCACTGTATCCGGTGCTCTATGTGGTGTGACGCACCAGGACCGGTGCGTGATTGTGTTTTTGGTGCACCGACTCTTGTTTTATTTATTTTTCAAAAAATAAATATATACTTATATTTGTAAATACATGTGTCATTTAATAAAAAAAATTGTGTTTAATATGTCAATCATTTAGAGACGTGAAAGGAGAGAAGAGGGGCAACAATAACAACAATAGGCAGAACAATATAACATGGTTCGCCTGTGCGAGGCAAGGGAGATGGAAAGAGATTCGTACCCTCACCCTATTATAGTAGCGACGCAGGGGCTCCTTAGGCAAGTAGGCCTCCTCAAGTTCTATGAGGGGGCTACTTCCCTAAAGTGCCATAGTTTGTTTTTGAGACATCTTATCCGAAGGTGGAATGCCTAGAAACAGTCTTTCTAGGTTGGTATTAACCAGTGGTATGTCCCCACTGAGGAGGATGTATATTTTATTACAGGGCTATCGAAGAGAGGTGTGGATTTTCCCTCGCTCCCCGAGGTTCTAGCTGGTTGTGTGGCAGGGAGTCAGTTAGTTTACTCCCAAAGATACATTGGAGAAAATTTAGTATATGCTGCAGAGTTTCAGGTCGCTGGAGGGCAGTTACGTATCGGTGCGTTTGGTCATGAGGAGTTCTAGTGTCTCTCACTTATCATTTCAACCATTCCACACAACACCAGTGACAGGCAACACATTAGTTGCCATATTTTATATTATTTTGATTCCTTACTACAATAACCACGACTTGTCAGGTGGTCTGCCATTTTTTTGCGATAGTTCTGTACAGCATTAGATAGATTTCATGCTCATGCACAAGGGAGGCTCAACTTCCCTTTTGCTTCAGAGCTTTTTTGTTTATTTTTTGAGAGGTTTTCTGAGAAGAGGCCTTCTTTTCTTCGGCAGCCTTGTAGGCCGATTATTGAGGCACATATGCACATGTGGGGAAAAATTATGCCCAAGAGGGAGGAGACTCTTTTTCTAGCGACGATATCAGATGATGCACTGGAGTTGCTAGCCATTGTTGATGTGCATCCCTTCACTTTGGTCATTTGTCCTTATGTGGGGTTGGAATGGCGAGGGTGTGTCAACATCCTCTTCACAACTGATGAGCCTCCATATGATAGAGGTAATATTATTGTTTTATTTAAATTTATTCTAACATGTTCTTTAACTTGTTTTTATTAAATTGTGTAATGAAATATTCTAATTATTGTTGTGTACTTGTATATATTTTGCAGACATTGGCTCTTTTGATGGCGAGGATATGCCACCACCACCACCTGATCCAGGTGTGGATCCTCATGATGAGGATGAGGGCATGATAGATATTGTCGAGGATCATCACGAGGCCGGTCGAGATTAGATACCTGCTCCTGCTGGTGCGCTGGTGTGAGGTCGACGTCTTAGTGATGCTAGATACAGGATGGAGTTGGGCGACCAACTCATTGCATTGATTGTTGAGGCGAGAATCAAGCCCACTAAGTTCAGAGACATAGAGGCCGATGACAGGCTATCACGGATGTGGAGAGGCATGTCATGTGACATGTACAACCTAATGCGGCATGTCGTAGGAACTACGACAACTTTTACGCGACTGACGAGGATTGTTGCACATTACAATCGAGTCACAACACATGATGGAAAATCTGCGAGGCACAACATACCATCATCTCATGATCATTCACAGCCTCGTGTCGCGCGAGATTTGCATGAGCCTCCACTAGCATCTATTAGCATTCATCATGGAGATGAGGCTAGACCATCGGCCACTTGTACTGATATTGATGTTGTACTCCCACCAGCTGATCCATGACATTTATATTACAGTTGTATATTTTTAACATTATTCAGTTATATATATATATATATATATATATATATATATATATATATATATATATATATATATATATATATTATATGGTCCATGTATTTTATGTTCATGTTGTAGTTGTACTTAATTTACATGTTGGTGATCATCATGATGTGTATGTGATAGCATGAGATGTATATTTGACATGAGATGTATATTTGATGTTTTTGTTGTACTAATGATGTTAATATATAATGTTAATTGTGTTTTTTTCGATGATCATGATCACGATTATGCAATTAGCGATTTTGAATGTGTTTTTTAGTCAAGTATGATGTTTGTACGATGGTTATCATGAACGTGATGTTTATTAATTAATTTAATACAAAATGATCATGATATTGTAATATTTGTAATATTTGTATTTCCAATTGTATTTAAAATTCTAAAATTGTAATTGTAATGGTATATATGTGAATTTCTAAAATTTTAATTGTAATTGTAATTTTTAAAATTGTATAATTGTAATTGTAATTGTAATTTTTTAATTCATAAAATTGTAATTGTATATATGTAAAATTATAAAATTGTAATTGTAATTCTAATTGTACGTGAAATTGTAAAGTTGTAATCGTAATTCTAATTATAATTCTAATTGTAATTGTATGTAAAATATTTGTAAAATTTTAATTGTATTAATGTGAAATGAATTTATTAAAATTTTTAAATTTGTAAATTTGTAAATTTAAATAATTGTAAAATAATAAATCTAGAATAATATGATTTATTGTAACATAATAAAGTTTAGAAAATAATGCAAATAAATTCTTGTACTTTAGAATTATAATTATTTTATTATGATCGTAGATACAAAAAAAAGAATTAATTTATAAAATTTGCCATTGTTTTCTAGATCAACATAATACCAAATTATCAAGTGAATTTTTGAGTTTGACATTAACACAATGCAAATTACCAATTAATTCAAAATACATATTATATTAATATTTCGAAAAACCCATCTTAAAAAGTATAAATATTGATGAAATAACACATGTACCATATCACTCTTGGTTCGCATGATCACCCTCATTATCTTCTAGCACACATGGCATGATAACACTATTGTTCTCAAAAATATGTTTTGATCTAGGGTCATGTGTCAATACGAACCACCAATCTCTATCCAACACATCTGGGTAAAAAAACACCTGGTTGCAGTGTTTAGGGAAAACATAGGGCTCCTTAGCCTCATCTCACATCTTTCTAGAGGTGATACATATCATCCTACTATCGTGATCTTCCTTTACATTATTTTGATCAAAGGTGTCCCACCACTTGCACCTATAAATAACAAATTGGAAAGAAGAAAAATCCACTTCAATGATATCTTGTATCTTTCCAATGTAACCTAAAGTCCCTCGTACTAGTTGTTGGTCACGGTGGCTAGATCAACTAGATTTATCGAACTCAACTTGCACTTGAAAATCTTCTATGATGTTTCCAACATCAACATTTTCTATCCGAAAATGGTGTCCATATGCCCACATAGATGGGAACAAATGCATCTATTATAAAAAAAGTTAAAAAAATCATAGTGTCATGTGTCTTATAAATAATAATCCAACAATAGTTAAAATATGAAATGTAGATGTCTTAATATAAGTTTCGAATTTACATATAAATTAAAAATATTATTACTGAGTTGCTGCACCCAATCCCTATGTTTAGCGCATCCTCTTCAGCAAGCGGGTAATGACCAGTAGCACTGTATTTCTCTCTGAATTGGTCAATAGCCGAACTGTTTGGGCATATTTTTGGTATATTTTCTTTTAAATGATCGGGATAAGGCACACTTCTACCACTCAACTGTCTGAATTCTTTCCTATCACTATCCCATTTCATTCTATTTTGTTCGTACAATGCGACCCACGGTTGTGTTTCTTCAAAATTGTAAAGAATGAATTTATTGGTTGCTTCAATTTTTGCATTCGCTGATGAAATCCAACGAACATTATATAGTACTTAGAGATCAAAATATACATTATATCAAAGTTAAACATGAATATTAATTACTTTTTGTAAATTTGAAAAATTATAAGTCGCTTACTCTTTATCAAGCGCTTTTCTCCACTCGTTTGGAGCAACTCTCCTTCTCTTTTGTCTTCATCCATTTGATCATTCCAAATCAATGCACCTAGTCTATTGTCGATGTGCTTGATGTACTCACTGGCATAGTGGAAATACTCATACGATATGTATCCCTATGCCATAGACCCCTCATGTTTTTTCCTTTTTCGAACAATTTACCTTTCAATTCCTTCATGTAACTCTCTAAGAAGAACATCCAACGACAAGAAAAAACCCTAACTAATTCAACATCATCTACCAGGTGGATTAGAAGATGAACTTGTAATTCCATGAAAATCATCGGTAGTTCCTTCTCAAACATACAAACAATATCAACTATCTCTTGACGCCACTGTGGAATGCTAGCCACATGAATCTCCTTTGACGTGATCCAACGTAAAAATGCAGATAATTTAGATATGGCACGTCCTAGGTCTTGAGGGAATTCATGTTTCACACACCCACGCAAAAAAAAAGGATAATGACACTGCAAAGTTATAAACATGTGAAATAATATAAAAAATTAGTTATGTTATATTATCCCCACATGGGATAAAATATATTAATATAACAAATAATAAAATCATGCTTTTGAAATTCTACATACTCTTATAATATTCAAATGGTCATGCAATTTCAACCTCGACAAATGGTCATCCATGGGGAAGCAGCGCCGTAGTGAAGAATCGTATGAAGTTGGTACCCTCACATCCATTATAACTTCCTTTGCCAAAGATATATCATATTTTTTAAAATCCATGGGACATCAACTTCTTTGAAAAACCATGAATTACAGGGACCAGTGCCTGCCTCTGATCCCGTACTTTCTAATCGTCTTGGCCAATATTTCTTTTTAGTTTTTGAAGTAATAAGATCTTTCCTATCAACCAATGTGTCACTTTGTTTCGATGATATGTGCCTCCATGAAGAAGATGAAACATTTTTAAATATATGCATGGGATCTAATAAGTCGGCAATCTTAATATGCTCCCAATATGGGAGGTCATAAAAGATAGATTTCCTTTTCATCCCAATGGGAAATTTCTCAACATAGGTGTTGAAGAAATCTGGATCATTGAACTTAGGCTCCCATTTGAATCGAACATTTCTATGAACTCCTTCTCCTTCTCTCTCTCATATGCTCTAAGCCATTTAGTTGGTGTCATTATTGGAGGCCTTTGGGTTCTCTCTCATTTACCATTGAAAGAGGATGGTGCTCTTCTGTAAGGGTGTTGTTCTGGTAGAAATATCCTAGAGAAATCATACACTGGGTTTCGTAGGTCCTTGGACTATCTATCTTTAAAATAAGGTCCACAACATTTACATCCAAAATACCCCTTTATTACAAGACCTGCAAGATTATATTTGTATACATTAATTAATATGCATGACACTTTAAAGGATATCATGAAGATCAAAACAAATATTATTACAACGAATTGAATAACTAATATGTGAAAGAATATTTTTAGATTATATATAAACAAATCAATAAATTAAACATGTATTTACGAAAGAAAACATCTAAGCCTGGATAATCATGTGTCATGTAAGCACATATGCCAAACAACGTAAAACTCCTCTCCGCTGTGATGGGTCTTGATATATCATATATATTTATCCCATCCCATAACTCCTTCAATTCATCTACCAATGGTCGTAAGTAGACATCCATATTCTTCACTTTTCTTCTACCAGGGACTATGAGAGCCAACATAAGATATTCATTCTTCACGGAAAAACATGGGGGGATATTGTTATTGATCACTACTACAAGTCAAATAGAATAGTTGGTGTGCTAGAGGGAATATGGGTTGACACCATCCATGGCTATGCTGAGTCATAGACTTTGTACTTCATTCTTGAATTTTTCGAGCCATGTATCCTCTATATGCTTCATGGCTATTGAATCAGTTGGGATTTGCATAACTCCCAACTCACTTCTGTGTGAGGCATGCCATCCATGAAACATAGCTAATTGTTTGCAACGAAAGAGCCTTTGAATCCTTGGGATTATAGGCATGTACCTCAATATCTTAAAAGGAGGACCAGTACGTGATTTACCCTTCTTTTTTAATTTATCATACCTATCATGCCCATATTTTGGACACATCTCTTTGTCTACATATTCTCCTCTATATATAATACAATCATTTGGACATGCATGATATGAACACAACATTTTCAACAATTTCTTTGCCTCTTCGCAGCTACCGGGAAAGACATTATCACTTGGAATAACCTTATCTTTGAATAACCTATAGTTGGTGATCATGGAAAAATATGTTAATATCAAATGTAAATTAAATGTCGATATAATTATTAACGTTCATAAAATTTAACATTTCTAATGTTCATTGCAGTGTACTGATTATATTTCAAATTTATATAAGGGGAGTACTTTATGGTAACTTACCTCAAAAATGTTTTTATCAGTGCGCCATACGTAACATTTCGCACCAGTGCACTATTATATTATGGCACACTGCAAACGTGTTGATTTAAGAAAAAACCATTTTAGAAACAAACCCTACATTATTTTTGTTTCTACCCTTTCTTCTCCCACTTTCTGTGGTTTCAAAATTAAGGCTTTTCAATTTATATTTATAGGATTTTTATTGCTAAATATAAGCCTAAGACATCCAACCAACAGAATGACCTGCAGAGTCCGATCCCAATCCAGGTCGATCCTTGCGTCAATCTTAGAAAAATACAGTCTTTTTTTTCGTCAGTGCAGCCCGCATATCATAGCGCACCGGTGCGCTTCGTTATAGCAGCGCACCGCGAAAGTATAGTGATAAAAAATAAAAAAATAATTTTTTTCTTATCAGTGTGCCATATGTAACATATGGCACCGGTGCACTATTTCATTATGGAGCACCGCACACGTGTTGTTTTGAAAAAAAAAACATTTTAGAGACAAACCATACATTATTTTTGTTTCTACCCTTTCTTCTCCCACTTTCTATGATTTCAGAATTAGGACTTTTCAATTTATATTTATAGGGTTTGTATTTCTAAATATAGGCCTAAGACATCCAACCAATGGGAGGAATTGCATAGTCTGATTCTAATCCATGTTGGCCCTTGCGTTAAAAAAAAAATAAAAAAAATTGTCGATGCACCCTGTGCAGAATACCACACCGGTGCGCTTTGTTCTCCCACCACACCATGCAAGTATCGTGATAAAAAATTAGAAAAACAAAATACTTTTTCAGTGCGCCATTTGTAAAATATGTAGCCAGTGCGCTATTTCATTATGGCACACCACGAACGTTTTGTTTTGAAAAGAAAAAAAAAACTTTCAAAATATACAAACCTTACATTCTTTCTGTTTCTCCCTTTTCTTCTTCCTCTTTCTGTGATTTTAGAATTAGGGATTTTAAATTTTGATTTATAGAGTTTGTATTGCTAAATATAGACCTAAGACATCCAACCGATGGGATGATTAGCATAGTCGAATCCCAATCCATGTGGGCCCTGGCATGAATTTAAAAAAAAAAATAGATTTTTTTATCGGTGCGCCTGCAGTACATAGCACACCAAGGCTCTTTATTTTACAAGCGCACCGTAAAATGTAATGTGATAAAAAATTAATTTTTTTTTTATCGGTGCACCATATGTAAAATATGGCACCGATTTCTGCTAAAACACTAACACTGGACATTTTTTATTATTTTATCATGGTTAACCGGTGCGGTCATTAACATGTAACACACCGGCGCTCCTTGTTGACATAGAGCACCGTACGGTCTATTATACTATTATGGTGGTGTGTTTGGAAGAGAGACACGCACCGGAGGCGGTGCGTAAACCATGAATGGCACACCGGTTTTTTGAGATTTTTTTTTTTTTACTTGAAAAGTTGAAAATTTATTTATAAATATATTATTGAATGATATGGTACATGTTTTATATTGATAAAGAAATGAGTGACAAAATATCAAGTAAAAAAATACTAATAACACATCAAGAAAAGAAAAAAAGGCAAGTTCTTTGTAAATTTTTTACAAAAAAATTATTTTTGAACTATATGTAAGTTTAACAAATATGTATTGTTTACTGTGTATCATGCAGAGCCACAAAATGATGAAGCTCAATAAGATTATTTCTGATCTAGGACCAGAAAAGCGTAAAAGCTCGATAGAAAAAATGAAAAAGGATGAATCAGGTGAATGAAAAAATACTATCGATCCAATATGAGTTTCTTTTTTTAGTTTTCATTAATAATATAATTAAAATTATTAGATAACATGTGTGAAAAAGTATATTAATTCACATCTGTTTAATGTTCTACAGGGACCAACAACTCAAAAAAGGAATTTTGTTCTAAGAAAAGAAAAAAAATAGAACATGGAAATGAAAATGAATTGGTCCTTAGCTCATCTGGAGTGGTGCTGGAGGTTAACGAAAGGGGGAAAATTTTTTACAAAAGTTTGAGGGATCTAGTGGAATGAATGTATAGACGTTCTTTCCTCTTACAATAGAAAAACCAATCCAATGATTCCAAGAACCTGATTTTGTGTAAACTACAGGAAGAGTTTCCTCAGAATTGGTCAATGAAACATGTCAAACTTTTAATAGAAAAAACGTACGACAACAAAAAATAAGGAATGAAAAAGCAATATTGCTTTAGATGTTTATCTAGAATTATTTATAAATATCACTTTTGTTATACTTACTTTTCATATATCAATATAAAAATTAAATAGTTTACTGTCATGTTACATTTTCAGGAAGATTATGAAAATCTCAAAAGATGAACGAGCTGATATCATAAATATGCCAGTAGGAATGTCCAAAAAGGTGTACAAGGATATGGTCAAAGAAATGGAAAAAATTTCATCGCTGGAGGAGCCATCTAAACAACAAATTGCTTCAAATGTAATATGTAATCATTGATTTTTTTCATCGTTAGGTAGAATAAATAAAAAAATTAGCATTAAATATTAATTTTCAAGTATTTTCTTGTAGAAAAGAAAAGAAAATGGAACCCATTTAGCACATAAAACAGGACGAAAAGGAAGAAAATGATTGATATCTAAGTTTGTGAGAAATTTTTACTTCCTTATAACAACTTAACTAGATTCCATTTTTGTGTTTTTTAAGTTGTTTTACAACAATCATCATTGAATGTCTTCAAACAAGGCTAACATACAAAGAAGAACCATTAGAGGAATTGATTGAAATTGGGTTAAATATGGGTTGTGCATATTTTTTGGCATATCAGAACTTAATTGTGGAATTTGTAAGCATCTATCGATCTTGTTTTACTTAGCTCCATCTATAATTAATAGAAAAAATAAATCTTTTATATTAAATATATGATTTGTTATGGGGTATATAACTTTCAGGAAACAAAGTATGGCACTGTGCCAATAGATCAAATCTTGAAAGATGGCATGTTACATGGTTTTGAAATAATGTGTATAGTTTATGAGTCAATTGTTGCATTGGTACGTCATCTCTTTTTTATTTATATTGATGTATATTATTTAATATTGCAATTTTCATTATTCTCACCAATGTATATACACTCATTACAGTTTATTTTTATATTTCTAGATGGAAGGTGAAGAAGAAGAAAAAAGTCAACATCGTGAAAAAAAAAATTCTGAAAATAACCCAAGTCATGGAAGTAGCTCTAGAAATGACAACATTTCAAGTGAAGAATGATGATCACTATGTTTGGATATAAAAGCAAGGCATTGTATTTTTTGAAAAATGTTTGTGAAATCAGACATTTTCTTTAATGTAATGGACATAGTGTCCCAATTGAAAGATAAAGGGATACCAATAACTGTCCCATTTTGTATGACAAAGAATGTCTTATTCATATATATATATATATATATATATATATATATAAAGAATGTTTTAATTTATTCTATTGCGTTCTCTATTGTCGCTATTGCATTCTCCATTGTCGTTCTCAAATGCACTAATAAAAATTTAATTCATATGAATATTGTTATAAGATATATATGTGTCGACTTTTGATGAATAATGAATTTTAAAAAACCACAATAATTTTGATATGATATAACAACTTAATCCAAACATCACATTCAAATGCATTAATAAAATTTAATTAATATGAATATTGTTATAATATGTTTCGACTTTTGATGAATAATGAATTTAAAACAATCACAATAATTGCATTTTCATAGGTCGATGTTTCTAAAAAATACAAAATGAAAACGGGTGCATGTATACTTACACTGGTGCGCTTGTATTCTTAAGCGTCCCAGTGCGTTTTTGTGACCTATGGGCACTGTACAAATACCCAAACCAGTTAAAAATATTGAGGCATTTGTGTGGTACAACTCTTCGGTGCATTTATGTCTATCTATGCACCAGTGCCTTTTTACGACCTATTAACACCACATGAATATAGATACAAATTGTAAATCTCGATGCGTTCGTGTGATACTATGCACCGGGGCGTTTTTGTGTCTATACACACCAGTGCATTTAGACGACCTATGGGCACCGCACAAATACCGATACCAATTATAAATCTCTGTGCATTTCTGTGATACTGCGCACCGAGGCATTTAAGATTCTATACGCAACAGTGTATTTGTATGACATATTTGCACCGCACGAATACCGATACCAATTATAATTCTTGGTGCATTTGTGTGAAGGGACGCACCGGTGCGTTTCTATAAGTCTACGCACCAGCGCATTGATACGACGTATGAGCACCGCTCAATTACCAAGACCAATTATAACTACCCCGTGCGTTGTATCACCAACACTATGCTCGATGTTGTTTTATACCTTAACGGCCCGGTGCATTATCCTTAGACCGCCTTGGGGTGTCATGCATATGTATGCACCAGTGCGTTAAATCTTGATTAGCACAAAAATGAAAAAAAGCATCTGTAATAACCTCCGGGCGCCCGTTTTTTTTTTGTTGTGTTGAATTTTTGTTAAAAGCTCTTCCAAAACCTCCATAACCATAAACGGATGTGGTAGCATGTGTTTTTTTGACAATTTTGGCCAATTGTGTAACACTAAAAACCTCCTTTATAACCTCTGCTAGAAGGTATTTTCCTTGTATTGAATGCAGTAGAATTCAAAAGGGATGTAATGAGAGTAGTACCCGAAATAGGAGTGCATTCCTCCTCCAGTTGGTGGAGGGAATGGTGTTGAGCCATCAGGATTGAAGAAGGAATAAATATATCTTTTATAGTAGTGTCCTAAATAGGTGCAACCGTTGCTAAATCCTATGTCCTTTTTTCCTCCTCCCCCCAGTCTGCTTGAGTCTCTTCATGTACCATAACTTTCACTAGAGCAGAAGCCGAAATGATGAATGGACACTCCTTGTACAGGTACCCCACCTCATGGCAATTCTTCCATATGAAGGGAATCCCATCATAATCAAGAATCTAT
Source organism: Pinus albicaulis (assembly GCA_034641835.2). NCBI lineage: Eukaryota > Viridiplantae > Streptophyta > Pinopsida > Pinales > Pinaceae > Pinus > Pinus albicaulis. The sequence continues at coordinate 1,670,662,865 of CM076584.1, read as the reverse complement.
ACTCTGACCATATCACTGACATGGAGGTCTAAAGCCTCGATAATTCCTTCCCTCGTGTCCATATGAACATTAATTCGAGCCACAAATATGTTTTCTGTCTCGAGATAGGATCAGTCGTGATCCAAATAGATCCCTAGGTCCTCTCCAATGAACCAGAGGGATTCTTCATTCTAGAAGTGTAAAGGTAATCCCGACAATCTAACCCAAATCAGACCAACACCTAACTTCTCCTTGCCTGCGTCGAAGAGGGGTGTCCATCTCTTCAGTAAAACTGGGGTCATCTCTATGTGCCATTATTTTGTAAGAACCCAATCAACCATGTCTGGTTGAGTTAATATGAGCGCAAACCAACTCAGTTCATGGTCAGGACCCCCAAAAGATACATAAAATATTTTCCCCATATCTCAGTTGTCTAAATTTTGAGTCTAACAGTGGTGCATTTCCTTCCTCTCACTCTTCCAACTAGTAACGTCATGTAAATGTGTTCATAATTCTCCATGCCAATGCCCTTCCCAAAAAAAAGGTCTCTTCTTTTGGCTCTGATCTTGGTACACTTGTTCTTCTTTTTACCCATGTTAGAGACCTTGTCCTGCCTTACCCCATCTACTTCAAGGTCATTATCTGAGTCATCTGTCTTGGGTTCTTCAGTTAGGGGAACTATGTATGGGATGCCCTCAATGCACCCAGATGATGCAATAGTGGTCGCCACCTGTTGTCTCGTTAGGCATGTGGATTGTTGATCCCACCGATTGATTTCCAGCTGCTTGAAACTGAGGGTTCCCTCCTAAGGTCCACACCCAAAATTCATCCCTATCTGAAACTGACACAATTAATCTAGAGTCTCCTGCTCCTTTTGTTACCATAACCTCAATATAGAAGGCGATGGAATGGAATAAGCAGGAGATGCCATGGGGTGCAATATGGGTTCGTGAAAACCATCATTGAGACCAAAGGCATTTTCTGCAATGTGTAATGAAACATGGATGATTCACCGATTTCCATCACCACCACATCCTTGTTTCCCAAGTCCATGTCATCCTCTAGTGTAGTTGTCCTCTGAGAGGAATAGCCAACCCAAATTTGGGAAGTTTCCAGGTGGTCTAAGAATTAATCCACCTCATCATCCGTAATTGTTGCTCACACAGTAAAACCCCTGTTCTTGAAAGTAAAAAACAACTTCTCTTAAAAATCACCTTGTTTGGAGGTTTGTAATACAAAACACCAGATGGGAACGGATAGCTGGGGTCAAGCGAATATCATAAGAAAATATGAGGTCCATTATATCGGGCTGTCGAGGCAGAGAGGAGAGCGACAGTCGGGACTGTTGCTAAAGACCCGCATTTCCAACCGACATATCCCTTCACTCACGAGAAACCTAGAGAGAAATTAGGCGAGAAACGAGGAGAGGAAGTAAGCAAAACTATTCGAATTGGGTCACATAAAATGGCGTGGAAATAAAAAATTCACCATAGAATAACAAAAGAAGAATAAAACCAAAATTCGAGGTTGCACGCCTTAGCACAAACCCACAACCCGAGTCAACTAAGCCTGAAGAGTGAAAGGTGTCGTCCACCAGCACCAACCCATCCCACCATTGTTGGTGCATCTGACATCCATGCTCACCTCAGGTTTTAGCTCTGCTCTGTCTACAACCGCCAAGCATCAAGTTTTTAGTTGCAAGGCTAGTAAAATTGAAATAAATGAAAATATGAGATCCATATATTTCCAAAATTTTATATCTAGAAGTTAATTTTCTAGTAGTAAAAACTCATTCTCTCCTATATTGAATGAGATTTAATGCTCCAAATGTAAAAAATTTGGACACAAGTAAAAGGAGTATGGAAGTAAGTTTGATTTTTCTCCAAAACAAAATATCTCTAGATAGTTCGCACATCCAAGAAATGTGATGAAATGGAAGTAGAATACTGAAAAAAACTGGAGAGTGTGGGATTTATTTTTCTACACATGACCAAGAACGAAAATGTTATTTTCATAGTAGTTTTTCAAAGCACATGACTAGATATAAGAGTAAATTCCTTTTTCTAAAAGAAACTAGAAAAGGCAGTGCCACCTTTGGAGATAATCCTCTAGTACAAATAAAAGGAAAGGGCATAGTCAATCTAGATGACTAGACCAAGGCCCAAAATGTTTTGTATGTAGATGGTCTTAAAAAAAACTTATAAGTGTAATACAAAAGTTTTATAGTGGCTATGATGTGACTTTCCATTCTAAATACTCATATGTTAAACAATCATAGAATGATAAGATGGTAGGAAAGGAAACTGGGACTCCCAATAATGCTAATATGTCTTCAATGACTCCAAAATATGTTTTTACTTGAGAAATATAGATGAGACATGGTCATGGAATAGAAGGATGGTTCATGTGATATTTTATAACTTAGTAAATGATAGAAATATAGATGCAGTCAAAGTCTTTCCCAAGCTATCAAAACTAGAAAGCCCAATCTACGAGGCCTGATAGTGTGAAAAGCATGAAGGAGTTAAATTCAAAACAAAGGAGTATTAATCTTAGAAACCTTTGGCTCTAGTTCAAACTAACCTATGTGGACTAAAAGGATCATAAATCCTAGGAGGATAAGGATATTTATTATTTTTCATTGATGATTTTAATAGATCCACATCGATAATGTTATTACAAGTAAAATTAGAAGCCCTGAGTAAGTTCAAAGTGTTCAATGCTCAAGTTGAAAATGTGAAGGACCTTAAGATAAAATATTTTATTTCTAATAGGGAATGATAATTCATATTAAAATTACTTAAATGAATCTATGAAAAATATGGCATTGTGAGGAAATCCTCATGTGGAAGAACCCCTCAACAAAATGGGGTAGTAGAAAGAAAGAGCAAGTCTATTGAATAGATGGTAATGGAAATTATGGATTAGGGGAAGTTTGAAAACACCTTATAGGGTGAATTATCTCAAGAAACTATCTAATTTTCCAATAGAATACAATTCATACTCAATAGTGATTAAACTCCCCATGATTTGTGGAAAGTAAGGCTAACGTCTGTAAAAAATCTCAAGGAGTTTGGAAACAAGTGTTACATCAAGGCAAATGATAAAGTGCTTGGTAAGTTTGAATTTCAAGCAGAAAAATTAATTTTCCTTGGATATTCGATTAAAAGTAAACAATGCAAATGGTACAACAAGATAAAGAAGACAAATTGATATTACATCGATGTCATATTTTATGAAGAATTTCCCCATACAAAATTTTTTAAGAATATGAGGAGTCAGATGCAGACGAAGATATTGAGGAAGAAGAAGAAGAAAATGAAGAAGAATAAGTAGAATAAGGGACAAATAAAATACATAATAACCCATCCATGTACGGGTAAAAAAAAACCCATAAAGCCAAATAATCTATGATTGAAATCTTGGTGTTAAAATGAGTTGTAAATTTATTGGTGAAACTAGAAATACGGATCTTTCTTTGATGTCTGAATATTAACCCAAGAACTTCAATTAATTAAGTGAAGACAATTTTCAGGTGAATCCAATGGATGAGAAATTGGATTAAATTTTAAAGAATGACACCTAGGAATTGGTTCCAAGACCATAGGACAAGGATATTATAGGGACCAAATGGGTGTTCAAGAACAAACTGAACAAAGAAGGAAAATCTAGAAGGATGAAATAAAATTTAGTTTGTAAAGTGTATGTATAATTTGAAGGAATAAATTTCAAGGAAACCTTTTCCCTTTTAGCCAAGTTAGAAGCCATAAGAATGCTTTTGGAATTTTATAGCTATAAGAACTTTAAATTTTACCAAATGGATGTCAAGTCAACATTTCTAAATGGTGAATTGCAAGAGGAACTATATGATTGAACCATTGGGAGGATTATTTTTCTTAGATAATGGAGATTATGTTAGTAGGATGAGAAACTCTCTTTGTGGGTTGAAACAAGCTTCAAGAGCTTGGTATGCTAGACTATATAAGTATCTTTAACTACAAGTACTTAAAAAAGGGACCATTAATAAAAAAATGTATATTAGGTATGAAAACAATCATTTTCTAATCATTTTTAATTGTGTAGATGATATTATCTTTGGAAGTGATTTGGAGAAAAGGGGACATGAATTTTCCAATCTTACATCGAAAGAATTTGAAATTTCTATGTTGTAGAGATTTCATTTTTTCCTGGACTGCAAATTACACAATCCGAGAAAAGTATCTTCATTTCCCAATCCAAGTATTTCATGGAAACATTAAATAAATTTTGGATGGAAGAGTGAAAACTTGTCTCCACACCCATGGTCATAGGCTACAATATAAGTAAATAAGATGAATTCACCCTTGTAACTTAGACTACTTACAGGTTTGTGATAGAGATATTGTTGTACCTAACTTCTTCAAGGAAAGAGACAATGCAAGAAATAATATTGGCAACTATATTCAAAGTAAATACTCAAGAAAGGCACTTGAATGCAGCAAAAATAATTTTCAAATATCTACAAGGCATAATAGAATTTGGCCTCTCATATGAAAAAAGGAAAGATTTTAATTTAAAATCTTATAAATATGTTGATTGGACAAGTGGCATTGATGATAGGAAAAGTACCAATGGAGTAACATTTTTCTGGGGAAATTTCCTTGTGTCTTGGGTAAGCAAGAAACAAAGTTCAATTTCTTTATCTATAACTTAGATATAATACATAGTTGCATCCACATACTATAATGAAATTGTTTGGATGAATTAGATTTTTAAAAACATCAAGTTGGAGTTGAATGATACAATTCCCATCATCTGCGATAATGTTACTGTTATTAGCATCTCCAAGAAACCTATTACGCATTCCAAGAAGGTATGTCATTCTTGTTGTATTGCTCACTATTACGTCATTGAGAAAAGCAAAGGAAGAGGGAATTGGAGTAGAAAAAATCAAGGAGAAAACCCTATAGCAACCATACAAGTTATAGTGTAAATGACAACTCCATAGTGAGTTCACCAATCTTTGTATTTTCTTTTCATTTTTTAGAAGAAAAAATAGTAAGGCTCAATCCACATATTATAAGTAGACCTTCTTATATTGTGTTTCCTAGAGTACATATTTTGCTTTTTTTATGTGGATGCTGCTATATTTGTTTTAGCTTCTTATTTTTTCAATATTCGTGTCATTCAATATTTTGAATGCTAAGCTAGTAATATTAAATCTAAAGCTTAAATAAAATACTATGCAGTAAACAATTTACAGAAACTTATAAGGTCTATGTGACAAACTATTCAAGTGGAATATCCATAACATCACATATCAATATCAATTGTCCAAATTTTTTTTTATAGAAATACCATAAATTAATTTGAATCATAATTGTGCTAAAGGGACTTTCATTACACCAATCTACATGGATGCTACAGCTACAATAAAAACCATCGGGTCTAATACACATAATCTAATGATCTGACATTCAGGCACTTCAAAACCATGAATATATATAATTTTCTCAAGTCCAATTGAACAATGCACATTATTGAAGTAGAAATTACCTGTCAGAAATGAAAGGTTGGTTGAGAGATTAAAAATGTTTTAAGTGAACGACATTCCAATGTCCACAAGGTCACCTTGAAATAGAACTCTATGTTTCTTTTTGTTTTCAAATCAAATCAAACATTTATGGTCAGTATCACCTTCTAGTCTAATCAATAACCTAATCCTAAATTTGAAATATATTTCATTAGCTTATAGTGAAATCAATGGCAATATTTCATAGAAATACTCAAACCAAACCATGAATACCATTAAACATTTCTAAAGAAAAAGGATCAATTAGTAGAATTTCCCAACCATTGGGTAAAAGACACAAATTAAATAATTAAGTATATGATACATGTTAATGACCATTCACTAATTAAATTTTATAGTACAATATTATAAAAATGATATATCATACCGATAAGCACCAATTATACATTAGACAACTCAACGCTATTGAGTGAATCATTCTCAACACTCCTTCACATGGTATTGACAATATGTCACAAATTATATTTTTTACATTTTTTACTGTTTGTTGTGAGAGAAGGTTATATTTACCTTATGTTATATAGTGTATTCATACTTTATTTTTCTGCATTCATTTATATATTTAAAAGGTTATGCAACCATGTCAAATAAGAATCATTTTACTTGTATAAGATAGGTAATATGGCTAATGATAAGGGTTCCTAGTGACAAAAGTCTAGCTCATATAAGATCAAAACCATGTTAACATTATTGGTTGGAAAATGTTTTATATTTTTTAACCCCTATCCTACTCTGAACTCACTACCTGAACCTCTGTTTTAAACTTGGAACTCATTTATTCCTAGACTTGTACCCATTCCTACATTATCTTTATGTTTTTCATATTAAAAGTTATACATAGACTATATTATTAATTTAATATATATTATATCTTAAATTTCCTTTGCAACTAATTTGTTTCCTTTCCTAAGGTAATTTTATGGGACAATGTATTAATCTACATGGGAGATGGATTTGTGAAAGAATGATTCCTGTACCGATCAGCAGTTCCTGCGCTTCCGAGGCATCCATCAACGATAAGTTAGAGTTTCCATATGTGGTCGATATAGCTTAAAAACCATGCAAATCTCTTTCCTGGATGATCAGTTCATCATTTGTTGGGCTCGGAGCATAGAGAAAGAAGCGGATATGAAGACCAGGACTTCGGTCGTGTATCTTAGTTTATCATTTTGATAACATCTGAAAGGCTTAAGTTGAACTATTGTTGTATTTTATGTTATGGCCATAGACCAAGAATATGTATTTAACGTAATTTTCCCGATAAAGGATAGCTAGAAATTCTGTAGCGAATTTTTTTGTTAACTGTAGTAATTTTGGTATCTCCTTTTTCTGGGTTGCATCGAAGATCCATGATGTACATTTTCTCCTTTGAAATTTAACACAAAGGACTGCACCAATTATGCAATTTCGTGTTTCAATTTCATTGTGATGTGTCATTGAGTGACTGAGGTTCCAGATTTTATTGCAGGGAAAGGAGCTGGTTTTCTAGGGCCCATCCAACCGAGCTCATTCTCCCCTTATTTTCAGGTGTGTTTAACTTAGTTTTTATGCAATGTATGAAGCAGATCATATTTAATTATTTCATAAGTAATTGGCCTTAATCCCTTTGAAAATTGTGTGCTTCGGATCTGAGGTGTGTAGGTTTGATTGTGCATGATCTTTAACTTATACATTTCCCCTTTGATTCTTGTTACATTATATGAGAAGAGTGCAATTAGGCTTCTTGCACTAGTACAATTTCGTTTCTACAAGTCAAAGTGCCTTGGTTTATTTCTGAAATTTATTTTTACTTCTTTCCTTTTGCAATATATTCATTTCGTTTCTGCAAATAGTGTTTATTTACGAGCAGAAGCATTCTTAATATTTAAATTTTAGTTAATAATTAATTTGCATTGATAAGACTGAAATGAACACTTCCACAATAGGAAGATTTGTGCTTGCACTTATTATTTCTGTGGAAAGAACTGAACTTAATGTTAAAATATTTAAATGAAAATTTGAGTTAAAACATTTTAAAGTGCAGATCTAATTCATATGATAAAAATCATCTTAGGAAGAAGATTTTTGATATATGAATCAAATAATTTCCTTATTTTCATAAAAGAAGTTTCCTGTTTTATGAATATTTACTTTAAATTTTGAAAGAATTTCTTATTTATGAATATGAGATTGGTTGAAGAATATTTTTGCTTACGAAAGTTTACTTTTGAGTTCTGTTCTCTTTGCAATATATTTCTTTAGTTAGCACACTCTTTATTTTCTGCAAGTGATTTGGAAACCGAGTACAAGAACACTGGTTTTATGGTACAGGAACCTTTGTTCTAGTACAAGAAATGATATCGTGATATAGGAATAGAGTGCTCTGGTAAATCGACTCAGAGGTCCTATATGAAGGTCAAAATCTTCAGTGCAGGTACAAAACACACTTATGGTGCATAAACTTCATTCCAGTGCAGGAACAACATTCCATTACAGGAGCGTTATTGTAGTCCGAGAATGACAATTTAGAGCAGGAAAGAATATCTTTGAGGAATAAAAATATCCTGAATAACCTAATCGCCGCTCTGTCTCATAACTACAATGAATATAATCTTAAATGTTTACTTCAGTGGTCAGGAGTGTTCTTAATGAATTGAGATTTCCTTTTATGTAAATTTTTGCAAAGTAATTTCTTTTTATATTCCAGCACCTGAATTTCTTTGGTATTGGTTCTTGTGTGATCATTTTTTTCAATTTTACAAATTGTAATTAAGGATGTAGGAATAGAAATACCAAATTTTCATATCATTCTTGGCATTACCGGTGCTACGTCTCTAAGCTTACGAAGCCCCCGGGTTGATAATTAAGTGTTAAAGGATTTCGTTGAATTCTAATTCCCACACCCAACATTTTGGCGTCGTTTTCGGGGAGGCATTTTAGGATTGGTAAGAACTTTATGTTTTTATTATGCAGTAGGCATAATTTTTCTATTATTTTTATACATTGTGCTTCTATTGTTTGAGGGACTTTCTAAGTGTTGATTTTTTATTTTAATTGCAGTATTTGATTGAGATTTTTCATGTTTTGTCAGTTTTTTTTAGATGAATGCCTAAAAAGGGTAGGGGTCCAATCAAATTGAACAAAATGAAAAATTTTCTCATATTGGGCCTTCTCTTGCAGGAAGAAAGTCCAAGAAAACACAAATCCATCACATAGGAATTGTCCACTTGGACTCTGGAGACAGTAGTTTGGGTGTGATACAACCAACGAAGGGGAAGAAGGAGACTGTTGGACTCAAAAGAATTTTAACCCATAGTCAACCTTCTCAGCTTTTTGAGAGTGGTTAACTTTGAGGTACAAAAATGGCAGAACAGGAAGACCATGCTGAGCGAAGTGGAGAAAATCAGGTAAATCAAGAACAATCCACCTTCATATTTCCGATTGTGTATCCAGATACAGTTGTGAAAATGAAGAAAATTCCTCCTGTTAGCTTCCACAATGTCCCAAGGCTGATGAATGAACGCCGACAGAGGTAACCTCAAACCAATATTACAGCTTGGTAGCTAGACCTACCAAACCAGAGATGGATCTCTATATAATATCACAGCAAAAGGGTTCGATTGAATGAGTAGGTTTTAGGTTAGTTAGGTAAGCTCCAGGGTTTTTAAATTTTGATGGTTTTCATGTTGGATCAAGGAAGAAAATCAGGTAGCTAGGTCAAATGTATCAAAGGGTTACAACTGCAAATATATAATGAAGAAAGATAGAAATGATTTAGTGATGGATTAGGGTTTTTTCGGTGTAGTGTAGGGCTTGAAAGAGTGGAGAGGATATTAATGAGAACGCATCATGAACTCATTCAAACTGAAGGAAATAAACATCAAATGATGTTCCCAAACAAAACAGAGCCATGAAATAATTCTGCTTGTCAAACTTTTAGGAATATCACTGAGGAAAGAAAGGCATGGAAAGAGAATATATATATCATTTATAAAAGACTATAACAGAGAAAAAACAACATCAAAAAGTCATTTCACATGAATTCCTAGATAATAGCTGCAACTGTTCCTCTGAATTTCTAAATAAAATTTGAACGACAAGCTACAATGGTCTCAAACCTCTGATGTACAACCATCAAAATGACTAAGAAAGGCATACATATAGACAAAAATCCATTTCCCCTCTCTCAGGGGTTGAATCCTAGTGTTGAGGAATGGATCACATGATTCTCTCACTTAGAACCTAAAGAATAGGGAGGTTGACCAACCTCTCCCCAAGATAGAAAAAATGATACCTTTGACCAAAAATGACTTTACAAGCATGTATCTACCTGATGTTTACTCAATTCATAATATTTACACATGTTTACATCATCAAAAAATAAAGTACAATTTACAACAATAGAGGTCGAAACTAGACCAAGTCAACAGAGAAAATGGACCAACAGGAAAAAAACACAAAGAATTTAGGCAAAAACGTAGCGTGCCTGGAGAAAACGTAGCATGCTTGGGAAAAGTGACTTATGGAGGCCTTCCTGAGGTCCAAATTATAATCTGAAAGTTGTTTGAGATAGCTCTTCCTGTTGGCTACAAAATAGAGTGCTCAAGAACTAAACATGACTAATTCTATCACCTCAAATATTCATTCTCCCATAATCTCTCTAAAAATGCAGCGTGTTTTTCAAAATGAGGATAGAAAGGTGGGTTTTGAGTGGTTTTGGGCACTTTGTGCCTACCAAATCTTGCTGAAACTCTTCTCCTATGGGCTAGATGTGATATACAACTCAAAAAAAATCTATAAAAGTAAACCTTTTGTCATTTAGTGGCTCCCATTAAGAGCGCAACATCGCCCACGTTGTGTTTTTGACCCTGTGAATATGTCAAAAATAGTGAAAAACTCCGAATAATCCAAAAATTTCCAAAAAATTTAAGAATTTTCTCAAAATTTCTCTAAACCTGATCCATGATGAACTGAGATGAAATTATAATCCATTAGGGAAACTTTTACTAGCATATTCTTCTTTCCCTTCTCCTCTTCCTCCATTAGGGTTTCTTTAAGTTTTGCCTTCAATTCTTTGATTTTTTCTTGAGACACTTGATTTATCCTATAGTAGTGCATTTCCATGTGTCTTCGAATTTTATTGTTCTTTTTTTCCCTCTTTAGGAGATTTTCCAAATTTCCATTGACTCTATCGGGCCAATACTCTATGTCTTTCTCAATGTCCACTACTATAAGCTCATCAACTTTCATCCTTGCCTTTGGTGGAAATTCCTCTCTTTGTTGCAGAAGTGCCCTCTTTAGGCCTCTATCTATTGGCCTCTTTCTTCTAACCTATTATTCATTCCCATATGCATCATCAATATCAACTATTTATTTTCTTTTTACTTCCTCTTTGCTAGCATCGACTTTATGTCTATTCAAAATTAGTTGCTTTACCTTCAATTGCATATTCTCTTGCTCAATAAATTAAATCATGAAGTTGGCCCTGAAAAATTTGTCCTTTAGCTCTCTGATCTCATTATATTTCTCCATGTTAAACTTCTTTGATGATTTTTTCTCTTCATCCACCTCCAAATCTACCATGTCTGTATGAAAATGGGTAGGCTCGTCATGCTTTGGTGGTGATCTATATCCTGTTGATGTAGGATTGACCCCTTCCACAATGTTTGGAGAAAGAAAAAGCCTCCTACCTCTCTGATATGTCTTAGTAACCTCATCCCTAGGTACCCTCTTGAATGAATCTCTGCTAGTGGGGAAAATCTCTCTTTGTATGGATGGTGCTCATAGTGTGGTTGATGATGTATCTGGGCTAGTTGGCTGACTAGCAGGAGGAAAAAACACATTTGAATAAATGAAGGTATCCCAAGTGATATTATTCTCTGAAAGATAGTTCACAACAATGATTTTGATGAGAGCATGGTGAAATAGGCTGGCTTCATGGTGACCCTATCTATGCTGCACCTTTTTTGACATTTTTACCAAACTCTTGTACATGTGGTAGGATAAGTTAAGTGGTTTCACCCATGTGAAGTGCATGAGAAATCTAACATGGTACTTTTATAATCTATAAAATCTACCCTCACATGTAAAGTACTTCATAATGACCCTCACCAATGGAGCAAACCTATCCAACAATTGACCAAAAGGACAAACTTTCTTAATGACATCTTTGTAATGACCTTTGATGAATGAGTTGTATTTTTGCACATCAAGGTTAAGAATTTTAAACCACTTTTCACCACTGTTAGGGATCCCTGTAGTTATAGCTATGGATTTAGATGAGATTTTTAAACTCTCCCCTGCAATTATGACCTTGTCTCCTTTAATATTAGTGGCAAACAAACTTGTGAGCTTGGCATGGTATTTGACTGTTGAAAATTTCTCAGAAAATTTCATACACCCAAAATTCAGAAAGAATTTCTTATCAAGTGGAGAGGTTAGCATCTCATGTGTATTGAGTGGTTCATATCTCACCATGTGGCATCTCTTGTTATAGGGTTTCTTTTCTCCTTCCATGTTTCACAATTTACAAGGTAAAGCCTAGTGGGAAAAAACAAGGGCAGTGAGTGATGGGAAGGGATGAAGGGTTTATGGAAGGGGTATGAGGGTGGGAAAATTTAGTGAAGTGGAAATGGGTTTTAGGGAGATGTGGCAAGTGGTGGGGGGTGAAATAGGTATATGGAATGGGATAGGTAAATTTAACACATTCCAAACCCTTGAATCTTCCCAAAGCGCAACGTAGAGGTAGGGTTTGGTGTTTGGGACTTGGGAAATGGGAATATGGGAATGAAAATGCTATGGGAATTGTTTTTAAGTTTGAGGGAGTGTGTAGTATGCTAGGGATATGGATTTTACACCATGAAAATGTGAAAAAAAGGCTCACCCACAAAAACATAGTGTGGGGGGGAAATGTTGAATCGCACAACCAAATCAAGGAATGAAACTGATAGGAGGAGTGTCAAGCCTTCAAATTACTTGTAAAACACTATTGGAGTCTTGAATTTCCATGAAGAATACTCGGAGGCTTGATTTTTTACTAAGATAAGGAAAACACAATGTAGGAGAGAAAACACAACGTGCTAGTGAAAGCGCAGCGTGGAAGCTCTAAAACGTAGCATGACACCTTGAAACTTCTTCTCTAGAGTCTTATTAGAGGTTGAGAGTGCTAAGGTTGTATTTTTAGGTGAGGGAGAGCTATTTATCAATGAAATTAATGAGAGAAATGAATTTTATGGTCCTTCATAGACATTTCGAGTCGTTTCTTCATTTAGGTGTGGTGGCCCACCAAGTACATTTCACTTGAGCTTTGGAAATATATGCAGATTTCAACATTAGGAACTTATTACATCATAATTGAATAAAATTACACATGAAACAAAATTTATTGAAAAAATACCTATTATTACTCCCTCATTTGCTGATTTTATCATTGAAATGATTGATTTTGGTGGCTTAAACCCTAATGACCTAATGGTGACACTGAGCTGAATGAGGACCATGGTAACCTAGATGAAATGAATATGAAGTCATTGGAATGATGACTCCTCCAACTGAGATATGGTAATGGCCAGTAGGTGATTTTTTTTTTGGAAGGAGCAGCAATAGTCATAAACACACTAGCCAGTGACCAAATTTTTATTTGAAGAGCTACTGAAACCATAAAAATTTCACTTGAAATCCTAATAAAATTTTCGAAAGAGCCCATTTGATCACTGGTGACAGGAAGAAATGACTGACACTAATATTGGCTCCAACTGGGGATGGAAAATCCTTGTAGGTGTCAAGAAAACAGTATAACAAACCTCCTAATCCATTGGTAATGGATTCGAAAAGACTAGATTCGAAATAGAAAACCAATTGACAAGATAAACTAAAACTACCTGAAACAAAAACTTACTGTACTTAGAAATCAACAGCAAACCAAGGAAACTTTATGGCCTTTATTTCGGGCTCCAAGCTTCAATGATTAACTCCTTCACACTTCGGAAAAAAATCAAAATGATATATACAATGGTAGTGATAAATCTTAGAAATATGGACAAAATAAGTAGCTCTTGAGAAGCATACCATTAATTGGTCCTCCTCTGCAATCTTGCCCATTCACTTCCTCCAAAAACTAAGCATGATTTCCTCTTGAACCTAAAATATTGTACGATCATTTCCATAAATTCTCAAAATTTTTGTGCTTCCGTTTATGTTCATTTTGAGCATCCCAATGTAGTACCACATCACCAATGCTGAAATCGCCTGACTTTGTCTTGAAATCATACACTTTATTGATTCTTTCTCGAAGCTTGGAAGTGTTTTGAAACACCTCTTCCCTGGTTTGTTACAAATGGATTATGTGATTTATCTGACATTGAAAATCATTCGGTTCACTGCCAATTTACTGCAACATATTCATGACTATAACAACGAGAGAAGTAGGAAATACTGTATCAACCCCATACACTAACTCAAAAGGTGACATGCCTATGGACTTCTTATTACTTACTATGTCTGCCCATAAGGAATTGATGAGTTTATTATGCCAATTTTTCTTTCTTACCTCCAACATCTTCTTGATAGTGTTAACGAAGGAATTATCGAAGATTCCGCCAAACCATTACCTTATGGGTAGTATGCAGTCAAATGACCCAATGCGATATTGTACTTATCATAGAATTCCACCATATTTTTGGATTTGAATGCAGATGCATTATCCGTGATGATATTCTACGGAAAACCAAATATGGGCAAGATATTAGATTCCAAAAATTGAATAATAACCAAACCAGGCAAGATATTAGTTTCTTCCCTGGTTGGGATTGCCTCAATCCTCTTTGTAAAATAATCTGTAGTTTTTATAATCCACTTGTGTTGAGTGGATGATGAAGGATTTATCTCACCTATGAAATCAAGACCCCATTGTTGAAATGGTTCCTGGACTGATATGGGTTGCAAAGGCAATAGGAGCAGCTTCCTCTTTCCTTGGAAAACTTGACATTCATGACAGCTCATCACAGTCTTGTACACATCAGCAAAATTAGTGGGCTAATAGAAACTAGCCCTTAAGATTTTGTTTTTTGTGGTCTTCCAATATAAATTTTTGCCACAATCACCCTTGTGGAAATCAATCATCACTTCATTTGCTTCACTTTCGATGAGACAATTCATAAAGACACCTCCCAGGTCTTTCTAATATAACACACTGTCTAAAATACAATACTTCAAATATTTTAATTTCAATGATCTACCTCTGCTTTTAGACACACCCGACAAAGGATTTGAATGTTGGAGAAAATAAACTATATCAGCATACCAAGGTGATGAGAGAAAAATTTGAGATACATGTGTCATCGATTCACCAACTTCTTCATATGAAAGTGAAGAAATCAGATTTATATCCAGTGCATGTAGATTTGATTCCGCCATCAGCTTTGCCAAACCATGCCCCTTGATCAGATTTTTCAGCTTAATATCCAAATCATACTCGGGTAGCAATCCATTTCCCTCACCTCCCTTCTGGATCTATTTGCATCAGCACATCTTCTAATACTATATTTGGAACATAGGCTAGGATGTGAGAATATAAAATGTATACCCAGAAATATTTCAGCGCTTTCACCAAGGGTAAGGCTTACTTCTCAATTATGTTATATATTAGCGCCGCATCTCTTATGGTCGAGTTGTAAAAGGCAATTGGCTGCTCCGTCTTGGAATATTTTTTCTACATTAGTATGAAATCCAATGAGTTCTCAAAAGAGAATGAAAATACCATGAAATCTAAATTATAATCAGGTCTGATCAATGTGGGAGCACATGTTAAAGAAAATTTTACTGAATTAAATGACTTCTTCACATGTTCTGACCATCTTACCTCGTTTTCCTTCTTCAGCATGTAGGTCATATCTCTAATTTTTTTAGTGAGATTGGGAATGAATCTCCTAAAAAATGTTATCTTTCCATTGAAAGATTGAATCTCCTTCTTGTTCCGTGGGAAACCTGATTGTTGAATTGCTTCGATCCTGGAGAGATCAATGCAAATACCATCCTTTGAAATAATGTTCCCAAGTAATTTACCTTCTTCCATGGAAAATAAACTTTTCCTCGGATTCAATGAGATGCTGAATTTTCTGCATTTCTGAAATAATATCCTTAAATGGTGCAAGTTCTCATCATCTACCTATGAAAAAAACATGTTATAATCAAGGTAAAATACAAGAAACACATACTTCTCATTCGAGAAAGTGATGTCTATAGCCCGTTAAAAACTCTCCCCTACATTTTTTAGACCAAATGGAATTTTTGCGTACATGAAGGTACCCCATGGCGTGTTGAATTGTTTCATCTCTTGGTCATATTCATGCACCTAGGGATTTGGTTCTATCAAGAAGTGACATCCTCAAAGATCCAACAACCCTCTACAAGATGTGGTCCATCTTTGGGAAAGGATAATTGTCTTTTAATGACACCTTCTTGAGATTTCAAAAATCTATGCAGAGACGAATCTCTCCTATCTTATTTCTAACCAAAACAAGATTAGACATCCAACCTGAAAATTGAATAGAAACTATGAAACCAGCCTTGTAAATTATGTTTACCTCTTTTTCAATCGATGGCAACAACTTGGGATCGATTCTCCTCAACTTCTGGCAGAAAATATTTTGATTCGGCTTGATTGGGATGGTTTGTTGGATGATATCTTTGTCGTAAACCTTAGATATAAATATCCCCAAAAAGGCACATTAGAAAATTATTTCAAGAGAAATGTTTATTTACCTTTAAACTGAGGGGACAAGGATCTTGATAGCTTCAACATCTTGGGTTTCTCCACTGTACCAATGTTCACATCTTCAACACCTATTTTTGTGGGGACCATCGTTGGATTTTTGGCCACATCATCATGATAAAAAACTCATACAAATGCACTAAACCTCATGTAATGTTGTGGTTCTTCAACTATAGCACTTCAACTTTAGTAACCTCAATTAATTGATCATCTTAATTATACACTTCATCCATGTGGGAGTTAGCAAACTCGTCTTCCATCTGTAGAAAATTATTAATCTTTTTTTCATTCCAAAATACTTGCCAATATATGGTATTGTCAGGGATATTTGGGTGATTCTTGACATGAATTTCAAACTCCTTAGTGGAATGAATTGGAATCTTAAAATTACTAGCCATTGTGGAAAGTGAATTATCCGCGAAATTTTGACTTCTAAGAATCAAAGAAAAATTGTATTCTCGAAAAGTTTTCAAAACATCAAGAGCATCATTACGATAAGCTATCATCCTAGGATTGTTGTCTTGCTACTCCAATCTTACTTGCTTTATTAACAAATCGGATTCATTGTATAGTGTGATTCTTTTCGTGCCTAGCCTTTTCAAAATTCGGAGACCGGTGATCAAGGCCTCATATTATTCTTCATTGTTAGAGAAATCAAAGGCTAGATTGTAGGAACATAATATTAAATTCCTTTGGAATTTTTTTGACTGATGTATATGGCTAGGGATCCTAATTCTGATGCTAGATCCATATTTCCCCAAAGCACCATCAAAATCCATGGTCCAAAGACCTTCCTCATCATTGAGAAACTGGAATTCTGCGTGTTGAACTTATTCTTATTTCTATTTTTTTGTCTCAATACGATATTTACCTTTCTCTGATTCAACTAATCCTTGTTGTGACTCTTCTGTATTTTTCTCTGAAGTGTTTTGCTACAAGTTTTCTAAATTCTGATTTCCATTTTCTTCTTTCAAGACTTCTTGTACACCATTTGTTAACTCTGAAATTTCTTCACCTTCTACAAGCTTAATATCTAAATCATCAGTGCCACCATCATTATACAATATAAATGATTCTAAATCAATATGTACAAATTGAATCGGGTGATTCTTAGGCTTATCCTTACTAGTGATCATGTACTTCATTTTCACCTCTCCATATAGCTTTGTAAGTTGGCCAAATACTAGAATTGTTGCATATGAAAAATTAAGTTGTAAAGTACCTCTTGATTTGGCTCCCCAAGACTATGAAAGAAACATGCCATAACTTGAAGGTATGTCAGGAACTGTAAAATCCATAAACACATTTTTAACACAAATTTGATCCAAGGAAACAACTAAGTCTTTGACAAGACTGAGGCAACGGACTCTCTTGGAATCAAAGGAATATAGGTCATGATATGGTCGAGTTATTTCCATCCTGAACTTATCCATGATAGCTTTCGGAATTAAATTATGTGAAGCCTCAGAATCTAGCATGGCATTATGGATAATGTAATCATGGACTCTAAAACTAAGATAAAAGGGAGGGACTTCACTATATTCAATGTTTCCATCTACGATGGACCAAAAAGAAGTTCGGGATGGTCATCAATGACATTTACCATGTCTGACATGTGGTCTACTTTCAACATATTATAAATCTGAGATTTATATATTTCATTTTTAACAAGTTTAGTGGGAGGAATGGGCACCTTTAGCTTAAAAATTTTAGTCTCTAAGATAAACAAGTTGGATTTTTTTTCTACCTATTTCATGATGTTATCTAGCTTTACAGGCTGCTCTTTTGCTGGAATTTTCTTCCTTTCTACTTCTTCACCCTTCTTTAATGTACTTGTAGATGCCTATATGTTCTTTCTCTGATGTATGGTAGCAGGATCCTTCTCCTTGTTTTGACTAGCTTGAGTAGTTTGCTTGGGCTGAGTATCTTTCCACTGAGTTTTCCTCTTTTGATTTGGAGTGATAAGAACATCTGAGTTTCTCAATGTGTATTTTCTCTGTTTTGCATTGAGAGCATTTAGATACCCCCTTTGATAGTCATCGGATTGGACTGCCAACCCATGATCATTTGCAAGGACAAGTTCATGATCATCTAGCACATAATTTTCTTTGATATACTCATCATCCTTTGTAAGATAAATAGGTCCCTGATATTTTGAAAAGAGAAGATTCTCTTCAACAATATGATCATCTTCTTTCAACGCTTGAGCATAGTTCTAATGTAATGGAGTCTAGATTTGTTGTTGAGCTTCCTGATCTAGAGCTCTCTCTTCTCTCTTCTTTATCTGAAACTGTAGTTGTTGCTAATCTCCTCGGATGTTAGGATTCCAGGGTTTATTATCTTGCTGTATTTATGAAATTGAAATTATATCGACCATCTTATCTATGGTTCTTATCAAGCTGTCCAGCTTTTCTTTGGATGAACTTGATGGCTCTTCTTTTATTGTAACTCTCTTTTCCACATTACTCTTTGAATTTTTAATCAGAAGATTAGTTTCAACGCTGATTGAATTTTTCTACATTTCCTCCCTTGAAGTAGGGTTCCTTTCTCTAAGTTCATATGCCATGTCCGGGTCAAAGGAATCTGGATAGTGCAACAAGGCCAAATCTAGTGGAGGTTTGGTATTAATGGGAATGGATTTTTATACCTTTTTTAAGCGAGTGGTATAATCTTGGACCGAATCATTAGGTTTTATCTTCATTGAATTATACTCAGCCAAAATTTGGAATGGATTTTTCTTTTCCTCCCACTTTTCGTGGAAAAGAAGCGTCAACTACTGTGAATTCTGCATTGAACCAACTGCCAAAGCTATGAATCATTTATTTACTTCTCCTGAGAAACTATGAGCACGAATTCTCATCTTGGAATCATTGTTGTGTACTTATTCTAAATCAATGAAATCGATGATCTTATCAATGTGGTGCCTCGATGCAACATCATGGGTTTCATCAAAGAGAGAAAGTATTTGTCCATAATTATGCAGTAGCTCAGTGATCTAGCGCAACAAAACCAATGGAGAAAATCTAGCCATGGTTGTTCTAGGAGGTAAAATTGTAGGTATGACAGGAAGTAATGGTACTTAAGGTATTGTGTAGGAGCATTGGTATGGATGAATGAGGCTAAAAGAGTATCATCGGACAAAAGCTCCAGCTGATATTGTATGAAAGCCTTCTTGGAGGTATATTGGAGGTGCTTTGCTAATTTTTGAAGTTTATTGAACTGACTCGAAGCCTTCCTATCAAAATCTAATTATTAATTGTATTCTAAGGACGATATACTATTTTCAAGCTTTAGATAATCAAATAAAACGTTATATAGTGATGTGACTTCATACAACCTTCTCTTTTACACCATTCCAAGAGAACCCGGAAATGGTTTTCAGAAATACACCCAAATACAAATGGTGATCTAAATCCCTAGGACTAGAGAGTCACTGCAAACTAAATCTCAATGGGATATAAGTTTTAAATAATGTATATCTAATGTAGATATCCACAAAGGTCTCCTCCAATGAAAGGCTAAACCATTCAAGCACAGGAGAACACTCTAAAAGAGCCACAATATCCCTCACTGAAGTTGCCCTCCAAAATAACACAATTCCCAGCTGAAACTATGTTGTAAATGATGGGGATAAGTTGGCCTAATGCGAAATAACTGAAATTTTCACAATAACCCTCCAAACGGATCTCCCAAGAGACATAATCCTTCCTCCTATGGAAAACTAGCTCATAAAGTGGGTTTCTCAACCTTCTACTGCAACACCGTGCAACAAAACACAATATTCTGTAGAAACTGCGCTGTAGCTGAAGACTAAATCTTGCACATAATGCCAAATATGTGGAATGATAGATCAAGACTCTCCCAGGAAACCTCTCAAGGAAAGATATGGAATTCCTAAACAGGAATACCTTGTGCCAAACAACACCAACAATCTTAGCTAAACAACTGAAGAAAGCAAAAGTATAAACATACATATCAAAATAATATTCATAAGCTAACCCCATATAGCTGTCATCCTATTTTTTATAAACAATTTGAGCCTTCTCACCTTGGGTCCCACTCATTAGGGTTTCCACCATCACACAATCAATCTCCCTCCAAAACTGCGATGTCCCATCATTAATGCCACTCCTCCATGAGAACATTGTTTGATTTGGTCAAATTTGACCTCTTCAACCTGCTCCTACCCTTTTCACACCTAAGGGTCTTCAATCCAACTTTTATATAGCTATCTAAACTAATCCACATTCATACTGACTGTCTCTATTGATGATTCACTCCCTCCATTACATCTTTGTTGACTTGGTCAAACTTGACCTTGTCTTCATGCATTAGCCATTTTTCACACATGAGGGTGTTTTATCCAACTATGAATATGATCCCTTTTCACATTAAGATGGATTTTATTGCTGTTGAAATATTTATGGGCCTCCTTACCCATTTATTCATCTAACTATAGGTTAAGAGAAAAATTAATATTCCAATTAGTTGCATGATAATTTAGGAATATTACATCAAATGTCAACTATAGGAACCCATTGGATTAAGAATTTAATTCAACATCCAACGAGTGCATGTATCTCACATTTTATTTCTGCCTAAATCATAATAACAAAATAAATATTTTTTTACCTTTGAAAAATCATAACTCTTATTTTATTAATTTAACTATTATTTTACCTTTTTCCTTAGGAAGGCCATTTAACTAGACCTCAAAATTCCCCTAATTGTTAACCAACATATGGAGCATACATGTACCAAATATGATCCCCAGGAGAAAATATAGGATAACTATATTTTATTCTATAGTTTAAATTAATATATCAATCTATGGTTTCTATTTATTTCAAGGGAATAAAATCTAAAGATCCATATAAAAAAAATTGGCCAGTAGTCTGCATGGATACACATCTTGGTGCATGGATGTCTAAATAAATGTTTATGAAGTAGATTTATCATTTAATTTCTTTTGTACCTAGTGGTATTTCACTCACTAATAAACATTTGTTTATTTTTTATGGTCTCGATGACCATATAACTTTACAAATTGTTGACGATGAATGCATGATAGACATGGATTTATTGGATTTCATTGCATGCAATACTCATAGGTTGTAAAAAATAATACAAGTGTGTTTGGACATTAAATGTATACTTCATGTCTAACAGAGCAAAATGGATGGAAAACCAACTTAGGGATAGAGGTAAAATATTTGGAATAGTAGAACGTTCTAGTAAAGTTTAGCAAATAGTTTCTACAACCTTGAATATCAAGGGTGGTGTTGAGGAAAATATAACTTAACCACTGAATTATGATGTTCTTAACAATAATATAGGTCTTAACCAATATTTTTATATGGATGATCAGGATGATGAAATAGACATGGTGAAATTGTTGAACCTCTCTTAGGGAGACTATAATACACTAGGTTACAATGATGAACATTTTCATGTTACTAAAAAGCATTAGAGTGAATATCAAGAGAATATGGAAGATGTTATATCACACAAACCACATGTTAGCTTGAGGGGTTCTGACCCAGGTTTGGAGTTTATGGATAAACCAACAAACCCTTCAAATACTGGCACTTTCGGTAATGATCTTCTTGCGCAGACCAAAGTCTCACCCGAGGCAGTATAGGGAGGTGTTGGAACTAGGTTTCTGCATGCTGAGAGAGAATTTAATGAACGGGTCCTCGTCAAAACCCTAATTAACATTCCACAGGTGTGCGTGGTGAATTGTAACATAATTACAAATCTTTGCATAGTCATTCATAGAATACATTGTTAGCCATCAGTAAAATTTGTTATATAGGATAGCTAAATATTTTATTAGATTTTCAAAAAAAATATTTTTATGAGAAAAGCTTGTGAGTTTTGGAAATATCACTACCTTCATTATCCTAAATCTATCAGTTCACTAAAATATTCATCTATGCCTCCTAAAGGATTACCTGCTGATTCAAAGGAAACTGATTTCAAACTATTTCCACCATTTTCACCTTCATAACTCTTCCCCTCATTCACCCATTTTTACTCCTATTATAAACAGTCGTTTCCCCTATAAAAAGCCCATTTTTCCTCCTTATACCCTCCATTCCCTTAAAAAATTCTTTTTAAACCATGAAAACCCCCTTCATTGGTTTTAAAAACCCTTTTCTAAACATACCGAAACCTCAAAAAGGCTTAAAAAACTTATTTTAGGCCTTATATCCTCCTATTTTCTAAATATTAAGCCTTAAGCCCCTTCAGGCTTAAATTCCCTACTCCTTCCTCATATGACCGGGGGCCCCGACCACCCACCATCTCTTAAAACCCCTCTCATCCCAGCTCTCGTTCCCCTTTACTCCCCCACAGAACCATGCCCTGCCCCTCACTTTAGCCCTTTTTCTTTATAAAATTACCCGCCTGACTTACCTTTCCCGATGTCATCGTAGCCGTGGATCCTTCCGATCTAACGGCGATCGAGCCTTCCCCCTCATCCATCCTTCCAACCATTTCTTATTTGTGCAAACCCACAAGTAGATCTCCACTGTAGATTCTCTAGATCTGACGACCCTCGTTGATCCCCAAAATTCAACCCCGCTGATAACCTTTCCACTACCCGACACCTTACCTGATGTCAGTGTTGGTCCCACCATCCTCCATACACCATCACAACTTAACCTCCGCTTTCCACAT
Organism: Pinus albicaulis; assembly: GCA_034641835.2. Lineage (NCBI taxonomy): Eukaryota > Viridiplantae > Streptophyta > Pinopsida > Pinales > Pinaceae > Pinus > Pinus albicaulis. The sequence goes on along the minus strand of CM076584.1, from coordinate 1,670,639,883 downwards.
GTCCTCCATTAGACTCACGATCGATCATCTCTGTTGGTCGCACCCGACTTGCTCCGTTGATCTCACTCCCACAGATCCAATGGATCATAACCCATATCGCACTTGATTTTTTAAAAGGGTTTAACACCCCATTTCCACGAAAAATGAGTGGTATTCCCTGGGACGCGTGCCATCTCTTGAGTGGAATCACGTCCATCAGGGAAAAAACCACTTACCGCCCTGAGTCCACGTGAAAACCACCTAGTCTCGCACAAAACCACCTATCTAAATTTCGCGCCAATATTTAAAATGGTCTACTTCTCTTCCTGGATTCATTCATAGAACCCTCCTCTACACATTTCTTCCCTTTGCAATCGCTCCAAACACTGGATTTAAATTAATGTTTTTACATTTTTGTTGTAGGTTTAATGGCTGCCTAATTTCGCAGGCCATCCCACAGCCAATCTAAGTGGATTTCTGTCTCAGGGTGATGATCCTCGAGCCAATATAAAGGAAAAAGAGATTCACAAGGTTTGAATTCAGTGTTTAAAATCAAGGTTTCATGACCATTGATTGATTAATGAAACCCTCCAGTGTGCAAAGGAACCCCTGCATACAGACAGACAGAGAATATTAGTGAAGAATGAAGAAAAATAGAATAAAGGCTTAATCGAAGAAATTCAAGAAAATCAGAGATTAGCATAAAGATTAAGGATAAAGAAAAAAAGGTTCAAGAACAAGGACTGAAGTTAAAACAGTCAATAAAGTGATAAAGACAGCAAGATTATTAAAGAGGGCCTAAATGCAAAATCAAGGCCTAATCAGAGTTTAAAGGCAAAAATCAGATCATATCGAGAAGGAGAGCTTCGAATGCAAAAATAAATGAAGTAATTACTTCTCCAAAGGATTGAATACCACCTACAAGCACATATTTTCCTCAGAAGCATACAATATTTATTGCAATGAGAGATATTTCCAAAAGAAGCGGCTCAAAGTTATTACAAATTTATGACAAAGGCCTAAAAGTCAAATATCACAACTAAGTAGCTCAGAAGTTAAAACAGGATTCATTTTAAAGAGTAACTCTTTCCAGATATTTTTTCCTTGAGACTTGCATGGTCTCAAAGGTCAACAATCATTAACTCGGTCATAAATGAAATATAATAACCCTAGCTTTCATTTCACCTCCTCATTTGCTTATAAATATAGCATGAGGACTTCATTAGAAAGTGTTCTTGGTTGGTTGTAGAAGGATGTTAATGTTGGTTGTTTAGAGTGTTGCTGAGCTAGTTGAGGAGTACTAAGTTGGATTGAGAAAGCTTTGAGCTGTAAATACCCATTGTGCTGGAGTATGTAACTATTTTGATCATCAATAAAACAAGTTGATTCAGAGGATCCTCGTCTATGTTAATGGTGATGTTTTTCCTCACTATTTTTGTTTCATTCTTATGTTTTAATTTTTTCCATTTTCTCTGATAAAGAACATAAAATTTAGAATAGGATTTACTGTCAAAGGTACCCTATTTCTCTCTGCAAAGCCTTATTTTTATGTTTTCTTCTACAAGATCTGATTGAAGGATTTTTCATTGCCCTTCAGTTTTATTATAGCTTGTTGTTTTAAGAATGATTCAATAGAGTATAACCACAGAATGTTGGTTAGCCCATGTATTTCTTAGTAAAACTTGACATATTTTTTTTTAAATGATATTTTTCAAAGTATGCTGATTAGAGTCTAAACCAGGGAAGTCTATTGTTTTCCCTGTCCTCTGGTCAGTCTTTAAAGGTTGTTTGGAAAGATCCCTAGAGAGTTTGTCAAAAGAAGATTAGATTATTTCCGTTTGATCTTAGGCTACTCTCATTGTTATCTTGTATGTTTTCTTTATCTGAAAGTGGTCTTAGGATTACTGGATTGTTGTCTTAAAAAGTTTCTTTAATAAAAGTCTGCCCAAAGAAGTCTATGGTTTTCCCTGTCCTTTGTCTTTCTTCAAACAGTTACTTTGAAAGGGTTTTCTTTCTTAAGCAGAGCTAGAAGATTCTTGACTGACTATAGCTTTGATGCATTGACAACACTTTAATTTTTCATATCATAACTTAATCTAAAAGATCCATTTAATCTAGATAACTTGCGCTATGAAAAACCTTGAAAATTTGTTGAACAATTAAACCCTTTTGTGACTCCATAGCCCAATGGATTAATGTTGTCTCATAGTCTATCCATCCAGCTAAAACACTCTCTCAATCTCTTCCAACCTTTAAATCTTTCAAGTACCTTTTCAATCAACCAAAACCAAAACAAGTTCTCAGAGCTTCATAACTAGCCTAATATCATAAACAAAGCATAAATATATATCCTTTAAAGCACTTAAATAGAGAGATCCCTCTCTGAATCCAGGAAGGCTAGGTCCTAGGATTCCAAAGTGGCTCTGATTTGGCCCCTGTAGTGTTTATTATTGCTATTCTTGTAAATCACAGTGACCCAACATAGTGGCAACCATACTGGGGAATACTGAGTAATAGATAACTTCACAACTCATAAAACCTTTTTATTAAAATGAATCAAGTGGGTGCCAAGAGTGGTTCCTGATTGTTGATAATGGACAACAACCAGTCCTAGAAAACAAGTAAAAATCTCCCACCCGGTGACTCCATTGGTTTTCAGTAGGCCTGCTGACCCCATTGGTGATCGAAAGACTCCACTGGAAAACTTATTTTATCATTAGAACATCACAAAAACCCAGTTAAGAAAACTTTGTGGATTAATTCCTCTTACACAGATTAGTTTTCCTATAAAGACTGTCATACCTAGCTAAATTTTCTTGCATGTGGGTATAAATACTGGCTTCTAAAAGAATCCATAATAGAGCCTATCCTGACCCAAATACTCCTGAAATAGTTGAAAATCTTGAAAGCATCCTTAGGAAGTCTCCTACACCCAAAAATCCAACTATTATCAGACCAATCCATAGAGCAAACTCTGTCCCTAAAAACCTTACAGCTCTGCAAAATGCCCAAGTTGACTTATCCTATATCAGAAACTTATCTAGAACCAAATCATTAAATGGTATATATCAGATAGACTTTGAGCCTGAAAATGCACGACACACTAGCAGTAGAGAAGCTTCCCCATTCACTCCTCCCGATATCCATTTCATTCACAATTTTGGCTTATCTCACCCTAAATCTACTCAAAAGTACTTAGCTGGTCCAAAAAATTCTGTTACACTCACCCACACATCCACAGTTCAAACCACTTCAGCTCATCATCAGCCTCCTATCACAAATCCTCCACTTGTAAACCCCCCATTGTTTCCACAACTACATATTATGGCAACATGATATGCTCCCTTGGTCCTGCCTTTACTTTTAGCCATTCTACCACAATATTATTAGTCCAAAATTCCTTTATATGATGCTAGTAGTTCTACTACTTCTCAACAACATGTGAACAAAATGAATGACTACTTTGACAAACAAGAAATAGATGATGAAACCATTAAACTTATAATGTTTGGTCAAAGCTTAGGGGGAGAAGCAAGAAAGTTGTTCAAAGGCTTAACCCATAATAGTATAAATTACCTCCCTACTTTTCATCAGTTATTCTTAAACAAATGGGAAGTCAAGAAGAACCCCCTCCAAATTTTATCAGAATATGAGAACATTAAAAGGAATGTTGGTGAAGGAGTGCAAGAGTATTGCACTAGATTTAATAGTGTGTACAATGCCCTACCTATCCATATGAAACCACCTCAAGGCCTAGCTTTAATGAAATTCCCTGATGGGTTTTAGCCTGAAATGGCCTACCAGTTAAGAGAAAGAGAACCCCTGAGCTTAGAAGATATGTAGAGATGGGCAGTAAGTGTTGAGGAAAATCTGCTTGCCAAAAGAGCTAGAATGAAAAGTGAAAAAAGGGTGACCTATAGGGATGAAGTTATACCTTCCACATCTGACACAAAACTTGATAACTTAGTCAAAACTATGGAAAGGATGAATGTAAATGAGAGAGCTTATCCTAGATAAAATCAAATAGCTCCTCAAAATAGGAACCAAGCCCAAAATCAAAATCAGAATTTTAGGAGAAACCCCCCTCAAATAAGACAAAGAGGTCCTGATCAGTAGATCATACCTCCCTTTCAAGAAAACTATGCTGATGAGGAGGAAGGAATAGTAGAGGAAGCAGAAGAAAATCACATGGACATGTTGGAAACAAATGATGAGGATATTGTTTTCCTCACTAGGAAAGAACAAGTCATATATACACCTGATGAAGAAGAGAGCCTAGAGTCTGTAGACTACCAACAAGGATTTGAAAATGCTATAATAGAAGTACATAAAAAATATGACTTGAGGAGTAGAAATAACCAAGAAGTTCCCAAGAAAAATATCTCTGAAAGTTTTTCAAAAAAGAGCCCTGTAAACACTCCCAAAAATACAACAGAAAAATAAAACAGTGGCTGAAATTTTTGATAAAAGCAAAGGAAAAAATACTCAAAATTCTAGAAAACACAGTGGTGGCCCTAGCAGTACTAGCACCTCAGCTAATGCTCCTGATAGAACCATTTTAACTACTATTCATAATAAAAACCAGCAAGCTGATTTTGCTGAGAAACTAGTGACTAAAAAGGTTGAATTAAACATTCCCAAAAATCAGGTTCCTTTTAGCATAGAGAGTGAAATTTCCAAAGTTAAAATCTCCATTCCTCTCACTGAATTAGTCACACAATATTTATATAAATCCCAAATTTTAAGAGCTTTGAACATAGGAGAAAACAATGATTTTGTTAACTTAAAAGATGACAAACCTGAGCTTCTGTTTGGACCAGAAGTGGAAGGGAAATTTCAAGAAGGAGGTGTTCCTCAATTTTATGTCAGTCTAAACATCCATGATAACTTTCTGCACAATTCCATGCTTTATTCAGGAGCATCACACAACCTCATGCCCAAAGTAATAATGGAAAGATTAGGCCTTGAGGTAACTAGGCCATACAAATATTTATACTCATTTGACTCCAGCAGAGTCAAATGCCTAGGCCTAATAAAAGATATTTTTGTCAACTTAGCACAAATCCCAGCCAAAAGCTTAGTGATGGACATAGTAGTGGTTGATATAACTCCAAAATATGGTATGCTCCTTTCAAGGTCTTAGGGTGCTAAGCTTCAAGGCACTATGCCAATGGATATGACTTATGCTACCATCCATATCTTCAGTCAACCTAGAATACTATATAGGGAAACCCACATGAAGTACATGGTGAGTAGTCAAGAAAGATCAAATAACTCCCCTCTCTATTCTATTCATACAGATCTAGACTCATTCATTATTTACTATGATGAAAATTTAAATGAGCAAGGATTAGATGATAAGAAACCAGCCATAGAAGAAAGGGGAAAGAAGGAGGAATCAACCAAGAAGTTTTCTAATTCAGAAAATCACAGCAAACAAAGTCAAGATCCTAAGCCACAAAAAAACCATCTACTTAGTGCTAAGCATGAAAATCAAAGAGAAAATCCTCTAACACTGAAGGCCTTGAGGAACAAGACAAAACTAAACATAGTGCAGACCCTGAATAAAAACACAGTGACAACTATGACAAATAGACCAAAGAGAAAAAAGATGAAATTAATGATAAATATAAAGCTATTCCCATTTGGATTATGAGTTTTGATGGATCTTGTAGCAAGGATGGTGCAGGAGAAGGCATATGGGTGAATAACAGGGAGAATAACCATGTTGAAGGTCATTCATACAGACTAAATTTTCAATGCACCAGCAACATAGCAGAGTATGAAGCACTCCTCTTAGGACTACATTTACTGAAAAAATTGGGAGCCAAGAGGATAAATATCTATGGAGATTCAGAGCTGATAATTAAGCAAGTAAATGGAGAATACATTACCAAACATCCAAGGCTAAGAGCCTATAGAGATGATGCCATGGACCTCTTAAAAACCTTCATAGAATATTAGCTCACCTTTGTCCCCAGAAACCAAAACATTATTGCCAATGGTTTAGCCTTTGCTACTAGTACATGTCTGAAACCTTATGAAAGCAAACAATATACAATCCAAGTCAAATATATACTAGCAGTCCTAGATAATGAAATATATTGGCAGGTTTTTGAAGGAGATGAACAAATAGAAGACTTATTGTAGTCCAGAAATGAGTTTGAAGTGCCAAATTCAAATTCAGAATATGAAGAAGACTTCCCTACTGAGGAACAATATTACAAGGAATAACCTACCAATACTGCTGATATAAATCTGTTAACCAAAGGATTTAAAAATAAAACAGAGATATGCACTGATTTAGGAAAATAAGATCTAGAAGTACTGCAGTCTAACACTGAAAACTTTCCAAAATGAATATTTCCTCTAGAAGAATTGTTTGACTTTAATGATGTTTCCAAGAAGCCAAAAATAGAGCCTACTGAAACTGATGTTGAAGAATGTAATATAGGCAGTGAAGAAAAGCCTAAAATGATCAAATTATCCCAAACACTGCCAACTGACATCAAAATGAAATATCTGGAGTTGTTTAGAGAATTTTCTGATGTGTTTTATTGGAGTTATGAATATTTAAAATCATATGATACAGAAATAATTCATCATAAGATACCCCTCAAAGAAAACGAGAAGCCTTATAGACAAAAATTGTGCAGAATAAACCCTGTTCAATTGCCTCTAGTTGAGAAAGAAATCAAGAAAATGTATGATGCTGGAATTATAGTCCCTGTGAGATACTCAGAATGGGTATCCAATCTTGTATCTGTAAGGAAGAAAATAGGAGAAATAATGCTTTGTATAGACTTCAGAAACTTAAACAAGGCCTCATTAAAGGACAACTATCCCTTGCCCAAAATGGATCATATCTTACAAAGAGTAGTGGGTTCTAAAAGAATTTCTTTGCTAGATGGCTTCTCAGGATACAACCAAGTATTGGTACACCATGATGATCAACCTAAAACATCCTTCACGAAACCTTGGGGCACTTTCATGTATGTGAAAATGCCTTTTGGTTTAATGAATGCTAGTGCTACATTCCAGAGAGCCATGGATATTGATTTTTTAGAAGAAATAGGTTACTTCATTGTGATTTACTTATATGACATCACAATATTTTCCAAAACAGATGAAGAGCACCTAATACACCTAAGAAAAGTCTTTGAGAAATGCAGAAAATATGGTCTATCCTTAAACCCAAAGAAAACATTGTTTGGTCTTCAAGGAGGTAAAATTATTGGTCATATCATATCAGAAGAGGGAATAAAGATAGACCCAAGAAGGATTGAAGGTATACTGCAAATCACTCATCTTAGAAATATCAAGGAACTTCAATATTTCATTGGGAAGATCAATTTCTTGAGAAGGTTCATACCCAACCTAGCTGAACTCCTTAGAAATATTACAAACATGCTCAAAAGAGAAATAGGAGTTAAATGGACCTTAGAAGAAAAGAAATCCTTTGAAATAGTAAAACAAGTACTTACCCAAACACCAGTTCTCATTAGTCCTGATTTTACTAAATACTTCTTCATATTTTCCTTTGCATCAGAGCACACAGTAGTTGCTATCCTATTATAGAAAAACATAAAGGGACAAGAGCAGCCCATTGCATCTTTCAACAAGGCATTAAGAGATTCACCTCTAAAATATAACATAATGGAAAAACAAGCTATTGCCTTAATCAAAGATTTAAAAGATTTTAGAGTTTACATTTTACACTCACACATCATTACATTTGTGCCTCATTCAGTGGTGAAAGACATTTTGACCCAAGATCCTGATGGAAAAAGAGGAAAGTGGATTATTGTAATATGAGAATATGATTTAGAAATTAAGCCCACTAAGCTCATAAAAGGTCAAGGACTAGCAAAACTAATGGCTAAATAAAACTTACAAGCACTTGATATAAACATGTTTAATGCATTAGATGAACAGGAGGACTTGGAAGCTCCACTAATTGAAGATCATTTTTTGAATTCATCTTGGTATGCTGATATTTTTTATGTGCTTCTTAATATTAATGTAACTCTTGGTTTGTCTAAAACAAAGGCAAGGTTTTTGAAGTTAAAAGCTATTAATTACTGCATTTTAGATAAATGTTTATATTGGAAAAATGCTAGTGGATTATTGCTTAAATGTTTTCCTGAGAATGATGCAGATAAGATCAAGCATGAGTTTCATGAAGGAGAATGTGGAGGCCACCTCTATTAGAAAACTATTGTCAACAAAATCCTTAGAGTTGGTTATTATTGGCCCACCCTCTTTCAAGATGTCCATAAAATGATAATTGCCTGTCACAAATTTCAAATATTTGAAGGCAAAAGAAAATTGCTACCCTTACCTCTGCATCCAATCATTGTTGAAGCTCCTTTTCAACAGTGGGGTCTAGACTTCATCGGAGAAATACATCCTGCTTCATATGCCCCACACAAATGGATCCTCACATCAATAGATTACTTCACCAAATGGATAGAGGACATCCCTTCTAGGAATGCCACAAACTCAGTCATCCTTAAATTCCTTTAAGACCATATCCTGTCTAGATTTGGCTATCCTAGGAATATTATCACTGATAATGTTGTTGCCTTTGGGTCCAAAAAGATGATTGGTTTTTTCCACAAATATCATATTACATTGGGTCATTCCACATCTTACTATCCTCAAGGTAATGGGTTGGTAGAATCCTCAAACAAGAGTTTGGTAAACGTCATCAAGAAGTTGCTGGAAGAAAATAAGAAATCGTGGCACAACAAGTTCGTACATGCACTTTGTGCAGATAGATTGACCACTAAAAAGTCAATTGGAATGTCCCCTTATTAGCTAGTTTATGGAGAAAATGCAATATTTCCAACCAGTTTAGGAGTGTTAGTCATGAAGCTGATCCAAGAAGTACAGTCTGAAGAAGATGACATGATAAGAATAGTTAATCAGACTGTCAAGTTGCATCAAACCAGAGAGGAAGTCTACAATAGGGCACAAAATGTACAATAAAGCATCAAGAAGTTGTTTGATAAAAGAACAAAGGCAAATGATTTTAAAATTGGTGAAAAGTGCTCAAATGGGACTCTAGGAGGGAAGATAAGGGAAACGATGGGAAGTTAGAAAATTTATGGAAAGGCCCTTATCTCATTCAGTCTATTATAGGTAACAATGCATTTTTCTTGTAGGAGATGGATGGAACAAAACTTTTTGGAGGTCCTATCAATGGCAGGATGCTCAAACATTATTTTTGTTAATTTTTAGTTCAAAGCTTTTACCATTGTAAATAACATTTCTTAAATAAAAGACTTGGAAAAAAAAGGAGGAAAAGAGGGAAGATAAAAGAAAAGGTACAACCCCATACCACAAAAGAGAAAAAATCTGAAAGTTGCAAGTCCAAATGCCACTACATTGAAAGAAGAAATGTTATTCAGTCATACAGCCTAATGAAGATAGAATAATTTTGAATTTATTGCTGATAGGTTAGTAAATGAATATCTTCCAAAAAATGTAAACCTGGCTTATCATTATAATAGATTAGGGAAAGAAATAAATTGGTTCTAAAAAGCTCAAAATCTGAACCAAAGAAAGAAACAAGGATGCTTATCAATTTCAGATCTTAAGCCTTCAGAGTTTTGTTTTAAATTTCTGCAAATAAATTCTATGTGCAGCTTGTACAAAATTTCATAGCCCCATAACAAATCAGATTGTCTAATCCTGATTTTATTATGTTTCAATTTCATGTTTTAGGCTAGAGTAGGAAAATCTATCAAACAATTTAATCTTGATAGATAGCTAGAATAGGTAGAGAAACGATGAGTTCATCAGTTTAATCTGAACTCATGGTTGATATAAGGGTAGAAGTAGATAGTTTCCTGTTTTTCAAAAGAAAGAAAAATTGATGTTACAAGGGTTTGTAAGTCTAAATGCACACACTGAAGAAGAAAAAATGTTAGGAAAATAGGTTGTGTAGGTAGAATTTTGGGTAAAATCAGTCTTGTTATGATACTACAGATAATATCTGAGCAGCAAAATCATCAAGTCAAAGAAGGTTGTCAAAATGCAAAGACAAGGCACTAGTCTTCTTTCTAGAGATTTATTCTCTGAGGTTCTTGATCCAGGTGGATTAAATAGGTACAAGTATAAGTGGCTCAGCACAGAGGGCTCAAAAATCAAAGTGTTTGAAAATATCTCGAACCAATTTCAAGTTGCATATCTCGTCTTTCTGATTCCAATGGCGCAGACGAAACTCAATTCTGAGTCTGTATGAAGGAGTTAGGAGCGGTCAAAGTTTTGGGTTGACTTGGTGACTGGGCAGCCTTAAGGAGGACACAAATTGGACCAAACCCGGCCACCGGATTTCAGAAAACTCAGGCTATATTCTGGGTGAAATTTTTTCCTAGTTAATTTGACTCCTATGGTCAAAAAATGAATTTTCAAAAGTGCATAGTTTGTTATATTAGAACAAAAATATATTAAAAAATGGGTCGGCGGGCCATGACCCTCGCAGGACCCCATGCACCCCGGAAACCATATTAATATATGTTATATATATATATCGGAGCCGGTGGGAGTCGAACCCACCACCTTCAGGTCCGCCAGTCCGCCCACGCAGCGACTCCCCATTTCTCGTCCCAACTCAACTCAAAAACATTAAATGGGGGTGGGGGTTGTGAACCCCACCGCCACCCAAGCCACCTTTATGGCCACGGATATATGTGCTGACGGAAATCATGGTACGGGCTGCCCAAGGTGGACCTGACCCCTCCAAAAAAAAACAAATGCGGGTTTTTTTAAATATATGTCGTGTTATGTAGGAAGGGGCGGGATTTGACCCCCCAACCTCTCCTCAACGATTTCTTATTTTTACCACTACATCAAACCACCTCATGTGGTTAAGTCCGCCCACAAATTTCTACATAAAACCAACATTTGCATAGTGCACAAGGCAATAGACGAGCAGAGCATGCACACAGATCGAGATTTTATGATTTTTTTCACTGCAGGTCATGTGGAACCATGAACCAGAAAAGAGGCAGGCGGAACGTTCATTGAGGCCAACTTTCAACAGGGCAAAATTTTGACTTTGTCCAAATGGGACAAATTTTATGTTTTTTCAGCATTATTCGACGCCACAAGTCTGATGACGTGCTTAGTTTCTGCATATGATTTTTCGAATTTTCAGCCACTTTTGGAAGTGGGTTATGCAGGTGTTAGATTTCCACAAGTGAGTAGTCGTTTTCACCTTTTTTGACACCACAAGATTGATGGTGTTTTCAGATTTAGCCGCAAAGAAGCTCAGCCTTCAGAAAATGGCAGCGTGAGGTATATGATGTGGATTCCATGTACTTCTTCATTTCTTTCTCGTTGAGATACATTATTTCTTGCAGATCTCGGTTGATACATGAGTTGTGGGATATTTCTTTGTGTTGTTATTGATGTACTTTCAGCTATGGATTTGTGTTTTGTATGAGATCCCTTTTATGCCACATTGGCGGGATGCTCATTTTCATATGTGTATTTTTGATATCCCTTGTTTTCCAGGATTGACGGGATACTCTTATTTATTACATGTCAGCTATGGTCATACTGATAGGAGTCTTTCTTTATGTATGAGAGTTCCACAGTGGAATATCTCTTAAAGAAGTCAAGCCACTCTTGCGTGAGGGAATTTTTTCCTTGTATGTCATAGGGAAGCACATCCATGTACATCTTCTTCCTACAACACATAATGCAACGGCCTACACCATCTTGACACCGAGGCCCGGAGATGTAATCCCTCCTGGACGAACTCTGTCATCAAACGACATGTTCTTATGATTGCTGATCTTGTTCATTTATGTTCCTCTTAGTTACAGCTACAATTGTTCATTTCAGTTCTTTAACGTCTTTAATTAAATGCAATTCTAATTATCAGCTGAAGTAAAAGGTCTTGGTTAAGGGTATCAAGATTTTACCCTGGATCAGTTCTTGACATCTCCAAGGAGCTGCCTTCCCCAAGTGGATCCACTGTTAGCCATCAGTAAAATTTGTTATATAGGATGGCTAAATATTTTCTTAGATTTTCAAAAACAATATTTTTATGAGAAAAGCTTGTGAGTTTTGGAAATTTCACTTCCGTCATTATCCTAAATATATCAGTTCATTAAAATCTTCATCTATGCCTCCTAAGAGATTACCTGTTGATTCAAAGGAAACTGATTTCAGGCTATTTCCACCATTTTCCCCTTCATAAATCTTCCCCTCATTCACCCATTTTTATTCCTATTCTAAATATTCATTTCCCCTCTAAAAAGCCCATTTTTCCTCCTTATACCCCGCATTCCCTTAAAAAATCCCTTTTAAACCATGAAAACCTCATTCACTGGTTTTAAAAACCCTTTTCTAAACTTACTGAAACCTAAAAATGGCTTTAAAAAAATTGTTTTAGACCTTATATCCGCCTATTTTCTAAATATTAATCCTTAAGCCCCTTCAAGCTTAAATTCTCTGCTCCTTCCTCATATAACCCGGGGCCACGACCACCCACCATCTCTAAAAACCCCTCTCATCCCAACTCCCAGTCCCCTGTACTCCCCCACAGAACCATGCCCTGCCCATCACTTTAGCCCTTTTTCTTTATAAAATTATTTTCCTGGCTTACCTTTCTCGATCTCATCGCATCCATTGATCCTTCCGATCTAACGGTGATCGGGCCTTCCCCATCATCCATCCTCCTGACCATTTCTTATCTGCGTAAACCTGCAAGCAGATATCCACTGTAGATCCTCTAGATCTGACGACCCTCGCTGATCCCCAAATTTCAACCCCGTCAATAACCTTTCCACTACTCGACACCTTCGCTGATGTCAGCATTGGTCCCACTGTCCTCCACACACCATCGTGACTTAACCGCTACTTGCCACCTCTCCTCCATTAAACTCATGATCAATCATCTCTGCCAATTGCACCCAACCTGCTCCATTGATCTCGCTCCCCCAGTTCCAACGATTCATAACCCATATCACGTCTGATTTGTTAAAAGCATTTAACGCCCCATTTCCACGTGAAATGGGGGGTATTCCTTGGGACGCGTGACACCTCCTGAGTGGAATCGCGTCCATCAGGGAAAAAACCACTTACCGCCCTGAGTCCATGCGAAAACCACCCGGTTTCACACAAAACCGACTATCTCCATTTCACACCAATATTTAAACGGGTCTTCTGTTCTTCCTAGTTTCATTCATAGAACCCTCCTCTGTACATTTCTTTCCTCTACAATCGCTCCAAACGCCTCACCAAGCCTCTGAAACACATTTTGGCCAAAAACATAGGATTTAAATTAATGTTTTTACTTTTTTGTTGTAGGTTTAATGGCGGCCTAAGTTCGCAGGCCATCCCACAGCCAATCTAAGTGGCTTTTTGTCTCAGGGTGATGAACCTCGAGGCAAGATAAAGGAGAAAGAGATTCACAAGTTTTGACTTCAGTGTTTAAAATCAATGTTTCACGCCCATTGATTGATTAATGAAACCCTCTAGCGCGCAAAGGAATTCCTGCATACAAACAGACAGAGAAGATTAGTGAAGAATGAAGAAAAAGAGAATAAAGGCTTAATCGAAGAAATTTAAGAAAATCAGAGATTAGCATAAAGATTAAGGATAAAGAAAAAAAGGTTCAAGAACAAGGATTGAAGTTAAAACAGTCAATAAAGTGATAAAGAGAGCAAGATGATTAGAAAGGGCCTAAATGAAAAATAAAGGCCTAATGAGAGTTTAAAGGCACAAATCAGATCAGATCAACAAGGAGAGCTTCGAATGAAAAAGTCAATGAAGAAATTACTTCTCCAAAGGATCGAATACCACCTACAAGCACATATTGTCCTCAACATCATACAATAGTTATTGCAATGAAAGATATTTCCAAAAGAAGCAGCTCAAAGTTATTACAAATTTATCAAAAAGGCCTAAAGGTCAAATATCACAACTAAGTAGCTCAGAAGTTAAAACAACATTCATTTTAAAGAGTAACTCTTTCTAGATATTTTTGCCTTGAGCCTTGCGTGGTCTCAAAGGTCAAAAATCATTAACTCAATCATTAATGAAATATACTAACCCTAGCTTTCTTTTCACCTCCTCATTTTCTTATAAATATAACATGAGGACTTCATTAGAGAGGGTTCTTGGTTGGTTGTATAAGGTTGTTACTGTTAGTTGTTTAGAGTGTTGCTAAGCTAGTTGAGGAGTACTAAGCTGGATTGAGAAAGCATTGAGCTGTAAAGACCCATTGTAATGGAGTATGTAACTGGTTTGATCATCAATAAAACAAGTTGATTCACAGGATCCTGGTCTATGTTAATGGTGATGTTTTTCCTCACTATTTTTGTTTCCTTCTTATGTTTTCATTCTGTCCATTTTCTTTGATAAATAATAAAAAATTCAGATTAGGATTTACTGTCAAAGGTACCCTATTTCTCTCTGCAAAGATTTATCTTTATTTTTTCTTCTGCAAGATCTGATTGAATGATTCTTCATTGCCCTTCATTTTTATTCTAGCTTGTTGTTTTAAGAATGATTCAATAGAGTATAACCATGGAATGTTGGTTAGCCCATGTATTTCTAAGTAAAACTTGAGATATTTTTTTTTAAATGATCTTTTTCAAAGTATGTTGATTAGAGTCTAAACAAGGGAAGTCTATGGTTTTCCCTATCCTCTGGTCTATCTTTAAAGGTTGTTTGGAAAGATCCTTAGAGAGTTTTTCAAAAGCAGATTAGATTATTTCTGTTTGATCTTAGGTTGCTCTCATTGTTATCTTGTATGTTTTCTTTATCTGAAAGTATTCTTAGAATTATTGGATTGTGTCGTAAAAGGTTTCTTTAACAGAAGTCTACCCAAGGAAGTCTATGGTTTGCCTTGTCCTTTGACTTGCTTCAAACAGTTACTTTGAAAGGATTTTCTTGTTTAAGCAGAGCCGAAAGATTCTTGACTGACTATAGCTTTCCTGCCTTCACAACACTTTAATGTTTCATATCATAACTTAATCTAAAATATCCATTTAATCTAGAAAACTTGCCCTATGAAAACCCTTGAAAAGTTGCTGAACAATTAAACCCTTTTGTGACTCCATAGCCCAATGGATTAATGATGTCTCATAGTCTATCCATCCAGCTGAAACACTCTCCCAATCACTTCCAACCTTTAAATCTTTCAAGTACCTTTTCAATCAACCAAAACCAAAACAAGCTCTCAAAGCTTCATAACTAGCCTAATATCATAAACAAAGCATAAAGATATATCCTTTAAAGCACTTAAATAGAGAGATCCCTCTATGAATCCAGGAAGGGTAGGTCCTAGGATTCCAAAGTGGTTCTAATGTGGCCCCTGCAGTGTTTATTCTTTCCATTTTTTTAAATCACAGTGACCCAACATACACAAAATTACTTGTCTTAGATAATAAATCAAAACCAGAGTTTGACCTACAACTGTAATGAGATGCGCGCAATAGCTTATAATAGAAACAAAAAGATAGTATCATAGAAATAGGGTTCGCTTCAGCACAGACAACAGATCAGAACTAGATCTTTATCTTACTTAACATAAGTCAATATTCATGCATAAACATATCAATTTTCTCTGTGCGTTCATTAGTAAGCAAACAGATAGTGCAATCTCATTAAAGCATAAACATAAGTTAGACACATAACATAGAGAATTCACCAAAACTATTCCTTCTATTAATCCTTCAAATATGTCAATACATCAGCTTTTCCTACAAAAACCTTTACAAACCCTTACAATCCCTTCCACGCACACAACCAACGAAGTCCACACACAGCCAACACGATCCTTTTACCCAACCCAAAACCCCGATAGACGTAGATATTATCTGAATATGAATATCACTTGGCTTTTTTCCGAACTACTTAGCTTAGACAAATGTTATCTATTTATAATATGCCTAGAAAATAGATACTATGGTCTCAAACCATGGTTTCAGACCCATAGTTTACATTTAAGCTTTAATATATCCAAAAATTGCGACAAAAATCCCTTTGACTACTGTTGCGCAGCGCGCACATACAAACATACAAAAAAGAGCATTGAAACTTGTGCCTCAGGGGACCCTGCTGCAACACCACATATGGGTCCTATTAATTCTGAATTATCAAAACTACAATAATAAATTGAATATAACATAAAATTTTCAAGCATTGGAAATCATGTATGAAAAAATGGCATTTCCAAGGAAAATTCCCTTGCTTGAGTAATTAGGACAAATCATGATGAATATGAGTTAAAATATTATTACCAAAACCAATAAAAAATTTCTAACATAGCTTCATTTTCAACAAATATCTTAACATTCCTTCATTTTAATCAAATATATTAACACTGTAAGTGTGAAAAAAGCTCCTAAGTATAAGACTAAAGAACCTAAAATACATACTATGGAGAGAAAAAATAATTGAGGAATGAAGGAGAATTCACTTCGTTGCTTGATTAAAAAGTTTTACAACAATCTAATTTATAAGCACAATGGAATATTTTAGTGATAACTAGAACATAATTCTTGCAAATAAGATATAAGGATGCTACATAAAATTATGATTTCCAAATTTTATTTATTGGGACTCTAACACACCCCCATAAGATAAACATGGGTAGAAATTAAAGAAAAAATAAATAATGGGTCCCAAAAATGAGGCTTTCTTAGGTAACCATGTACAACCTTTGATAAATGGAGAAAAAGAGGAAAAATCATGGGAGAAAGGTCAACCCCAAAAGAGAGTACATGAAAGAAGGAAGAAATAAGCAAGAATACCATAGAAGGAGGACTTAGGATGACCTCATAAAGGACTACTTCCTCCACTCCAAGCATCACCGTAACTAAAGAAATCTTGGTGATCCCTACGAATTTGTTATAATATAAGAAACTTTATATTTTGTAGGCACATATTCTAGGATGAAAACACTATCTTGGATAAGTTGGTGAATAAAGTGCATATGGATCTCAATATGTTTGGTCCTTGATGCTTGCTTCATAAGAATTCTAGGTATGTAATGCACTCTAATTATCACACTGTAGAATATTACATTAATCTTGTTAAATGTGTAACGCAGTTAATAAATATCAAAGCCACAAAACTTCTTGAGTCACCAAAACTATAGATCCACTCAACTTCTACTACAGATAATGTAATTGATGTTTGTTTCTTGCAGGAACAAATAATAGGAGTAGAACCAAGATAGAAAACAAAATTATATGTGGGCATTCAATGATCAACTAATCCACCTAGTCATAATATGTGAAACCCAAAATTTGAGGAGAACAAATAGTATACTAAATGCCAAAAACTAAATTCCCTTAAATATGTTTCAAAAATACATGTACTACTTTATAGTGACCTTAATCAGGATCTTGGGAGAATAAAAAAAGTAATCCTAATGCATAATAAATGTCATGTCAGGTGTGAGTCAAATAGAGTAGATTTCTAACCATTTGTTAATATAGTCTAGGATCTTCTTATGGTGAGGAGAAGCTAGTGGTAAGAGTAACAAATAATTAAAAATAAGTAGGTGTAGGATTACAACTATCAATGCTAAAGCATTGGAGTAAATCATGAATAAATTAAGGGAATATTTTTTTTGTAAGACGATGATTATTTGTTAAGAATAGTGAGCCTGTAATCCAATAGAGTAATGTAATAGACCAAGGTTGGTCATAGAAAACTATCCCATCAAGGATTCCTTAACAATATAAATGGTAGATGAAGAAATTCCTATGAGGATCCAGTATTTCACATACAAAACTATAATTAGTAGATCATATCCCTATATTTGAGTGTATAATTTTTATCTGTGGCCTCAACCCCAAGACGTATGCACAAGGTTATATAAGTGTATAAAAGATCGACAATGTTTTAACTTAGCATGTAAGTTTAAAATTGTAGCTAATGGAAATGCAGGAGCATGATGAAATGTAATGGTAGAGATTCAATGGGCCATATAGAATTATGATATTCCTCATAGATTTTTGTTCTTAGTATGGAGAACCATATAGAATTCAATGGAAACACTCCTAGAGTTGTACATGTGGTATTTGGTTTCCAATCTCAAACAAACAAAGCCATACTAAAGTTCCCCTTACAGCATGAATAATTTAATAAAGGTATTTCACAGGCTATTATAGTTGATAATGAACACTCTTTCAAGTCTTGTATTTGTACAACACTCTATTAATAAGCAAGGTGAGTCATGCTGAGGAATTTACTTGGTCATTGTTAGAGTGTTTCATCTTCATCTTAAGACATGGGAAATTTAGTGAGGTTTAATTAGTGTGGGAGTGAAGGATTGAGGGATAATGATGACTGTGTTGAGGAATTGGTCAATGATTTTTCTACTACTAAACTGTTGTTGTGAGAAGATAAGTAAGTCTTGATGAGTGTAGCAGTAATGAGTTGAGTAGAATAGTAAGTTAAGTTAAGTGATTTATTGTAGAATATGAGAGATATTATTGAATTAGAGGATACTACATGATGCAGAGTTATAATTTCACATATTTCGCAGTTGCAAAGACAATACGCTAGTTCCTACATCATTCAGGGGTTGGTGCCTCTAGGAAACTTGGTGCTTTTCAATTTGAGGGATTTGGTGCTTCCTACTAGTTGGGGCCAATTAAATTATCAAGGGAGTTGGTGCTTCTTGTGAGTGGGTGTTCACAAATATTTCATAGAATCAAAGTTGTTTCTTTTGATTCACATCATAATACAAAATGAGATTTCATAGTTTTTCTACCAAAAGGGTTTCCACATTAAAATATATATGTACAAGTGTTATGTGGAGGTGAATTTTTTCTTTGTTTTTCGATATTTACAATTTATAATATGACTATTAAGTAAATATTTAAAACTGTGAATTATTGATTCACCTCCCCCCTCTCAGTAATTCTTGATTCACATTAATTGGTATCAAAGTGATGCCTCGAGGAAAGTTGGTGCTTTTTGATTTGAGGGATTTGGTGCTTCCTACTAGTTGGGGCCAATTAAATTATCAAGGGAGTTGGTGCTTCTTGTGAGTGGGTGCTCACAAATATTTGATGGAATAAAAGTTGTTTCTTTTGATTCACATCATAATACAAAATGAGATTTCATGGTTTTTCTCCCGAAAGGGTTTCCACATTAAAATATATATGTACAAGTGTTATGTGGAGGTGAATGTTTTCTTTGTTTTTGGATATTTACAATTTATAATATGACTATTAAGTAAATATTTAAAACTTTGAATTATTGATTCACCTCCCCCCTCTCAGTAATTCTTGATTCACATTAATTGGTATCAAAGTGAGGTTCCTTCAATAACAAATTAACCACTGGAAGATATATGAATAGGGAATCATGACAAGATAAGAAATTTAAGATGTTTATTCAAGAAAAATACCAATATTTGATGGAGAAAACTATGTATTGAATAAGATAAGAATGGAAGCCTATCTCATGTCCCTTGGTGTGGATGCTTGGCACTTTGTATTAGTTGAGTATACAATTCCATAAACTCCTTCAACATATCAAGATGAAATTAAATCTTATGTGGATAATGTAAAGGCTAAGAACACTATTATCTTTCGCCTCAGTAAATCTGTGTTAATTAAAGTAATGCGTTTCCAATCAGCTAAGGAAGTGTGGGACAAACACAGTAGTAGCTATGAAGAAAATGAGAAATATAAGCAAGCCAAGCTTCAATCCTTCAGATTGAAATTTGAAAGCTTAAGAATGAATGAATATGAAAACGTAGCAAATCACATTTTGAGAGTTGATGAGGCTGAAAATATGATTATAGGACTTATTGAAGAATTAAAAAATGAAGTATTTTTCTAGAATGTATTAAGTTCTCTACCAGTGAG
This sequence comes from Pinus albicaulis, assembly GCA_034641835.2. NCBI lineage: Eukaryota > Viridiplantae > Streptophyta > Pinopsida > Pinales > Pinaceae > Pinus > Pinus albicaulis. The sequence continues at coordinate 1,670,620,048 of CM076584.1, read as the reverse complement.
ATTCAATGAAAATATCTTTGCAATGGAAGATATGTTTGACTTAAAGTCATTCACAATGGATTAGCTAGATGGGACACTCACAACCTATGAGATGAGAATAAAAAAAGGGAAGATAAAAGTTAGGGAAGAAATATTCAAAGTCTTAAATAATATTTGAGGAAAATAAATAACATTAAGACTACTGTAGCTATGAATTAGACCATGAGATGGACCAATTTGTTAGAAATATGAATAGGGGCTTAAGGATATATAAGGGAAAACTACCCTTCAAGTGTTTTAATAGTGATAGAGTTAGGAATTTTTCCTTTAAGTTCCCTTATACCAAATTAGAGAAGCTAGAGAAATAAAAGGATCATAATCCCATAGATAAATCCAAAAATACCAAAATAAAAAGCTCCTCTACTCCAAAGAAGTCATTCATTCATTAAAATAAGGTAGTGTTGCATTCTATAAGGAAGAGCATGGTGAATTCCTGCTGATGGAATTTCAATCGGAATCAAGATTCAAAGGTAACTTAGATATTTAGAAATAAGTAGAAGGAATAGTGGATCTAAAAGATCGAGACCTCATCAATGCTCTTTATTAATTAAATAAGGTTAGGAAGAAGAAAAAAAAATTGAAAGAGCAGTTATCATGGATTGGATAAATATGTATAATTCTGAAAATGAAGAATTTATTCATTAGAAAGATAAACTCGAAGATGCTATGGAATGAAAAGAGACATTATTTCAATTTTTAGAAGAAAAACAAAAGAGTTGCAATACTACAAAAATGAGAATAAATTCTTAAAACAAGAGATGATTAATAAATAATAGATTATAGTCCTAGAGATATATAAAGAGGAAATTCTCTCTCTAAGGGTTCAACTAGAAGAAAAAAACAAGAAAGAGGAGGTTCTTATTGAACAAACAAATGAATTGGAGAAAAATTGCCACAACTATAAGTGGTGGTTGTGTGATTGAGGATAGACCTTGAAAATTCTAAATACAAGGTGTATATGGACCTTAAGTTTGTTGAAGGAACAAAAAAATTAAACAACATTCTCTGTAGTTAATGATCTCTTGAGAATAAGGTTGGCCTAGGATACACATGTCCCCAAAAAAATAAAAAATAAAATACCTGCACCAAGTCCATGGGAAACAAGCTAATTCAAAGTTATGTAAAGGCATGTCAAGGGAGAGCCAACAAGGATAACCAAAAGACAATTCAGAGAAGCAATCAACAATGAAAATTGTTTTACAAGGCCTTAAATGTTCATCCTAAATAGTTGCAAACCAACAAACAAGACAGCAAAGCAACAATCATTAATCTACTCAATCTCAATGATTTTCAAATTTAAAGTATCCAAAAAAAATTTATGGAAATTTTTCTCTATGTCATAAGTTTGGGCATAAATTTGTTGACTGTAAAGATGGTAAAGATTAAAGAAAATAAAAACATGAGATCTAGATATTTCCAAAATTCTAGATCTAGAAGTTCATTTTCTAATAGTAGAAACTCATCTTATCATCTATTGAATGAAATTGAGTGCTTAAAATGTAACAACTTTGGACACAAGCTCAATTATTGTAGAAGTAAGTTTTATTTCCCTCCTAAACATCATATCTCTAAATAGTCTAAACATCCAAGAAATATGATTAAATGAAAGAAGAAGACTAAAATAACTTGAGAGTGTGGACCTACTTTCTCTGCACATGTAAAAAAAGGAAAATGGTATGTGAATAGTGCTTTTTCAAAGCACATGACTAGAGATAATATTAAATTCTTATTTATAAAATAAATAGAAAATGTAGTGTCATCTTTGGAAATAATGCTTCAACACAAATAAAAGGAAAGGGTGAAGTTAGTCTAAATGAGAATACCAAGGCCCAATTTTTTTTGTATGTGGATGGTCTTAAACATAACCTTCTAAGTCTAAGACAAAAGTGTGAAAATGGATATGATGTGACTTTTCATTCTAAATATTTTGAGATACAAAAAGAAACTGGGACTCCCAACAATGTATATGTCTTCAATGACTCCAGAGTAAGTTGCTACTTTAGAAAGATATATGAGACATGGTTATGGCACATAATTATGGGTCATGTGATATTTGATAACTTAGTAAATGTTATAAATAAATATCTCATCCAAGGATTTCCCAAAATATCAAAACAAGAGAGTTGAATCTGCAACTCTTGATGGTGTAGAAAAAATTAAGGAGTTCAAGTAAAAAAAAAAGGAGTATTCATCTGTGAAACCTTTGGAGCTAGTTTAGACTGACCTATGTGGAATTAAAGGAACACAAAATCCTAAGAGGATAAGAATATTTCATATTTTCATTGATGATTTACTAGAGCCACATGGATAATGTTGCTAAAATAAAATATAGAAGCTTCGAGTAAGTTCAAACTATTGAAAGCTCAGGTTGAAAATGAGAAGGACCTTAAGATAAAATTCCTAAGTTCTAATATGGGAGGATAATTAATTTTAATTTTTTTTGAAGAAATCTGTGAAAAATATGGCATCACGAAGAAATATTCATTTGGAATAACCCCTCATGAAAATGGCGTAGTAGAAAGAAAGAACAAGTGTATTCAATAGATGGCCATGGAAACTATGGGTGAGGGGAAGGTTAAAAACCCCTTCTAGGGGCAAGTTGCTCAAGAAAATATCTAAATTCCAAACAGAGCACAGCTCATACCCAATAGTCATTAAAATCCCATTTATTTTTGAAAAGGAAGGCCAGCCTCATGTTGCTTGGAAACAACTGTTACATCAAGATAAATGATAAATAGCTTGGTAATTTTGATTCTCAAGAAGAGGAAGTAATTTTCCTTGGATATTCAATTAAGAGAAAAGTATACAAATTCTATATAATAAGAAAAATAAGAGAATTTAAGGTTACATCAATGTCTGAGTTGATGAAGCATTTCCCTATACAACAAAGTCTAAAGAATACGAGGAGTCAGATGTAGAGGAAGACATTGAGGAAGAAGAATAAGAAGAAGAAAATGAAGAAGAAGAAGAAGAAGAAGATAAAACACAAATACACAAGGACTCATGCAAGAAAGTGAAAAAAAAAACACCCAGAGAGCCAAAATATTGGTGATCGAAATCTTGGTTTTAAAAAAAGATGAAAATTTTTTGGTGACTTTTGACACACAAATATTAGTTTGTTGTCTCAAATTGAACCCAAAAACTTCAATTAAGCAAGTGAAAAAAAATTAAGGGTGAAGATAATGGATGAGAAATTAGATCAAATTGAAAATAAAGAAACCTTTTAATTAGCTCCAATACGAAAGGATAAGAATATTATAGGCATCAAATAGGTGTTCAAGAACAAACTGAATGAAGAAGGGAAATCGATAAGGAACAAATCCAAGTTGGTTTGTAAAAGGTACGTGAAAGTGTAAGGTATTGAGTTCGAAGAAACCTTTTCCCTTTTAGGAAACCTTGAAGCCATGAGAATGTTTTTAACATTTTCTAGCTATAATAACTTTAAATTTTACCAAATGGATGTCAAGTCAACATTGTTTAGTGCTGAATTGGAAGAGGAAGTATATATTGAACCGTGGGGAAGGTTCATGCTCTCAAAGAATGGAGATTATGTTTGTAGGTTGAAAAAGTCTCTTTGTGGATTGAAACAAGATCCAACATATTGGTATGATAGAATATATAAGTATCTTCAACTACAAAACCTTCAAAAAGGGAAAATGATAATTTTATAATCATTTTTGTTTCTGTAGATGATATTATCTTTTGAAGTGATTTGGGGAAAATGGGACATGAATTTCCAATGCTATGAAAAAAGAGTTTGAAATTTCTATTCTAGGAGAGATTTAATTTTTTATTGAACTACAAATTACACAATCTGAGGAAGGTATATTCATTTCCCAATCCAAGTATCTAAGGGAAACTTTGAATAAATTTTGGATGGAAGAGTGCAAACCTATCTTGACACCCATGGTGATAGGCTACAAGATAACTAAACAAGATGAAATCCCCCTTGTAAATTAGACAACTTACTCATCTATGATAGGGATATTGGTGTGCCTAAATTCTTCAAGGAAACAGATAATGCAATCAATAGGATTGGAATTTATATTTCAAGTAAATACTCAAGAAAGCCACATTAATGCAACAAAAATAATTTTCAAATATTTGCAAGGTACAATAAAATTTCGCCTCTAGTATGAAAAATGCAAGAGTTTAATTGAAAAGATCATTAGGGGAATTTTGAAGTCTGAAATGGGCCTCTGAAGGAAATTATAAAATAATAGTGGAAATAATAAAATAATATTAGATTACATCATCAAATTTTAGAGGGAAAAAATAAAAAGGTACTTTTTCAACTCGTATTTTGAACTTATGTCCAAATGGGTTTACTCAAATTTCGAGCAGGAACACTTTTTGCATGCATAATTCGATACCTCATCCAAGAAGTACCCATGTTGCATACTTTTGATGGATCATTCTACACAAAAAATGAGAGTTTACACAAAAAGTGTTATTGCAATCACATTGTTTCATGTATTTCTCATTTTTCGTGTAGCAGGGTCCATCGAAAGAATGCAACATAGGTAATCCTTAGAAGAGGAATTGAATTTTGCATCCAATAAGTACTCCCACTTGAAATTTTAGTAAAAAATTAGGGAGATAAGTTAAAAATACAAGTTGAAATTATTTTTTATTATTTTTTTATTTTTTTATATTTTTACTTTTTTACCCCAAAAATGGTGGATCATCCCCCATGGTTGACATCATCATCTTGAATCCTATTGGTTCTTATAAAGTTTATTTTGGTTGGAAATTTTTCTTAGGAGGCCCACTTTGTACCTCAAAATTTCTCTAATGTATATGCATGTTGATTGGACTAGTGGCATTGATGATAGGAAACATACCAATGGAGTAGCATTTTTCTTGGGAAATTTCCTTGTGTCTTGGGTAAGAAAGAAATGAAGTTCAATTTATTTATATAAAACCTAGAAAAAGTACATAGTTGCAATCACCTACTGTACCCAAATCCTTTGGATGAAGAATATGTTAAAAAACATCAAGGTGGAGTTGAATGATCCAATTCTCATCATGACCAATAACACTACAACTATTAGCATCTCCAGGAACCTTGTTATGCATTCCAAGGCAAAACATATTACAATTAAATTTCATTTATTGAGAGATCAAGTTGTTGCCTATATTGTTTTACTTGAATATATGGCCACTAATGAGAATACATGCAGATATAGTTACAATTCCACTTCCTCGACAATCATTTGAGTATCTCAAGCAAAAAATAGGAGTATTTTCTCTTACAACAAAGTGAATTAGCATGAGTGTGGGCCAAGAACTACTCAGTATGCTAATTAAGTTAAAGAGTATGTTGCACGAAGAGAAATATGAGAAGAATATTCTGCGTAAATATTGGCTCGTCAATAAAGTATGTGCAGGAGTAGCAAGTCAAAATTAGATATTTATTAAATTAAAGTATGCTACTATTTAATTTTTCATGGGGAGATTATTCATTTGGTGACACCCTTTTCCATTGATTTCAAAGGGGGAGAAGAAAATGTTGAGAGAGACATGTCCCAAACATTGTTAGAGGGAGGGGAAATATTGTCAAGGGAAAATGATCCTGATTGGTGTCATGATGAGTGTCATTGTGAGCAGTTATTGGCATCAAAGCCTTAATAATGTTTGGTATTGTTGGAATTAAGTCCAAAGGGGGAGATTGTTAGAGAAATTATTTTGGATGATTTCAAAAGAATTAGAGAAATTTTTTAGGTCTAAAATGGGCCTCCTAAGAAATTTGTACAACCAAAATAAAATTTATCAGAACCAATAGGATTCAATATACTGATTTCCACCATGGGGGATGATTCACCAATTTTGGGGTAAAAAAATAAAAATATTAAGAAATAATAAAACTACTTTTTCAACTTGTATTTTCAACTTATCTCCCTAATTTTTTACTCAAATTTCAAGAGAGAGTACACGTTGGATGAAAATTTTAATTCCTCATCCAAGGAGTACCCATGTTGGATACTTTTGATGGACCCTGCTACATGAAAACGAGAAATACATGAAAAAACATGATTTCAATCATGTTTTTCACATATTTCTCATTCTTTTATAGCAGCGTCCTTAGAAAGTATGCAACATTGGTACTCCTTAGATGAGGAATCAAATTATGCATCCAACTAATTTTCCCTATCTAAATTTGAGTAAACCCACAGGGAGATAAGTTTAAATACGAGTTGAAAAAAATATTTTTCTTTTTTCCCTCTAAAATTTGATGATGTAATAAATCTTATTTTATTATTTCCACTATTATTTTATAATTTCCTTATGAGGCCCATTTTAGACCTCAAAATTCCTCTAATAGGGTAGTCATCAATTCCAACGTTAGGGGGGAGTCCTATTGGTTTAAGGTTTTTTTTCCTCAGGAGATGCACTTAGATGCTCCTAAGAAAATCTTAGATGGATATTCCTTGGAAATATCATTCCAATGGTATAAGGGAGACTGAAAAAATCCTCGGGAATCAAAAGTTATGGAAATTCAAAGTTTTGACAGGTTTCAAGGGCTTCATGGTTCCACTTGATCTCGGATCATCGTTCACTGGGACTCATCAATGTGAGGCATTGGCATGGAAGTATGTGGTCCTATAATTGACATACTCGAAGATATTGATAAATTTCCATCATTTCTTAGGAAAATTCACGTCCCTCCCTAGGAGCCTAGTGAAGCATTTTGCATGGAGGAAATGGTCTCGTGGTCATGCGATTAATGAAACATATGAGATGGAGAAGAGCTCGTCATGGAAAATAAATGTTCATATCCCTTCCTAGAGCTTTGAGAGATGTATTTTATAATTTTGGTGATGTATGGGTAAGAAAACAAAGATCATGAGATAGAGACAAAGACAGATAATTGGGTGGAAAATGGTGGAGAATTGTCTTTAACATTAAAATCTCCCCTCGGGCCTTTTTTCAATAAACAAAGAAAATTTGTAAAAAACACAATCCCAAAACCCCACTTTTTTATAGGAGACAAGTGACCACAAGGAAACATGACATTCGCCCATTAGATGATTATGATGAGTAGGTGGGTGATTTGTAAACATGTTGACAATGTTGACCAGTGATGGGAGGATAGATGGAAGAATTGTATTGGTAGACTAGCATGACGTGGCAACTAGAGTGACAATGACATACATATAATGATCACATGGAATCTCATGAGAGTGACATGTGGCATGTTGATTTAAATTTTTTAGGAGGCCAACTGATCCATATTCCTATGAATCAAGCCACCAATCACAAACATACATGTGGCATAATTGATGTTAATTGTTGATGCGGCATTTCCTTGAATTCTATGCTATGGGGGTTTATTTGCAAAGATAATTTTTTATTAACCAAGTCTTAACTTGGTTAAGAAAATGGTGAAAAAGGGGTTAAGTGTTAAATATTTGGAGGGATGACACATATAAAAATAGTGTGCATGTCATCATGCCTTAGGCCATATGTGAAGGAGAAACACTTTGTAGTACCCTGGTTCGCAAAATATGGGGAACGTAAAATTTCCCAACACCATCTTTTGACAGAAAAGTTGTGGCCTGACTTGTGGTGGGAAGGAATTTTTATGGGGAAGGCTTCAATAGCATGATGGCATGATAAGAATTTGATCATAGACCTTAAAGATGGGAACTAGCACAAATTGTTTTGTAAATCACCTCCAACTATTTATATTTGGTCTCAACACCAAGATGTATGCACATGGGGAGATAATTGTATAAGATCTCGACATTATCTAAACTTAGGGTCTCAATTTAAAATTCTAATTAACGTCGATGGAGGAACATAGTGAAATGAAATGGCAGAGCAAACAAGTACATGGATTTAATGGAGTTGTTGTTGTAGAAATTTTAATACAATTATGTATTGCCTGGATTCTTCTGATCTAACAATTATATGCCATTGTTTAATACAAATCGCTTCTACAAAAATTCTTTTGGAATTTAAAACACGATCTTCGATTGCAATTTCAAGAATCAATCACACATAACACAGATGTTTTTACTGGGAAAGCATAAATCTAAAAACCCCACTATCATGTATCATATATATATCATGGATCATGAAACAATATCATACAAAACTTTAATCCAAGAGCTCTCAGTACAATATACAATCATCTCACACTGTCATACAAAAATTGGCAATTACATGTGCCAATTTACTGCCTCCAGAAAACCTGCCTCCACTACGCATTCCCAGCTGATAGAAATCCCTGAATGAATGGAATCCTACTTTCCTTTGACTGCGCAATCCTCATGAGCACATCCAATGTGTGTGTGGTTGCATGAGTGCACCCACTAATGTCACAACTAATAGTCAAATTGTCCCTTTCACCTACATCTCAACTGGGTATCCACTAGATCTGACATGCATGTAGTTAACAATAGTAAATATTCAGTTACATGTGAGACCACTGATTCTGAATTAATTGAATAATTAATTCATTGATATCTCACTAGTGTATCTTCAATTACAACTAGCACAACTGAGTTTAACTCACTTAACTGAGTTAAACAACTTTGTAACTCACATAACTACACATCCAACTCTGTTACAACTTCAAATCATTCACTTACAACTAAGTCCACTTGCATGTCCCACCAACCAACCTTTGAACTCGATTTCCTATAGCTAACTCATTTTCCACTTCAGTTAACTATTTCCAAGTTCTCATTTAGAATAGATTAATTTTTATTGTCCAACTATTATTAAGGGACAATAATAGTCGACATGCATCTATAAATAGACATGTGATATATAAATAGAACTCACAAATTCATCTATAAATAGGTTTTTCTCATCATCTATAAATATAATTTTCTCATGCATTCTAAAATTAGACTTCCACCTAAAAATAGCTCGAGGCTCCATCCTAGTGTAGGTGCATATTTTTCACTAGGATCTTCTTCTTGAATCTCAAAAGTTGGAGCTAATGGATTTGATTATGATCTTGCTCGTTGAGTCACGTTATCAGTATGGAGAGCATTACATAATTCAATGGAAACACTCCTTTAGTTGTGCATGTGGTAATGGATTTCTAATCTCAAATAGAGCAAGCCATACTGAGGCACCTCTTGTGCCATGAAGAATTTAATGAAGCCATTTCTTAGCTCGTGTAATTTAAGAACCTAGGGTTAAAAGTTCATGTAATAATGGTTAATAAAGGAAAAATAAGACCTATTAGCACTAAAAATGTTAATGGTGTAATTGCCATTGTGTCAGTGTTTTCAATTTTTTTTTAATGTCCTATTCCATGTCCAAGTTTGAGTCATTTCCAACAAAGGTGAAAAACAGTCCCAAAATCAAGGTACTTTTAAGTGAATAGGCTTCATTAGTGTTTTAGAGTCATAAAATAAGTTGAAATCACTATTTTAACTTATGATAGTGTTGAAGACTAGTCACCGTTTGGATAATAAAGTTATAGTCACCTTGTTTGGAATAATAGCTACCTCTGTTGTGATTTCATTGTCAAAATAGTAATGCAATAAAGGGAAGCTATTTCTCATAGATGAGAGTCATATATTCCACACAATGAAAAGTGAAAATATTTCACTGATATTTTTGTTAGCTCAATAAAGAGGGTATAGGTAAACAAAGGCCACTCCTCCAATAAGTAGTTTCAATTTTCAAAGCAGGAAAATCAAGGCTCTGTGGACTGTATTGCAACCAAGGTTCTTTAAAAGCAAAGCACTTCCTGAAGAAAAAAATTCACCAGTAGAGTGGGAGATCCAGAGAAGAGTGAGTAGTGAATACTGTTAGATCTAGGCATAGAACAACGATGGAGTTTAAATCGCAAACACAGCGGTTTCACACATTGGCAATTATTATATTTATGTTTTAAGACTTCACAAGTGAAATGACATATATTGCGATGTGGGGATGAGGGTGGCCACGTGTCAGCACAATTCTCCAGTGCATATTTCATATGATACAAGATAGTGTTAATGGAGGAGAGTTAATTCCTTAAAACTTCCGATGTGTGATTTGTGGGTGACCCTACTGTTTCTTTTGTCACATCATAACACCATCACAAAATCACATTTTTCCCATTTATGTCTTAAGTTTAAACGCTCTGATCCCTATTTGCAATTGCGATATATGTCTAAAAGGTTTTCTCCCCTACTTATCATTCATTCCACTCCATGTATCCCCTATCAATTAAACTTTTTTCAAAGGGTTTCTTTGTAATTTCTCATAAAATTAACCTCTCCCATTCTATCCAAAAAGTTTATAGTTTTCCACAATTACAAAGGGTTTTCAACCAAAAAAGGAAATAAACAACAGAGCAATGGTAGATTTTCTCTGCAAAAAAATTTCTACCACTACTCTCAGCACCAACATGTTTCTACGAGGCACTAGACAACATTCAAGGAACAACCACATGTCATTTTCAATTTTGTTTACACTTTTTGTGGAGTGGGTTGCACCAAAACAGAAGAGGAGTCTTCCTATCAACTTCCACATCATACAAAACACTTTGAATTGTTAACCTTGATGTTTTTATTTTAATTATGTCATAACACTTTTTATTAAAGTTTTAGGATAAGCCTCATATCTTGCACAAGATCGTAATAACTTTTGGGAACAGGTTACTCCTTTTGTGGAGATGACAGTTTATTATTTTTGTATATATGTGATAAAATGTTATGTAAAAAGGGTTGGTCAATGGTTTTAGAATTTTGATTCATATGATCTGTAATTTTTTTTGTGAATGAAATGGAATGATACTACTAAGGACTTATTACCAATTTGATGTGTGTATTGTCTACTTTACTTGTGTTTCCATATCTCCTTTCTTTTAGTTCTAGTTTGCAAACCATCATACTATTATGTGTTTTTATTAGCCTCTTAAACATGTTATGTTTTTTTATCAATTTTTATTAGTCTCACACAGTGATAATTCTTTGTAAAATATATGTTATAACAGTGGAAGAGAATCACTCATGATAGTTATCCTTCATGATATTTCAGTGAGAATCTCGTCAGACTAGAAATATCTTTCTCTCAATGGAATATTGTCAAAATGCTACTTTTGTGAATTTCTAACAAATACAGTAGATTTATGTTTTACAGACCTAATGTTTCCTCATATCTCACAATTTCCTCTCCTCATAGGCTACAAAATTGCACTTTACTACCACATCAAGTTACAATACCCTCATTAGTATAACTGTTGATTTGACTGAAATCCCTTTTCAGTGAATCCGAGTTTATACCACCTACCATTCTCATAAAACAAATCATTAAATTTCCTTAGATTTTAGGATGTGTTTGGTCAAGCACTTGCTGCAGTACAAGTGTTGATTCCAGTGCCAACATCTTTTGGCACGTCTTCTGGGAGACGAAGTCCTTCTAACAAAGTATTCTCCCAAGTTTATTGTTATGAATTGTTGATAACCAATTCTTGATGGTGAACAAGAATTGGTGACCTCAAGAAGACTGCAAATTTTTTGACCTGGAAACTCCACAAAGAGGATGAGGGGTTTCAAGACCTCCTTCTACAAGGAGGAATCAGAGATCTCCAACTGTGACTCTAGTTGCTAACCCATAGAAAATCATTAAAGATGCAAAAGGAATATAAGGATCAGATCTAGTTTTTGATGGTGAACAAAGACTAGACACTAAAGAAGATTGTGATCTTTCACCTGGTGACCCCATGACAAAGAATCTAGAGGTGACTCCACTGTTTTCAGATCTAGCACTCTGATGAAAGAGATCCTCGCTAAAAGATATGATTTCTGCAATTTTTCAAAGATAGATGGTTTTCCTAATCCTCTGCCAGATAGAAGTGAATGGGAATTTTCTCTTCCAAGGTTTAGTGGACATGATTGGGAAGTACCAGCTGAGTTTTTATGGGATTTTCATGACTCGATTCATAGGTTGCATTTTTTTCATGAAGCATTAAGTTGTTTAGATATTCTTTGGAGGGTGCAGCCCTTTATTGGTGTAGAAATATTCCTAAAAATATCATCACTTGTTTGAAAGAGTTTCATGATTCTTTTAATGCATTCGGTCAAATGTTTTTCTCAGAATGTTGCTATCAGTTTGATAAGAAAGTTGAAAGTGATGACTCAAACAACATAAATGTAAAGAAAACATGGTTATATAGGAAGGTATTCAGCAACGCTTTTGTTTTCATCATTTTATTCAATCTCCTATCATTCAAGAAGAGGGTAAACAATAGTTTCAAGAAATTAGTTGTCAAAAAAAATATTTTGGAAGTTTGTATACACTTGATCAAGTGAATTTCAACTGATTAGACGTAGGGATGTACATAGATAATCTCGCCACTTAAGCATTTATTTCAATTTTATATTACAGTTTGATTTAGTTTTCATTTATGTTGAAATAAGCTAAAGAACACTGAAATCTAGCTTATGACTCCATTACCCAATGGCTAGGCATGTTGGTCTTTTTTGAGTTAATAAGAATAATTTTTGGTTGGAGAAATAAGGGTTGGACAAGGCACTGGAACTACAGTCCTTGAAGCCTCACAGGGAGGAATTCATCCCCAATAGGAGCCATTGTTAGCACTAAAAAGGTTAATGGTGTAATTTCCATTATGTCACTATTTTCAAATTTTTTCTAATGTCCTAGTCCATGTCCAAGTTTCAATAATTTCAAACAAAGGTGAAAAAGAGTCCCAAAATCAAGGTAGTTTGAGGTGAATAGGCATTATTAGTGTTTTAGAGTTATAAAATAAGTTGAAATCACTATTTGAACTTATGATAGTGTTGAAGGCTAGTCATAATTTGGATAATAAAGTTACAGTCACCTTGTTTGGAATAATAGCTACCTCTGTTGTGATTTCATTGTTAAAACAATAATGCAATAAAGGGTAGATATTTCTTAGAAATGAAAGTCATATATCCCACATAGTGAAAAGAATAGCTTTTTCACTGATATTTTGGCTATCTCAATAAAGAGGCTACAGTTAAACAAACAATGCTCCTCTAACAAGTAGTTTTAGTTTTAAAATCAGGAAAATCAATTCTTCGTGGACAGTATTGCAACCAGAGTTCTTTAAAATCATAGCGTTGCCTGAAGAAAACAGTTTGACTAGCAGAGTGGGAGATCCTGAGAAGAGCGAGCAGTGAAGACCATCAGATCCGGGTGCAGATCAAGAATGGAGGTTAAATCGCAAACAGATCAGTTTCGCACATCGAAAATTGTTATATTTATGTTTTAAGACTTCACAAGTTAAACTGTATATCTTGCAATGAGGGGATGACGGTGGCCACATGTCGGCACAATGCTCCAGCGCATATCGCATATGATACAAGATAACATTAAGGGGGGAGAGGTAATTCCTTAAACCTTTTGATGTGTGATTTTTGGGCGATCCCACTGTTTGTTTTACCACGTCATTACCCCATCAAAAAATCACATTTTTCCCATTTGTGTCTTAAGTTTAAACACTCTGATCTCGATTTGCAATTGCGATATATGTCTAAAAGGTTTTCTCCCCCCGCTTATCATTCATTCAGATCCATGTATCACCTATCAATTAAACCATTTTCAAAGGGTTTCTTTGTAATCACTCATAAAATTAACCTCCTCCATTCTATCCAATTTTTTTTGGGTTTTCCTCCATTACAAAGGGTTTTCAACCAAAAAAGGAAAGGAACAACAAAAATGAGGCAGATTTTCTCTAAAACGGTTTTCTACCACTACTCTCAGCACTAGTACATTTCTATTGGGCACCAAGCAACATTTAAGGAATAGACACATGCCATTTTCACTGTGGTTTACACTTTTTGTGGAGTTTCTTGCACCAAAGTAGAAGAGGAGTCTTCCTATAAACTGCCACTCATACAAACCACTTTGAATTGTTAGACATGATGTTGTTGTTTTCATTATGTCATAGCACTTTGTATTAAAGTTTTAGGATAAGCCTCATCTCCTGCATGAGATCATAATAAATTTTGGGAATAGGTTTGCTCCTTTTGTGGAGATGACAGTTTATTATTTTTGTATATATGTGATAAACTACTATGTAAAAAGGGTTGGTTGGTAGTTTTAGAATTTTGACTCATATGATCTGTAATATTTTTTGTGACTGAAATGGAATGATACTACTATGGACTTATTACCAATTTGCTGTGTGTATTGTCTACTTTACTTGTGTTTCCATATCTCCTTTCTTTCAATTCCAGTTTGGAAACCATCATACTGTTATGTGTTTTTATTAGCCTCTTAAACATGTTATGTGTTTTATCAGTTTTTATTAGTCTCACATTGTGAGAATTCCTGGTAGAATATATGTTATAGCAGTGGAAGAGCATCACTCATGATAGTTATCCTTCATGATATTTCAGTGAGAATATTTTTAGACTAGAAATATCTTTCTCTCAATAGAATATTGTCAAACTACTACCTTTGTGAATTTCTACCAAATATAGTAGATTTATGTTTTATAGACCTACGGTTTCCTTGTATATTGCAGTTTCCTCTCCTCATAGGCAATAAACTTGCACTCTGCTACCACATCAAGTTACAATACCCTCATTAGTAGAACTGTGGATTTAACTGAAATCTCTTTTCAGTGAATTAGAGTTTGTATCACCTACCAATATCATAAAACAAATCATTAAATTTCCTTATAGTTTAAGATGTGTCTGGTCAGGTGCTTGCTACAGTCCAAGTGTTGATTCCTGTGCCAACAAGACCAAGGTCATCAGACACATATTCCAAGCTGAATGTTGGGAAACATATCCTAGCGGGTGTCACTTTCGATTTATTTATGGCTAAATAAATTGGCAAAGGAATTGTAAAAGACAAAGAGGAATTATTTGGAATTTTATTTATGAAAATAAAGGAAAATAGGAGAAAAGCGAGATGAAGGGTCACAAATTTTCATGAGAGGGAAATTGAAGGAAAAATGAAGGAGAATGAAGAAATTAAAGGAATCAATAATAAAAAGGCATATGAGGCTCATTTTGGATCATTTTGATAGTTTTTCTTTGGAATTAGTTTTAGAGAGAGAGACAATATCACCAAAAGGAGAAAGAAAGCAAGCAAGGGAAAGATAAGTAAATCAAATTAAGGAAAAGGAAAGAAAGGAGAAGGTTTTATTAACAGCTTCAATAGGAAGATTTTGTAGGTAACATGTTACATGTGTGATTTCCTAGTTGATGTATCAATGAATGATACATGCATTAGTTTACTTAGTTTATTTTTCTCATTATCATGGGTTTTTCTAGTTTTATCTTTTCCTTTTCATTTCCTGGATAGCCATGGTGTGATTGGATTCTTTTCTAGTTGATATTTAGATTTCTTGAAGGTCTTTGAACCGGGTGAGGTGATCTGAAGAAAATTCTAAAGGGTTTGGGTTGGAGGTGGTTTAATCTCTAGGAAGCCCTTAGCGGGTGGGGAGAGATGAGAAAATTCCTCAAGGTAATGGTGAAGAAACTCTGAGGAATCCAAGTTTTTTTTGGCTTTGTGATATCTCAACCTACTTTGGCGAGATAATTGTACCTTAATGGTGGAGGTGGTTTAATCTCTAATAATTCACGGTTTTTTATGTCTTGAGATCCCACATTCATGGTTGGAATATGGCACAGGAGTGATTAGCTAGAAGAAATATTTGGTTTAGAACAATCTATGGTCGGGTGGTATGTGGAAGTCACTCACTTGGTTAGATTTTGGATAAGTTAATAAGAACTATTTTTCTATTATACTCTATGAGAATTTATACTTGTTATTATGTGGCTTTGATGATTGTTCTATCATGTTTTATATTTTGGTTATATGTTGGTTATAAGAATGGTTCTATGACATATTATAGATATGTCTCTTGTTATGTTTTGATTAGTTAATGAATGGATGGGCTAAAAAGTTTTAATGCAACTATTAGGAGATGGAACTAGACCTTCTTGATGATTATGATATGGATTACAAACCCTTATGAATAGACATGCATTCATGACATATAACTCACATGTTCACCATATGTTGGAAGAAATGATTGTCATGGTTAGGCCCAGTTAGGTCAAGTTCTTGTTGAAGTTTTTTATTACTAGCATGGTCGTTATATCAGTTATCATTTTGAGAAGTCTCGGGAAGTTTTGTGAAGGGGTATGAAGGTTGGCCTAGAATTGTGGCTCGGATCTCAAGACCGTTGGCACTGAAATAAGAAATTTAGGTCATAGCCACATGGAACAAGGTTTTTGAGTGTCATTGCAAGCCTTCAACTGCATGCAAGCAGTGTCAAGGTTGTGGTTGGGAGTATAGGTCACTGAAACAATTTTCTAGCTCAAGGATTGACCACATCAAGTGTTTCTTCAGTTCTTGGGTGGTTTGTAGTCCCTATTGGATGTCAGTTTGTGGTCAGTGAGTCTCAGTTATAGGCCCCACTTTCTTAACTAGAGCTAGGAGGATGAGTCATGTCATAGTTGCACTCCATTTAAAATTTTCCTAGAGGGATTATAAAAGTGGGTAAATGTGGGAGGGGGTGTTATATGGTGGTATCAGATCTAGGTTCAAATACTTGGGCTGGATGGGCTAGATGAAATTTTTTATGCATGCATTGTCATGGTTATGGTTGTTGTGCATGAGGTCATTTTATGTAGTTAATGCTATCAAGCATGATGTTGATATATTGGTATGATATGTATATATATATGTATTGTCCTAATTTGGACTAAATTTGTAGATGAGATAACTTCCCCTGAACTTCCCTGAGGTGTGTTGATTATGTCTCACATGGTATGTTTGTAGGAATAAGAAGATCAGAGATAACTAGCAGAATGGCATATTATATTTCACGTAACTCTCCTTATAGACAGAGATGAGTACTCTCCTGAAATAGCAAGTACCTTGAGAAGTATAAAAGAATCATATATAACGTTACAAGGTAAATAATGATAAGATAATTCTGTCAAAGGAAAGGATTTCTAGGGCTTAGTAAAAACAAGTAGAGGTCAATGCAGTAATCCTCCAAGGTATGTCATATTTGTAGAGATAGGAAAAACCACAGATCAATTATGGACATGAAGATAAGATTATTGGGGCATATGGTAGTAGGTCTCAGGGAGGGTATGGGTTGTTTATCATTGCTATCGTCCATATAGGAGGAGTACGAGGGGATACTTTGCAGATGTTACATAGTAATTTGTCACCGTCCCTGCAATCCCTCGTCCTGCACATTGGAGGGCCTTTTTCCATGACCTGTGAGCAGTGACATAACCTGAAACCACTTTCATGGTATCCCCCTTGACAAGGACAATCATTCCTCTGATGAAATTTTCCTCTGAAAAACCCTAAAAACTGATCTTTTGGCCTTGTTGCGACTAGCCAGCTTTTCCCTCGCACCAATGGGGAAAATCCACCAAAGAGGGCACGCCAACTACTGCTCTATCCCAGTGTATTTCCCGCTCCAAGATTAATAAGGATTGTTTAAAAAAAAAAAATGGTGGAAGTTTGATTCCAACCAACTCCTGAACGAGTCTCTAAAATGAGTTGGGAGATTTGGCTCCAGATCTCCATGTATGGGAAGTGGTTTTCCACCTATCATGGAAGCTTCCTTGAGGATAGGGCCAATCCCACAATTGTAGGGATCCCAACTCCCCTTCAACCATCTATATAAGCTTGCCATTTTCCCTTAGCAAGCTAGAAGCAATAGCTGAATCTATAGCAAGGAGACTATTTCCCGACAGCCTTTGAGAGCCAAGCTGAAGAGAGAGAGAGATTTGTCCCATTCCCAACAAGATTCATTGAGACGTGCTCCATTTTCGACCCGCTGAAGGAAGATCTAGTGTCAGAGCCTTGGGTTGTGTCTTTCTTTGTTATTATTAATGATAAACAACTTTGATTATGGTTTCATTCATGTGTCTTGTTTTTATGCAATGAATTACATCCTCACTGAATGATGTATGGTTACAAGATATAGATTTTATGCTGTGTATTGTTGCGTTTCTTTGCATGTGTGCAGGTGTTCGGACATGCTAAGCGGAATCTTCCAAAGTGGAGGAAGGGAAGAATCACCCTCTCCTCAACGACCATTGCGTAGGACCTGAGGTAGACAACTTGTTATATTTTTTCATTTTTACAACTAGAGACCTGCGTCACTACCTGTCTGATTGTTGCTAGACCCGATCTGGGCTAGTAGGGATTACCTCTGTCCGCAGAGGGGATTTATCTCTCCAAAAAACTGGCGACCATACTAGGGACTTCGATTGGAGCTTGTCTTGTCTCTTTCGGTTGCTTTTGGCTTCTATATGCTTGATCTTCTCTTCTGGTCTATCTCTTTCTGCTGTAGAACCTTTGTTCTGCTCCCACCATACCTGATCTGCTCCCTGTTTTCTCTTTTTCATTTTTTTCTTTACTAAACTCAATTAGCGCATTTTTTGGCTTGACAGTCGTGCCAATTGGCACCTGTTGCTAGTTAGGCGCCTGCGGCAACCCTATTTTGGTGCTAGATGCAGCCAACCAATCGTGCCATTCCTATGTGGTGCTAGGGTTTTCCTGTTCTAAGCTCTTTGAGTCTGATTTTTTGTTTTGGTGCATATTTTCTGACTGTCTGAGTTCTTCGGAGTCCTTTTTGACTGTGATTCACCTCTATCCTCCGTTTTTTTGCCCTCTTCCTTCAGTTTTACATTCTAGCCCTAGGACGTCTAGGTGCTATTGTGTGCTGAGCCTCCCGTAGGAGTTTTTGGTTTTCGCGTGATCAGTCAACTTCATTTTTACTTCCCTGAATTTGTTTGGTTGGTTTTTATTGTATCATTGTGTGATTTGAGTGATTTCTCTTTTTCTCATTCAAGTTCGTTTTTGTCTCATTTCGAGCCTAGATCACACAGTTCATGTGAGTGTTTTCTTTGTAATTCCTCTTTTATTTGAAGGATTTCTCTGTCAGTTTGAGGTCTGATTGTGTGTTGAGTGAACTTGCTTGATTTCACTCTTTCGTTATCATTTCTCAAATTGGTCCCTTATTAGTTTTCATTTCGTTTGGTGCATTTTTCTCTAAAACATTGAAAATACAGAAAATCAATCCTTGTGCTTTTGATTAGTTAGTGAAAATTGAAAATTTTTATGCATTATTAGTGTTATATAACTTTAAAGGAAAAGCTTTTAGTTTCATTAGCATGCATTAGAGACACTAGTGGTTGTTTTGTGATCATTTTGTTATTTCTTGAAAGCTCTCAACCATCCCATAGTTAGCTATTCATCGAACAAAGTGATTTGTAGTGGCATGTAGTGTGCATTTAAAGGATTTTTGAGACATAACATTCGGTAGGGCCTGAAATTGAAACATGATTGAAGATCAACTCTAAAATTTATTCAATTTACCTTAAGGCGGCATTGAAACATTAACGAGATATTTAGAGGTCTGGGCTAGTGACGTGTTCTGGCGTCATTAAAACTAGTAGATGTCGTTCACCTCTTGGCTTTAGATAGCACTAGTATGGACTTGTGCTTCTTGTACCATCACATATATAAAGGGAGACCCCACTAGGTTTCTATCCTTTATCCGTAGGAAGCCAAGTCTGCCGCCTTATACCCGTGATACACCAGACACAGCATTCAGAGAGATTTCCTACACATACGTCAAGTCCTTGGTTGATTTTTATTTCATTTTTGAACCAAGGTGTATATTATAGTTCACGGATATCTGGTACACCCTCTTGCCTAGAGTTCCAGAGTAGTCGTTTTGATCTTTTCTGACTCATTAAATTTTAAAGGATCATCAAGCACTTGTCCTTTCACGCTTGTTTCCAAATTGAAAGAGATAGAGTCACCTTTTACTCATTTCTCGACTATTAAAACATGAAACGGTAAAAGTTTCAAGTTTCAATGTGGTAAAATTAATCACCTACGATCACACGCCCTTTTAGAGATTGTTTGTTTGCCATTTGATTGTTTTCCTTGGTTTTAGCCCGTGTGCTTTTGTTTTGATCTCTTGCTCTTTTCGTTACTATCACAGTGGCAAAACCTTTAGTTTCGTCTACTGGTAGTCCTAACATAGATGATTCGTCAGAGGTCTCTCAGTCCTCTGCTGAACCTCAACAACCTATTTTCTCTGATTTTCCCGACGAGGGACCGATTCTATCTGAGCTTCCCTTTGGAGGACCAGTTGAGTTCGATTGGCCCTTATCTAATGCTTTGTTTGGATTTGGAGTAGGGGAATATTCCCCTCCTCTTACATCGGGTTCACCTTTTTTAGCTGTTGTTATACCTGCTAGTCCTCGCCGTCTTTTGGAAGATCTTGCGGCAGGGTTAGATATGGACTCACCCAGTCCTTCTCCTAGTGAGGAAATTCCTACATCTGGTGAAGATTACCAGCTTTTCCCAAAAAACAACCCCGAGTCTTTTGTCATTTCTTCACCTGGTCCTTTGCTTCCAGCGAGATATAGGTCCTTAAGTCAGATTTTTGCTACTGTGGCCTCCATGGGATTATCCACTCCATCTACTAGGTTGGTTATTCCTTCATTAGGGATGTTGCCATAGACACTTCTCACGTCATCTCCTCAGGTTACATAAATACCTGTTAGGCCTACCGTCTGCATAGCTGCATCTACACCCGCTGTTACTACTCAATCCATCAGGACCGCGTCACTTCCTAAAGACATCTACATAGCATCTGCTATTCCGGCGAATATCTCTCTTGAGGAGTATCGGTTTTCCTTACAGACATTGAACTCTGAGGTTGGTTAGTCCTCCCAAGATCCCAACCATCCTTATTTTTCCAATTATGGACCGAATGGTACCCCTGTTTATTTTTTTCTATATCAGTATGATGAGCAGGGAAACCCTCTAGATTTTCCTGCTCCAGAGGCTTATCAATATGTCCAAGGTTTTTTGTCTGCCCAGGCTGGGAAACCTTCTAACTCGCAAGGACAACCCTTCCAAGGCCAACCTTCGGTCCAGCCTGGTTATCTATATGACCCGCAAGGAAAACCCTTACAAGGCCAACCATCGGGCCAGTAGGGGTTGTTGTATGGTCCGCAAGGGCAATCCTATAACCTTCAAGGTCAACCTTTACAGCCTCACTCTGTGGTCCAACCAGGGCAACCTCAAGGACCCATAGGCCAACCGAGGTATCAAGTTGGACTGTTGTACGGTCCTGGGGGGAAAATCCACCCTTCCCAACCTATGGTGCAACCTCAGCAACCTCAGTTTCTCATCGTTCCGGGTGTTGCACAGCGGGGACCATCTTATGATCCTGCCACAGGCCAACCTGGTTATCAGGCACAGCCTGGCCCTATCCCGCCATCAGGCCAACCGACTCAGCCGGGCCAATCCGGTTTCCTTTATCAGCCAGGTCAACCTGTTCAACCAGGACAACCTATTCACTCGGATCAACCTGTTCAACCAGGGCAGCCCACTCAGCCAGGTCAACCTGTTCAACTAGGCCAACCTGCGCATCCAATCAACCTTGCTCAACAAACCATTTATTCCATGCCGCAGCTGAATCCGCCTGTGTGCCCAACTCATCAGGCTCAATAGGGCCCCACTTACCAACATCCCGCTCGACCCCAAGGCGGTTATTAACTTCAAGGTCAATCTCGACCAGTTTACAACTTTCCCCAAGGTTCTAATTATTACCTACAACAACCAGGCTCTACCTATACTCAGCAGCCAAATCCACACACTGCTCAAACGGGGCCTACATATAATCAGGGTCAGTACCCCGGTTATCAACCCCCTTACACTAGTTATCATCAGCCATATCAACCCAATTATACTGCTTATACTCCCTATGGTCAGAATCCTCTAGGACAGAACCAATGGGGGAAAAGTTATGCCCAACCTGGGTGGAGTACAGGTATAGGTCCTTATCAAGGACCTAGTATGCCTTTCAATCCTCAGTTTCCTTTCCTTGCTACGTTGGAATTTTCGGACGTATCTAAGTTGACCAATGATCTGATTCTTCACAATCCTTATTAACCTCTGGTTCCCACCAAGGTGCCTAGTGACTATCCCAAATTTGAAGGTAAAGCTAGAGAGGACCCGCAAGCTCATGTCATGACCTACCATCTATGGTGTTCTTCAAACTCTTGGGTAGAAAATTCAATTCCTTTGCGTATTTTCCAGAGCACTCTTACCGGTGCTGCTGCTATGTGGTATATAGAATTACGCCACGGTATCTTTCAAGACTTTAATACATTAGTTATGGCTTTTCTGACACATTTCCAGTTACCGGTTCGTTACAAAGATGGGATGCATCTCCTGACTTCTCTCAAGTATGATAAATCCACCCACATATCTGATCATATTCATGAGTGTCAACGTCATCGTAGACTGATCAAGTTTGATATACGTGATCAACTTCTAACTCATTGGTTCACTACCTCCTTCGTTAACAAGATCTCTCAAGATATTGCTATGGGGGCATGTGTGACCGAAGAACAAGCCATCGCGTGTGTCCAGTACCTTGATTTGGTGTACTCTTAGTCCAGCATGCTATATGATATCTTGACTAATGCCTCACGGCTAGGGAACTCTAAAGCACTAGCTACGCCATTAGTGGATGGTGTTATTGGTTCTATTTCTCAGACTTCTTAGAATTCCTCTAATGGGAAGCAGAAGTCAAAATCTTCCAATAATTCTGCTCTTGCCACCCCTCCTGATTCTGGTAAGACTGTGGAGGTCAATTCCATTTAGGCCAATCCTATGGAAAATATGTCCAAAGGGAAGAAGAAGGGCAAAGGAAATTCCAAACGCGATGCCCCGAAACCAGAGTCTTTTAAACCTCATGCTGACGATGGTTCCCAACACAAATCAAAGTACCCCTGCCTTATCTGTGAAGGATATCATTATACCAAAGATTTTCCCTAACAATCTGAAGTTAGTCAGCTTCAGAAAGGTTCCAAAGGGACTCTGGCAGTTCTCAAAGAACCATTCCCGTATCAGCAGAACCATATGATTGAGCAGCCTTCACCATATACACCATTTGGGTCCCAATTTTTTATGATGAATGGTGCTATGCGCTCGAAGGATTATGCTAGATCATGCCAGGTAGCTGGGAAGGAAGTTTTTGATAGCCCACCTCCCCCACCTATATCTGGTCCATTAGAAAATGAGAAGCTCAGCGCTGAACCCGTTGTGAGGCCACCTTCTAAAGGTGTTTTGCGAAAATATTCCTATAATCCAAATGCCTATGATGCTAAGCACTACAGCATTACTGAGGATTTGGCACAGGCTCCTTCTACAATGTCTGCGTTGGAAGTGCTTCAAAGTTTCCCATCGCAATGGAAAGCTCTGTTGTCCGCAATCAGTGGAATTGATGCTGCCGATTCTAGTCTTCTCACCTTCGACCTGGAAAAAAATTTCCCCCAACCTCCGCATCAAATTGCTATCATTATACAAGTCAGGATCAACTACCTAAACATCCATAGAGCCGTTGTGGATGAAGGTGCTTCCACTTGTGTTATGTCATCTACCTGCTGGAAGGCCATTGGCTCTCCAGCTCTTACTTCATCTCCTAATGCCCTTGAGGCATTTGATGGTCGGGAATCAAAACCCCTGGTTGTTCTCGAGAGTTTACCGATCACATTACAAGGTAAGACAGTAAACGTAGAAGTAGATGTGGTTGACACCAAGCTCAACTACAACATTCTTCTTGGTCACAGTTGGACTCACGCCATGCTATGCATTCCGTCCACCCTCTTTCGGCTTATAAAGTTTCCTCATGAGGGAAAAATTATCACTGTCGATCAGTTGTATTTCTTCACCTCATCCTCCGATAACAACGTACCTTACGTGGATTAGATCCCCAATCCCCTCGACAGTGTAGGACCCAGTCTTTTCAAGGACCCCATCCTCATGGGTATTTTTCCCACGCCACCACTGCTTATCATTCAAATTAAGATGATCTCTAGGTCAGATGACCCTTGGATCATTCCTTCGCCTGAACAGGTGACCTCTTTCAGAGAATCGATGCCTTTAACTCTAGTTGAGATCAATTATTGTGAGATTTTCACTACATTAGATCCTCCACCTCCTGAACATGCTCCTTCGAGCATGGCTCTAGATGTATACTCCGAATCCCCTTGGCTCGGCGATGCAGATTCACCCTATCCTTTAAGAGAAGTCTTCCCCTCTGATGAAGATATCGTTAAAACGATGTCTCTTGAAGATCTACCATGGAGCAATGGCCATCATCATTCATCGTTCATGCTCTGCCTGGGGGCAATGTCTAATTGTCTAGAGCGCTTCGCATCTCAGGTTCCCACTCCGCCTCTTCAAACACCAATATTGACTCATGAGGTTCTTTCGGAGGGAAATCTAAGTAACATCACACAAACCATGCCTATCGACATCTCTGTTAAACCGGGGGTAGTCGAGAACATTCACGTGGGAGTTACTTGTTCTCCCGAAGAGATTCAAGTATACATGAGCCTTTTTCGCGAATTCAGAGATGTTTTTGCATGGTCCTATGAAGAGATTCCTGGGATTGATCCCAGTATAGTCGTGCATGAGATTCCCACCTATTGAGGTGCGAAGCCCGTGCATCAGCGTCTACGCCCAATGCATCCCCAAAAATCCGCAGCTATAAAGGTAGAAGTTGAAAAATTTCTTAACGCGGGCTTGATATACCCAATTCCCCTCACAAAATGGGTTTCTAATATTGTCCCTGTAGATAAGAAACAGGGAACTATACGGGTTTGTGTTGACTACCGAGACATCAATCGGGCCTATCCAAAGGAAAATTACCCCACTCCCTTTATAGATCAGATCATCGATGACTACGCAGTGAGTGAGATCTATTCTCTCATGGATGGCTTCTCGGGTTACAATCGAATTAATATTTTACCCACTGATCAACATAAGACCGCCTTTATCTATCAGTGGGGTACTTTCGCTTACAAGAAGCTCCTGTTTGGCTTAAAAAACGTTGGAGCTACCTTCTAGCGTGCTATGTCCTATGCTTTCCATGACATATATCATATTGTTTAGCCATATCTGGATGATGTGCTGGCCCATTCGACTCGGTGTGAGGACCATCCTGAACACCTCCGCCAGATTTTTCTCTGCAGCAGATGTTACAATATTAGGCTCAATCCTCACAAGTGCGTCTTCTGCGTAGATTCTGGTCATCTTTTGGGATTCAGCGTCTCCAATGATGAACTTCACCTTGACCCCCTCAAGGTTGAGGCTATCGTTAACCTCCCATCCCCATCCTCGTTGCATCAACTGTAGAGTCTTTAGGCGAAAGCCAACTTCTTACGTCGCTTTATTCTGAACTATGCGGAAGTAGCCAAGGGGTTTACGTGACTTTTGAAAAAGGACGTTCCCTTCCATTGGCAGGAGATTTCTCAGTAATCCTTCAATAAAATTAAAACATTTCTTATCAACGATCCGTTAATATGTCCTCCCGACTATCATCGCGATTTCACCCTTTATTTGGCTACCGCTTTTAGCATGATAGCCATGGTTCTAGTACAGGATGACGATGACGGGAATGAATATGTAGTTTACTATCTTTCTCGGAATCTTCTCGACACTGAAACGTGCTATGCCCATGTCAAGAAGTTGGCACTCGCTACGGTTCAGGCCGTTTAGTGGTTCCACCATTGCATCCTGTTGCATACGGTAACTGTGATCTTCGACTGTAACCCCATCAAATACATCTTGCTTGGACAATTGCTAGGGGGAAAGTACTCCAAATGGATTGTAATCCTTAAGGAGTTCGATTTGGAGTTCACAACCACCAAAACGATGAAATCATTGGTTTTTGTTGATCTTATCTGCTCTCTCCCAACATACTCCACTCCATCACAATCCGAAGATCACATCCCAGATGAAATGCTCTTTCTTATTAGCGCTCATGACCCATGGTACAATGAAATCATCGTGTACCTTCAAACATCCACTTTCCAGTCCAAGTTGACGAAGTATGCTCAACGTCACATTCGACATCAATCTCAACCATATCGCATTGTCAGAGATACCTTGTATCGTGTCGGAGTTTATTCTGTGCTCCGCCAATGCTTGACCCTGGAAGAGGCTGAGAAAGTCCTAAATGACTATCACATTGGCGCCTGTGGTGGTCACATGTATGGACATGCTACTGCCCAGAAGATTCTGTGTGCAGGTTACTTTTGGCCATCTATATTCAAGGACTGTATTGTTGCAGTTTGAAAATTTCACGCGTGCCAGGTTTTTTAGTGCAAGATGCGTGCGCCACTGCTACCTTTGCATCCTATCATTATCGTAGGCCCTTTTTCCAAATGGGGCATAGATTTTATGATATGTAACCCTCACTTGGCCGGGGGGGAATGCTTATATAATCCTTGCTGTGGACTAATTCACTAAGTGGGCCGAGGCGATGCCTACATTAGCTGTCGATGGTAAGACAACCGCTCAATTCATTTTCAACCACGTGATTACGCATTTCAGAGTTCCTCAGGACATCATCACCAATCATGGCACTCATTTTCAGGATTACATGATGGCAGAGCTGACATCGAAGTTGGGCTTACGTCATGATAACTCAAGGCCATACTACCCTTAGGCAAATGGCCAGGTTGAGGCCATGAACAAGGTACTAGCCATGATGCTTCAACGAATTATTAGTATTCACAAATCCAATTGGCATCTCCAAATGTTCTCAACTCTCTGGGCCTATCAAACGTCTATAAAGAGTGCAACCAGATTCACACCTTTCCAGCTGGTGTATGGTCTAGAGGTGACTCTCCCGATTGAATGTGAAATCCCTTCACTGAAGTTAGCTGTGGAATTATTGTCCGACACTTCCCTGGAGGAAGAATGTCTCCTGTATATGGAACGACTAGACGAAACCCGTTGCTTAGCTGCTTTAGTCATTGAGGCACAAAAAAGTGAGTTAAAGCCCATTTTGATCAATCGGTTTCTCCACATTCTTTAATTAAAGGGGACCTCGTCCTCTTATATGACCAAGCACACGATAAAATTGGAGCGGGAAAATTCCAACCCATGTGGCATGGGCCCTATATCGTCAAATGAGTTTTAAAAAATGGGGCCTATGAGGTAATCAAATATGAAGGTATTCCTCTGGCGTAGCCTAGAAATGGGCTATACCTCAAGAAGTACTATGCTTGAATTATTATTGTGTGGTGTGTGTACATAAGTGAGTGATTTCATTTTTTGTGCATGTGTGGTGTGGTGTGCTTTGTAAGCGTCTTTCTACTGATTGGGTCTTCCTGATTGTGCAGATGTCTATTACTCCTTTTGTTGGTTTCGCGGATGGTGCCTCCCACAGTACCACGAATCTTTCCTCGGTAGCCTGGGTAATCTACAATCCTGCTGGTGAGTTAGTCAATTTGCAAGGTGTTTGTCTAGGGTTTACCACAAATAATGTCGCGGAGTATAGTGTCGTTTTCGAATTATTAAGTGAGGCTATTAACCTTGGTATTCGTGCATTACTTTTGTATCTAGACTCACAGCTTGTAGTGTTACAACTCAATGGTCATTATTCAGTTAGAAACCCATCCATTTTATGACTATATCTACATATTCGTTTACTGGAAAGAAATTTTGATTACATTACATATCAACACATACCCAGACACATGAATGCGTTAATAGACGCAGTAGCTAACATGGTTTTAGATAGACATTTACGCAACTTGTAAAAACATCATCATATGTAAAAGGATCCATCTAGAAATACATATATATATATATATATATATATGTCAAAATGTTTGCAGTTTGTGTACATCACATAAAATTCAAAAAAGATACATTTCTATTTTAATAATAGCCGGAGACAACATGTCTCTCAAAAATGTGCAAATGAAAAGCCTAGATGAGTAATCAGCATGGTGCTCATGTTAGAATGTCACTGCCTACACCAATCACCTCAGTAAACGATGAAGGCGACTAGGCACCCCCACGGTATGCCTCTGATAAGCCAATTGGACATCTTCTAGGCAATCATAATCTGGGATCCCATGGGTGATTCCCTCCAAGTTCTGGACTAGCTCACTCCCCTTGCCACCTTCGCCTTGAGGGTCATAGGTAAGCAGGGTCCTCCGTGTGATGGGCGACATCCCGGTAGGCCTCTCTGGACCAACATCTGCATACACATAGGATTGTTTGTTAAGACATGCATGTATATCCAAAAACATCATAAAATACACAATATCAAAAAGATTCTTACCCAGCTCCTCGTCCCAATATTCTCCTTCTGGGAGTGGAAGATCTGGGTCTCCCATGAAGTCAGTACTGGCATAAGGCCAGTCCTCTACAATGATCAGTTGTCACCAAAGCCATGCAAAGAACTCAGGTCTCCATGGAATTTGTTGGCCCCCTCCTAATATGTGCATGAGTGCTACCCATCGAGCCATCCATGGCTCCCTCAATGGTGGCTCAACAACTATCACCTCCTGGCCCTGGAAGATTGGTAACCATTCAAGAATGAATGACACCAAGATGGATCCGTACCCAAACTATTTCAGTTTGTACTTCTTGCACTTCGTCAACTGCCTTTTGATTTTCATTGTTACGTTAGTGGCCCAATCAAATAGTGTCGGGTTCATGCATTTAGATGCTAAGAGGAGATGTGTTTTAGTAGCCTCATGCGGTGCCTGCGACCCCGCAGCCCGCGTAATGGTGTGGAGCATCACTCAGAGTGCTAGATCGGGGACCGTGTGGATATCAAACTTTCCACTGCCTGATCCTGTTCGTGCCCCTGGGCACACTCTTTCCATCACCATTGCCATTTCCTCACCAGATGGCCTAGTACCTGTCAAAATCGGGACTGGACCTCTCCGAGACAATCCAGTTATGAAATAAACATTAGATACTTTGAGCTCCAATACTTGGTCCCGAAGCCTAAAATTCTCTTCATTTTTGTCCCAAATACTGATCAAGTACTGCAGTAACTCAGGTTGTGCCCTGAGACACGGTGTCATGAATAATTTTTTCAAGCCACAATCCCAGAGAGCATTCATACATGCCTCGTTCTCCATGGCCATTTCATATTCTTCACTGTGTTCCCTTTCTTTCCATTCTATCACCATTGTGACTGTGTATCTGCACCAAAATGGTCATAAACACATTATTAGATCCCTTGAACACTCAAAAATCTGATTGATTGGTTCATATTTTGTAAAATTTAAGCAGAAATTTAGGTTGTGCCATTGACGCGACCCTTTTGCAAAAATGACCCAATTGGCGTGAGTCCATGCCCGATACCCGCACCAATTAGGCAAGCCCTAAAATTTCAAATTTCCCCTCAGGGATCCAAAATCACAATGGAATTCTACAAAAAAATCGACTAAAACAAAGCTAAGGGGAGCGCCTCTTACCTGGGAAAGATGAGAACTGAAGTGATGCACTGGATCGTCCATAATCATCACCGCCAGTTCACACATAAAATCTCATTGTTGCTCTCCACAAGAGGTAGAAAGTAAAAGTAAATATGTTTTTACTATTTTTGGCATATTTATAATTTTTCAAAATAAAACTAGGTTTTGAAGCTTATTTTTCCATTATTTTATTATATTTTGTCGAAAAATGGGTTTTACGCTTGCTTTCTTGTGCAGCAACAGGTTTTCACATGACTAGGAGGACGATCTAAGTTGTATTTCATACTTTTTCGGACTCGGTAAAAACACAAAAAATTCACTACTGGAGTCATCTTTCTACTCTTTTCTGCCTCTCTAAACATGAAAAGATTTTTGAGTTGCTTGTTGTTTTGATCTCATTAAATTGGCTGCGAAAAAACATCTACCCAGTATATGTTTACCCCATTTTTGGGCTGGGATAGATTATTTACGAAAAAGTAATACCCTAGCCTATCGCGACTAGGAGGTTTTCTCAGACACAGTTTTCTACCTTTTCGGATCTGAGGAACTATCTACGAAAAGGGACTGTTGGAGTTTACTTTTCCACTGTCTTTTCAAACTCTGTAAACATGAAAAGACGTCCAGTTCTTCCTTTTTCAGACTCGTTAAAACCTGATGACATCGGATTCTGTCATAATGATGATACTCAAGTTCCTCCTTCCTTGGGCTCGTTAAACGTACTAGGTTGGATTTGTCCGAAGGATGAACTTATATCACAAGCATATGTTATCCCCTTCAAGCTTGTTTTCAAAAATAATTGGGGTACTCGCCATAAATGGTGGGGAAAAATGAAACCAGTATCATCGTTGTGTCGGCAGTATGTCGCTCTTGAACATGGCACTTGTCTGCATTTGTGTTGGTTTTGGGACATATCATCTCTCTTTCTCCTTGCCTCCATGGGTTTGGGTTATCCTTTTTGACTGCTCATCTACTCTTTTCCTTGTCATCATGACCTCAGATATTTTGATATCAAATACTTCCAAATCCACTGTCGTGTCGCCGATATGTTCAAGAGAAGTTGACCTCTGCAATTTCAACCCTCCTCTGATTCTCTACTGATCCTGATTCACAAACATTATGATCCTCTGTCTCACGTTGATGATGTGGGAAACACTATGGCCCACCTTCAATAAAGGTCGCTTCCTATCGACTTCAGCTCATTATCCAGGAAGCTGATCTAGAGACTCCCTTCCGGTACCTTAGAGCCTTCATGCCTTAATGGAAGGTTCTTTGCATTCAATGTAAGGTTTTCATCATTGGGCATTGATCGGATGATTTTGCGAGTGTTCGATGCCAGATCACTATTCACATTCCATGGCTTGTACCTATAGTACCTTGAGGGCCATCGTCATTATTGGTGGTTTCTCTTGCGTCTGTTAATGGCTTTCATCATTGGATGGTAATCAGACGATGTTCTTGCATGTTCGACTCCAGCTCATTTATTCGCATGCTAGGACTTTTAATTTGTTAAGATTGAGATGGAGAGCAAGACCCTGCGTTTTGTGTGATGGAATCCAGGCTACAGATTTTGTGGATTGTCATGATTGGTTACGTGACTCATTGATTGGATGGCTGCGACCATACTTGAGTCTGCTTATTGATCCTTTCTGGATGGTTGTGTCCATACCTTGGATCCTGATTATTGTATACTCTGTTATGGATGGCTGCGCCCATACCACACATCATGTATTTGAGATATCAATTTTATTTTTTTACGCAGGTTTTTCGATGGCAGTGTTTTTAGTTGGGCATGTTCTCATAAAGCATTTCACCCCTCTCTCTCTCTTGAGCCTCATGCTTTAGGGGGGCATATATTACATAGTAATTTGTCACCGTCCCTGCAATCCCTCGTCTCGAACATTCGAGGGCCCTTTTCCATGACCTATGAGAAGTGACATAACTTGAAACCACTTTCATGGCATCCCCCTTAACAACGAAAATCATTCCTCTGAAGAAAGTTTCCTTTGAAAAACCCTAAAAACTGATCTTTTGGCCTTGGTGCGACTAGCCAGTTCTGCCCTCGCGCCAATGGGGAAAATCCACCAAAGAGGGTGCGCTAGCTGGCGCTATGTCCCAATGTATTGCCCACGCCAAGCTTAATAAGGATTTTTTTTTTTAAATAAATGGTGGAAGTTTTATTCCAACCAACTCCTAAACAAGTCTTTAAAATGATTTGGGAGGTTTGGCTCCAGATCTCCATGTATGGGAAGTGGTTTTCCACCTATCATGGAAGCTTCCTTGAGGATAGGGCCAATCCCACAATTGTAGGGATCCCAACTCTCCTTCCACCATCTATGTAAGCTTGCCATTTTCCCTTAGCAAGCTAGAAGCAAGAGCTGAATCTGTAGCAAGAAGACTATCGCTAGACAGCCTTTGAGAGCCAAGCCAAAGAGAGAGAGATTTTGTCCCATTCCCAACGAGCTTCATTGAGACGTGCTCTGTTGTCGACCCGCCAAAGGAAGATCTAGCGTCAGAGCCTTGGGTTGTATCATTCTTTGTTATTATTAATGATAAACGACTTTGATTATGGTTTCATTCATGTGTCTTATTTTGATGCAATGAATTACATCCTCTCTGACTAATGTATGGTTACAAGATATAGATTCTATGATGTGTATAGTTGTGTTTCTTCGCATGTGTGTAGGTGTTTAGATGTGATAAGAAGAAGGATCATGATCTTCCAAAGCAGAGGATGGGAAGCTTCAGCCTCTCTTCAACGACCATTGCGTAGGACCTGAGGTAGGAAACTTGTTATATTTTATCGTTTTTGTAAGTAGAGACCTGCGTCACTGTGTTTCTGAATGTTGCTAGACCCAATCTGGGCTATTAGGGATTGCCTCTGTCTGCAGAGGGGATTTACCTCTCCAATAGCAGATGATTTTAAGAAGGCCAAGACTCCTACATTCGTTGAAGAGTTGAAGAAACTAGAGGAAGTAGAAGCATGGTTGATTGGGATGAAAAATTCGTTGAAGCTGCATGACTATATAGAGAACATGAAGACCAAGATATCTATATTCAGTCTCAAGGGGAGGGAAGAAATTTAGTGGTAATATGTGAAGTGTTCCAGAGGCATCAAGACAGAGGAGTTGAGTTGGCATGAATTCAAGAGACTTTTCCGAAATAATTATTTGTCAAAGAGATACTATGATGGTAATCCTAAGGAGTTCTATGAGTTGAATATGGGAACTATGATACATAAGGAGTACATGACTAAGTTTCTGGATTTTTTGAGGTATGTTCCTTACCTCAAGGATGAGAAGAAAATTTTTTAGAGGCTCATCATCGGAATTCAATTACCATTCAAGGACCATACTGAGTATGAGGAGCCTCAGTCATTAGAAGAAGGCATTATAAATTTGAAGCATTGTTATGAGCAATTGAAGCATAAGTCTGAGCCCAAGATAGATTTGAAAGGGAATGATAATACTAAAGTAAAGTGTCCACCGAAGCAAGAAAGACCTCAAGATGCGGATGACATGGAAAATGTTTCTCCTTACAAGAAGTTTAATTTGTATAGAAGGGACATGTACCTTAGCCAAGAGACAATCATAATGAGAGTTGTGGTTGGAAACTATTGCAGTGTTGGATATGTGGAAAATACCATGACAAGAAGGAATTTTCATTGTATTAGGGTGGAAGACCTCAAATCTCCAATGCACAAGAGGCAAAGACAGTTTGGGAGGTTGGTGAGATAATTCCTTGGATCTACGTGACATTTTATAAAAAGCAGGTGGATCACCAGGCATCCATTATTGATATGGAAGGTAATATTTGTGATCGAGTTGTTTCCATTTTGATTAATATTGGGTCTAATTATAGTTTTTTAAATCTTGACCTGGTGGATAAGTGTGGTTTTGGAAAAGAATTGAATGCATAGTCTTGGTTGGCATAGTTGGCTATAGGTACTACTAAAAGAGTTCGTCATTGGGTAATAGCTTGTGTGTGTTAAGCATAATGGTATTCCTACATCAACGCATCTGAATGTGATTCCATTGGGATCATACAGTATTATTTTTGGGTGTTTTTTATATTCTTTCCATGATTAGAAGTAGGCATGAAGTGGGGGTTGTAAGGGAGGCAACACACCCTGTTCGATTGTGTCGGGTGTAACACGGGGGTGGGAGCCGCCATGTTAGGGGGTTTGCATGCAGCGGTATCCCCCCTTCATGGGGTCCAGGGCAGCGCCCTGGGAATTTTTTTGGACCCTATATTAGGTGGGCAGACCCGCCTATGGTTTTGTGCATGGATTTGCACATGGTTTTAGGCATGATCGTTTTCTGTTGCTGGTATTTTGTAGATCCGGTAAAGGCAACTATAGTTATTTCCTAATATAAGGCTAATGGATTGGATTTTATGAATTATATGGCATGTATATATATGTGTTGTAACACTAAAAGGAATATAATGAAAAAATCAAGCTGGTAGTCCCAGTTTGGGATCCAGGGGAAAATCTCTGTGTATATCTCTTTTATGTTTTATGCTCTTGTTATTGTTTATTTTTTGTTTTTTAAGAATTCATTTGAAGATAATTTTTGTATAGGGTTAAAACCTACATTTAGTATCATAGTTGTTTCGGCTTGAAGGGGGCGCCTTTTCTGCTGAGGGTTTTTGTTGCTCAAGCCTGTGGTGGACCCTGTTTAGTGGGATATCTACAAGATCGATTCTTGCAGTGAACGAATATGGCAAGCATTGGAAAGATAGAGATCGATAAATTTAATGGTTAGAGTTTTTAGTTGTGGAAGCTCAATACGGAGGATCTTCTGGTGGATAAATATGAGTGGATCGTGGTAGATCCAGGTACTAAACTAACGACAATGTAAAATAAAGACTGGGTGAATTTGGATCAGAAGGAAAAGAGCACAATATATTTGTGTCTCTAATATTTAGTAGTGTTTAATGTATCTAGGAAAGCTACGGTGAAGACTTCGTTGGTAAATTTAGGGACTTTGTATCAATATAGGTCTTTGCTGAATAAATTTTTCCTGCGGAAAAAATTATATAACTTCAAAATGAAGGATGGAGACTCAGTGAAAGAGCATCGGAACACGTTGAATAATGTGGTAAGTCAGTTGGAATTTTTTGATATTAAAATCTCAGATCAAGATAAGTGCATCGGTTTTCTGTGTTTTCTAATAGATTCGTGGGATAGTCTGGTTATTGCAATAGGTAGCAATACAACTACCTTGAATTTTGATAAAATTTTCTCAGCCTTGATGTCAGAGGAAATGAGATGGAAAAATATGGAGGGGTGGAATGGAGATGCCTTTTCTGTATGAGGAAGGTCCCAAAACCGAAAAAAAAATAAGGTTTCCAGTGGGAGATATAAATCTGCAGGAAATTCTGTAAAGGTGTGCTAGAAATGCGAAAGGAAAGGGAACTTCAAAAAAGACTGTAGATCTAAAAATCCTCAGAAAGGAAATGGATATGATCATCCTCCTTCTACAGAGGTGAAAACCACCTCATATGAAGGCAGGGATGTGTATTTGGCTTCTTATTCAAATACACATATAGATCATGGGGCATGGTTGAGTGGCTCAGGTGGATCCTTTCACTTCACTCCCCATAGGGAGTGGTTGTAAGAGTATGAGAAGTATGATGGTGATGATTTATTCTTAGGGGATGGTAGAAATGCCATAATCATCGGAGGCAGAAAATTCAAGCTTAATTTTTAATGTGAAGGGATTATAACACTTGCTAGTGTTCTACATATTCCTCCATTGGCCAGAAATATAATTTTTGTAAGAAATATGGATGATGCATGTGAAAAAAATAGTTTTCGAGAAAGCTACCTGAAAGATAGTTTGGGGTGCACTAGCATTAATGTCGAAAGTTCAGATTGGAACTTTGTACAATATTCTGAGTATCACTATTATTGATTATTTCAACAGTTTTGTAGCTCCTGGAAGTGGAGCAAAAATTCTAGCGGTCTTTGGAGAAAATACCATGCTATGGCATCAAAGGCTTGGACATATTGGAGAGAAGGAACTTCGGATACTGCATGGTAATGGTATGGTAGAAGGTATTTCTAATTTATCTCTGGATTTCTATTTCGACGAACATTTTGTATATGGGAAGTAGAATTAGGTGAGTTTTCCTTTTGGTGCTAAGAGGGAGAACAATATATTACAGGTTGTGCACAATGATGTGTTTGGACCTATGTCAATTCCATCAATGGGTAACTTTGTGTACTATGTTTCATTTATAGAAGAATTCTCAAGGAATACATGGATATATTTATTGAGGAAGAAATCTGAAGGCCTTGACATATTTAAATAATTTAAGGCTCTGGTGGAACACTAGACAGAGAAGAAGCCGAGGACAGATAATGGTGGAGAGTTCTGCAAGAAGTAATTTGAAGAGTTTTTTAAGAAGTGTGGTATAGAATGACAAAATGATACTCCATACACACCCCGACAAAATGAAGTTGCAGAAAGAATGAATAGAACATTGATGGAAAAGGCAAGAAGCATGCTCAGTAGTACCAGGTTAGAACATGAATTATGGGTCGAGGCAGTGGAGACTGCATGTTACCTGGTTAACAGATCACCTTCATCAGAGTTGGAGGATAATATTCCACATGAGGTATGGAATGGTAAGAAACCTTCTCTTTCACATCTGAGGGTATTTGGATGTGATGTATATGTACATGTTCCAAAGGAGAAAATGATCAAGTTGGATAATAAATCTAAAAGGTGCATCTTTATTAGGTATAAGGATGGTTTAAAATGTTACAATATTTGCAACCCAAAAACAAGGAAGGTTGTGTACAATCGAGATGTGGTGTATAGAGAGGTGAAATATGTTGTTAAACATAAATTCCTACCAATGGAACCTGTAAATATAGAGTTTGAGCTAAAGGAGGAAGAATCAGACTCTACAACAAAACAAGACTCAAAAGAGGAAGAGCCACAAACTCCAGCTGTGAGAAGATCAATTCGAGAAAGAATACATATAGAAAGGTATAGTCCATCTTATTTCTTTTAAAATTTTCCTTTAACTATCACTGATGATGATCCTAAAACTATGAGGGAGGTAGTGGATTCAAAGGATGGAAAACTGTGGAAGGAGGCCATGGTTTATGAAATCACATCCTTGCACAAAAATGAGGCATGGGATCTGGTGGATTTTCCAGCTGGAAGGAATGCCATTGGGAGAAAATGGGTGTTTAAGAATAATATGAATAAATAAGGTAAGTTTGAGAAATAAAAAGCTCAGTAGGTAGAAAAAGGTTATTCCCAGGTATCAGGAATTGATTTTGGTGATATTGTTTCTCCTATTTCGAAGGTTACTTCTATTAGATTACTTTTATCTATTGTTGTTGCATTTGATTTTGAGGTAGAACAGATGGATGTGAAGAAAACATTTCTTCACGAGGATATGGAAGAGGTGATCTACATGAATAAACATGAAGATTTTTCAATGAAGGATAAGAAATATCTGGCATGCAGGTTAAAAAAGTCTATGTATGGGTTAAAACAATCACCAAGGATGTCATATCAGAAATTTGATACCTATATACTGGAACTTCTTTTCACCAGAAGAAAAGAGGATCACAATCTGTATTTTAAATTAATTGGTGACCGTGTTATTTATTTGGTCTTGTATGTGGATGATATGTTGCTGATTGGAAATGACAAATAAATTATCCAAGATTTGAAGACCCAATTGTTCTCCAAATTTGACATGAAGGATCTCAGTACTGCAAACTATAATTTGTTCATGGAAATTAAGAGAGATCAGGCAAAGTGGAGGCTCTCGTTAAACCAAAGGAAGTATGTCGAGATAATATTGCAAAGCTTCAATATGCAGGATAGTAAACTGGTGAATGTTCCTATTCCTATAGGTATAAAGCTATCTACTGAAGAGTGTCCCAAGAGACAAGGAGAATAGGAGGACATGTCCCATGTTCCATATGCAAGTGCAATGGGTATCCTGATGTATTCAATGGTATGTACTAGACCACACATTTCACATGCAGTGGGAGCATTGAGAAGGTTTATGTGAAAACTAGGGGAGGAGCATTGGACATCAGTGAAGCGGGTTTTCAAATATTTGTGTGGCACTAGCGATTATGTTCTGTACCACCAAGGAAGACCAAGATTGGAAATTTTTTTGGACATTCATGGGTTTGATGATGCAGACTTGACTGTAGTTATGGCTCAGAGAATATATAAAAGTGGGTATGCGTTTAGCCTATTTGGAGGTGCGGTCAATTAGATGAGTAAAAGACAGTCTATAGTGGCTTTTTCAACTACAGAAGCAGAATACATGGAAGAAACTCATGCAAGAAAGCAAGCAGTTTGGTTGTAGAGATTGTGTTCAAGTATGTGATTGGTGCAAAATCTATAATGATATATTGTGATAGACAAAGTGTAATTTTCTTGGCTAAGAACCATGCTTATCATTGAAATACAAAGCACATTAATGTTCAGTATCACTTTGTGAGAGATATGGTTGATGATAAAAAGGTGTTGCTGGTAAATTTGGACACTTTAAAGAATGTTGCAGATGCATTAACAAAGTCTATGAGCTCTCAGAAGTTCTCTTGGTGTAGATAAACAATGGGAATTGTGGGGTTGGATGAATTACTAAGCTCTCGTTTGGCGCCCTATGTAAATAAAAAAAAAAAAGTGGGAGAATTTTGGGTGTGTGTTATATTAATTCCACGATTAGAAGCATGCACCGGGCACAGTAGGGGGGTCAAAGTGGGGGAGGAAACCCCTCCTATCGGGGTGTTTGCAAGGGGGTGGAAGCCCCTATGGGTGGGATCTGGGGTAGCGCCACGAGAAAAAAAAAATGGACCCTATATTAGGTGGGCGAACTCTCCTATGATTTTTTTCATGCGTTTACACATGGTTTTGGGCATGATGGTCTTATGCTCCTGGTATTTTGTAGATCTGGTTAAGGGAACTACGGTTATGTTCTAATCCAGGGTTAATGGATTGGTGTTTATGAATTCTTTGGCATGTATATATATGTGTTGTAACACTAAAAGGAATATAATAAAAAAATCAAGCTGGTAGTCCCTATTTGGGATCGAGGGGAAAATATTTGTGCATATCTATTTTATGTTTCATGCTCTCTCTATTGTTTATTTTCTGTTTTTTAAGAATTCGTTTGTAGATAATTTCTAAACAAGGTTAAAAAATATAATTCTTTTGAGTATGGATTGGTTGTACATTCACAATACTAAGCTAGATTGTTTAGCGAAGGCTATAGAGTGCTTGAATGATGCGGGATAGAACAAAATCCTTCAGGGTAAGAAGAATCCTCTAGTCATCTCCTATGAATGTGGATAAAGTAAAATATTTCATGCGGTTAGAAGGTCATTAAAAGTGTTTCATTAGGAAATTATCATGGATTTCCTATCCTATTATATATTTGTAGTGGAAAGAATTGAAATTTCAATGCACAGAGGAATGTGCAAATATGTTTGAGTAGTTGAAGCAGTTTCTTAAAAACGCTATAGTTCTAAAGATTGTCGATGTAGATAAAGATTTTGTGGTATGTAAAAATTCTTGCAAGAGAGGACTTGGTTTAGTCTTGATGCAAGGGTGACTGGTGGTATGCTACGTGTCAAGGAAACAAAATGAGCACGAGAATATTTATGTGAATCATGATATAGAGTTGGCAATGATCATTCATGCCTTGAAGATGTGGAGGCACTATCTTCTTGGTAGGAGGTACATTTTGATGAGTGATCATAGTGGGTTGAGATACTTGTTTTACCAGCCTAACATGAATGTTAGGAAAGCTAGATGGTTGGCCATTCTTAATTAGTTTGATTTCGAGATTAGGTACATTAAGGTTAAGGAGAATAGGGTTGTATATTCTCTTAGTAGGAGAGTGCAGTTGAATCACATAGCAACTATGATTTCATATGGGACATATTTACATGATCAGATATTATAGGCAAGACAATAGGATGATAGGTACTAGAAACATAAGCACAGGTTACAACAAGGGTACAAGTGTTCAGGATGTGGATTATCATCTCAAAATAGATGTCTTGGTGAGATTTAGGGATAATATCTATGTGCTAGAGAACAATGAGCTCAAGAATCTTATCTTGAGGGAATTTCATGTCAATCCATATTCAGTGCACCCAGGATATCATAAGACTCTAACGGTTGTGAAGATTTTTTACTATTGTTAGAATCTAAAGAAAGAGGTGGTTTAGTTTGTGGCTAAATGTTTGAATTGTGAATAGGTAAAAGAAGAGTACAAGTATCCAGGTGTTTTATTGCAGCTGATGCCAATTTCAGAGTGGAAGTGAGTGGTCATTTCCATGGATTTCATCACAAGTTTTTCAAAGACATATAGACAACATGATTTCATGATGGTTGTGGTTTATAGTTTGACCAAGGTAACTCACTTCATTCCATTCAAGTATACTAATTCAAGTAGTGAGGTAGCTTGGGTCTCCATCAGGGAGATAGTGAGTTTGCATGGTGTTCCTAAAAATATCATATCAGATAGTGATGCCAGGTTTACTTCCAGGATTTGTAAGGAGTTGTTTGCAAGTTTGGGGACATAATTGTATTTTAGTACAAATTATCATCCACATACAGATGAAAAGATAGAAAGGTTTAACAAGATTTTTGAGGACATGTTGAGGATGTACATCATGCATCAGTAGAGGAAGTGGGAGGAGTATCTTTCAGTGGTAAATTTTTATTATA
The DNA here is from genome assembly GCA_034641835.2 of Pinus albicaulis. Taxonomy (NCBI): domain Eukaryota; kingdom Viridiplantae; phylum Streptophyta; class Pinopsida; order Pinales; family Pinaceae; genus Pinus; species Pinus albicaulis. The sequence continues at coordinate 1,670,580,033 of CM076584.1, read as the reverse complement.
AAAATGGGTATGAGGAATCCTTGAAGATGATTCCGTTTGAGGTACTCTATTGGTGGAGTTTTAATACTCCTATTAGCTCGAGTAATCTAGTGAACATGGTGTTGGTTGGACCGAACATGTTTCCAGAGATGGAAAATTAAATGCAAGTTATCAAGAAGAATCTAAAGGTAGCATAGTATAGATAAAAGAGTTACGCATATCAAAACATGGTATTTAAGGAGTTTCATATTTGGGGAACATGTGTACTATCACATCAAGACCAAGAGGATTTCCTTGAGGATTGGATCATATGCTAAGTTGGAACCTTGGTATTGAGGGCCAACTGACATCCTTGAGAGGATTGGAGCAGTGGCCTACATACTTTCACTTCCGTCAATATTGAAATTCCATGAAGTTTGCAATGTTTCATTGCTTAAAATATACATGAAGGATGTTGATCATGTGATTGACTAGTTTATATTGCATGTGGAACCATAAGGATAATTCTAGCCTAAACCTTAGTGCATATTGTAGTGGAAACAACCAATTCTTAGAAATCAAGCAATTAAGTAATTTAAAGTGTAGTGGAAGCACTTTGGTCCTGATGAAGATAAATGGAAGATGGTTGATTAGATGTTTCCTATGTATCCTTCATTATTTTTCGGTTGAGGAAAAGGAGTTTTGGTATATGTACATATCTATGTATGTTTGTTATTTTAGATCCCAATATGGGTTGTGTTATAAATCTTCGATAAGTGGTATTATTGTCATATTTTCCATGTTGGTCATGGTTTTCAGCAGGTTGTTATTATAAATATTGGATTGAGTTATGTTATAAAGTTCCATAGGTAGTGTGTTTTTGTTTTCAATGGTTTTTCTAGTTATATGTGTCATAGAACAGTGAGTATGGTGGGTTTGCAACAACCCCTTGTTAAAAGTTCATGCAATAAAGGTTAATAAAGCAAAAATAAGACCAATTTCATGGGACACATATTCTGAGCTGAATGTTGGGAAAAACATCTTAGTGGGTGTCACTTTTGGTTTATTTATGGCTAAGGAAATTGGAAAATGTATTGGAAAAGGAAATTAGGAATTATTTAGCATTATATTTATGAAAATAAAGGAAAATATGAGAAAATGGAGATGAAGGGTCACAAATTTTCATGAGAGGGAAATTAAAGGGAAAATTAAGAAATTTGAGGCATCCATAGTAAAACAACATTAGAGGATCAGTTTCAAGCCTTTTATCAGTTTTTATTTGGAATAGTTTCACAAATAGAGAGAAGAGCACCAAGAGGAGAAACTAAGGAAGCAAGGGAAAGACAAGGAAGGAAAAGGAAGAGCAAGGAAAGGAAGGAGAAGGTTGGATCGAACTCTTCAATAAGGATATTTTGTATGTAACAAGTTGCATGTGTGATTTCCTATTTGATGTGTGAATGCATGGTACATGCATTAGTTTACTTAGTTCATTCGCTATTAGTGGCATGGGGTTTTCCTATTTTTGATAGTGGTTTTGTTGGAACGGGGGTTCCTAGCCCTATTTTTGTCCAAGTTTTGTAATATTTTGGTACTATTTGGTCTAGTAGAGGGGGTTTGGGGTGGGTCAGACCCCCAATGGATTGTAATGGTCAAAAGGGTAGACCTAGGGTCCGCAAACCATGGCTTGCGGACCATAGGATAGCACAGGCTAATGTTCTATAAATAGATGAGTAGATCAAGTTTAGAGGTAGGCTAAGATTGATAGATGTTAGTTGCGAACTATTGAGATATGTTTTGGGTTGTAATTGGGTAAGGACTCCGGCTGGCTGTGTGCAGACCCCATTGGCTATGTGCGCAGGTTGGGAATTGGGTCTGTAAGTGGATTTTGGAGCTAATGAATGATAAATCTATTTGATCGCATCTCTGTGTTATAGACTGGCTATGTTCTTTTCATTACAGTGATTTAATTGGTTAATCTATATTGATGCGCACATGAATGCGAGACATTACTAAGATATAATTAGCAATAATTTCTTATTTATGTTATCTATGGGTTTATGAAATTTTCATTCTGCACGTATATTGTTAATAGTTCTGCGATAAGATTCCCTCTGCGCAAGTCTGGTAGATCTTAAAAAAGGCCACCTACACCACAATTGCCCTTCTCTCAAGGTGTGGAAACCTGGTTCCGACACCCTCCCATACTACTTTGGCTGAGACCTTGGCCTACACAAGCAGTTCATTACCGAAAGGGCCAGTAGTATAGGGGTTTGTTGGAAAACCTTAAATTTGAACATGGGCCAGGACCCCTCAAGCCAACAAATGGTTATGTTGCTGGGACTGGGATAATTTTGAGAGAAATAGTGTAATGCCATAGGGTCGCTGGCAGCCTGAGAAGTCTGAACTTAAATATTGGTTTGAGAGACATATCCAAGATTTTTCCTTAAAAGAGAATCGAAGTACAAGGCTGACATCCGAAGTGTGGAAAAAAAACCATATATTTACCGAAGTATATGAGATTTTATTTGTAACCTTTGCACACGAATTACAAGAGTTTTTAGCAAGGTTATTGGAGTTCCAGACTTGCAGAAAAAATGATCAGGTTACGCAGTAGACTCCTAAATAGATCCAACAGTTGGAAAGGGCTAGTAACAAACTCAAGTGGACCATAGATCACTGGGTGGATAGTATTTTTGGAGGATTTGTAACTGAGTTCACAGTTGATCAATTCGTATCTTATTCTAAAGTTGAGTGGAGATTCTTCAAAGGGTTCAGAGAATGAGAGTACAACGTGAAGCGGTAAATATTATAGGGTTAACCAAGAAGGGGACCGATCGGTATATATTCCCCTAAGAGAGCTGCCTATGCACGAAGGAACTAGTCCTCCGGTCACCCGACAGTAAAATCCATGAAAGGGAAAGAAATCTCCTACCCACCACCACCACCAGAAGATGACATGGCCATGCACATGAAGCTACCTACATTTGAGGGTGTAGGGGATGAGGACATGGACTGATATAGGTTTGTGTCAGAATCGGTATGGACTCCGAAGAATGTTGCTATCGATGCATTAAAAATGGCATAGCTATCCCTAGCCTTTGAAGGAAGAGCCTAAGATTGGTTCATGGGGTACATTGGCCATCACACAGATTTGTCAATACAGGAAATTAAGGATGCCTTAAAACAATAGTTTTGGAACCTAAAGTCCTACTCTCAACTATTGATTGAATTGAAATATTTATGACAAGGACCTACAAAATCAGTATGGGAGGCCGATCAGCGACTAAATAAAGTTATCAGGGATGGGGATTTTAAGTACAAAGATAGGAAGCACAAGGAATGGTTCATTGCCATGATATTACCACACCTGCATGGCCCTATGGGCCAGCGAATGATTGATACAAAAGAAAAGGCCCTGGAAATTGCCATGAAGCTAGAAGTTGCGCCAAGGGACGATTCCCAGTTCGGGGTGGAGCATATCCAGGGCCAGTTGGATGCAATGCACCTGGAAATCCAGAATCTATGAAAATAATGGAGAAAAGAATCTAGTACAGACATTTGGTGCATACGGTGCAGGGTATTGGGTCACACCATAGATCAGTGCCCTTTGGTATTAGACTACATACAGGCTTGAGGACCTAATCTATTAAGCCCCAAAGTGGATGCAGGATCAAACAACCCCACGTTATGGTGCACAGACTGTTGAGTGGTTGGATTACATGATACAAATCACTGCCCCCAACTTGGTTCCTATGTCCAAAAACTAAAGCAATAGTGGTGTAGATTTTTCTTAGTTGTAGGACAGGATGAGCACAATTGCCAAACATATGATATTATGGTAGATAGAGAAAACCTGTATAGGGTGTAGACTGACCCTTCTACAATACTATCTCCCTCTGGAGGAGGGGGTTCCCCCGCACGAGGTCGGGGGGGGGGGGGGGGGAAGAGGTGGAAGCATAGGATGTGGATGAGGACAACTGATCTGTTATAACTGTGGAGAGGTGGGACACTTCACAAGTGACAGCCTGAACCCTGGACGACAATCTTCTAGATATTGTAGACAGTTGGATCATGTGATCGAAGATTGTTTTGTCCTGATAGCGAAGATGTAGGAAAAAAATAAAACACCGACACAAGAATGTGCAAAGGGTTAAGGTAGAACCGTGTGATGAGGGGCCCAGTATTAACATAATTATGTGTAGTGGCATGGCCATAGGAGGAGCTGAGGAAAAATCCACGACCAAACCACTTATTAGAAAAGCCACTGACAAAAGGGAAATCTTGGACTTACAAAAAGAAAAAGAAACCTTCCTTGAAGCTGGAAAAGAATTTACCAAAAAAGAGGCACCTACCCCCAAAACCCTAACAGATCTGAAAGAAGAAGAAGAAGTAAATTTTTTCCTACAGGCATGTATGAAGTCACTACGCAACCAGAAGGAAGTCGAGAACCTCCAATAATTGATCGACATCTACGCAGAAAAGATTTACCCACCCACAGAAGTAAGATATGTTAACAAACTTTATAAGCATAGGAAGAGGACTGGTCAGGAAATGTAGCTAACTGCGTAGATTAGAGATTATGAAATGGATTAGGTCATCCTTGATCTAGGATCCGATGTGAATTTCCTACCTAAATAGACTTGGCAGAGGATGGGAGAACCCAAGCTAGAATTTTCTACTATATAGCTCATCATGGCAAACCAGCAGAAGATTATACTACTAGGAAGGCTATCAATGGTTATGGTAGACATCGTGGGAGTTAAGGAATATGTAGACTTTGAGGTGATTCAAATTTTATATGATGCGGAACCTTACCCTGCACTCTTGGGGCTATATTGGGCTATCGATATGGGAGGTATTATCAATTTAAAAAAGTGAACCATGGTTTTTGAAAAAGAGGGTACGTGAGTAATAGTCCCTCTAGATCTGGCAGAGGGTGAGCGGTATACAAAATCAGTGTAGGAAGGGGATGATGTGGACCAGATATACAAACTAATTGCTCAAAATGAGGATTGAATCAACCCTACCATCGATGGTGTGCTTTTCCAGGAGAAGAACATTGAATGTATCTCTGACTTAGATGGGGAGATCGAAAATTGGCAAAACTAGTTGCATGATGTATCTTCTTCACGATGCCTAAAGATCACAAAGAGCTTCCATTTCATCTCGTCAGAGGTAAGGGAATTTCCCTATTTTAATGATTCTGGTAGTGTTAAGGAATTTCTTAAAGCATTTGAAGTAGAATTCCCAAGGGAACAAAGGATGTGGGCACTTAATCTGGCTATGCGTGTGACCCCTGTGTGGTGGTGGGAAATTCATAATGGGAATTTCGAGGATTGGGAGGAATGTTGTAGAATGATGATCCTAAGATTCGAACCTTCGGTCAACCTACCTATGGAGATTTTCCTCAGCCGCGGGGATCCATGCTAGCACTTGTCAATATGGATGTTACCATGGTGTGAAAGGCCTTGGGACGAATGGGTCCACATGTTTATCCACGCCTTGGGACCTATCCCCACCATGTGGTTTTTGGATGCAGAGCTACACTAGCACACTCGCTACTAGGATACCATGAGGGAATATTTTTTGGGGACGTTCAGCTTGATAGGCGGGACTAAGAAGTTAGATGAAGCCTTGTAGCACATAGATTCTCTAGTGTTTGATGACTCATGCCCTCACACAGAACGTGGGGCACCAGCATGGGATGTGCAAATGTAGAATTTTGCCAATTGTCAGAATGTATCAGTGGAAGAGTGTGACGAGGACCTGCGAAATATCACTATCCCAGAGTTTGAGGGTGAATGCGCATTTGGTGGACCCCCATTACAAGAAGTAAATGTCACCGAGCCTCTCAAATTAAAGGAAGTCAACATTGGAATGAAAATTCCTAGAATTGGGGAATACTGAGATGATGATACCATTGGAAAAATTGCAGAACTACTCACTGAATCTCAATATTTGTTTCCCCCAAAATTTTCAGAGCCCAAAGGTATTTTTAGGGACCTGGGTTTCATGCAGATCACCTTAAAACCTGATGCACGTCATGTTAAGAAATGACCTTACCGATTGAACCCCAAATATAAGCAGAAATTTAGAGACAAGATCGATAAAATTGTTGTCGCCAGCATCATCGAACCAGTAGAACAATCTAATTGGGTAAGCCCTATGGTGGTCCAAGAAAAAAAGATGAAAGGGGAAATAAGATTTTGTGTAGACCTGCGAAATTTGAATGATGTCTCCATGTATGGTCCCTTCCCTACACCGTTCTCTAATGAAATTCTTGATAGTGTGGGTGATGAGGAAGCCTACTCGTTCACCGACAGATTCTCATGCCACTATCAGATCAGAATCGCACCCGAATATCACAACAAAACTACTTTTTCACCCGAATGGGGATCTTTCCAATACACCGCCATGCCTTTTGGGCTCAAGAATTCCCCTGTCGTCTTCTCACGAGTAGTGGTGGCAATATTCAAGGAATTCATTGACAATTTCTTGGAGGTATAATTTGATGATTGGGCAGTGTTTGGGTTGGTAAAGAAGCACGTATCGAATCTACGCATGGTGTTGGATGCCTGCAGAAAGCACCAAATCTCCCTAAACATTAAGAAGTGCATATTATGTCTACCCTTCAGGATCTTGTTAGGAAATGTGGTTTGTCGGCAAGGATTGATGGTTGACGCAACCAAGTTGGTAGTGATCATCAATTTAGCAGTCCCCACAACTGATAATTAGTTTTTCTCCATCCTTAGGCACACTGGATACTATAGGAAGTTTATCCAAGGATATGCATTGATCACGACACCAATGGAAAAACTGCCAAAGAAGGACATATTTTTTTTCTAGGATGAGGATTGTTAGAATAGTTTTAAGCTGATCAAGGAAAAGATGGTATATGCACCTATCCTCATATTTCCTAACTGGGTAAAATTTTTTTATGCCCATGTGAATGTCTCAGGGATTGCCCTAGGCGTAGTCATCACGCAGCTTGGGGAGGGGGACATTGATCACCCAGTTTCGTTTTCTAGTAGGAAATTTTCTAGCGCAGAACATAATTACTCTACTACTGAATGCGAGGGACTAGCCATGGTGTATGCCCTACAGAAATACCAACACTATCTACTAGGATGGAACTTCAAGATGTTCACGGATCATTTGGCTCCAAAGTACCTAGTCAATCAGGCTGTGTTGTGGGGGAGATTTTTCGATGGTAACTACTGTTTCAAGAGTATGATTTTTAGATAATTGTAAAGCCTGGGAAACTAAATGCTAGATCGAACCACTTGTCCTGAATTAACAGTGGCGAAGAGCCAACTAACCTAGAAGAAGGCTTGCCTGATGCGCAGCTATTTGATATTAAGGTGGTTGATGAGTGCTTTGCAGATTTTATTCAATTCTTAACTACAAGGAGGGCACCTACAAACTATTGGTCACCCGTGCCGCGAAATTCACCATCATTGCAGTCCAATTATACAAGCTGGGAGCTAATGAGGTGCTGTGAAGGTACATACTAGAGCATGAAAGACTAGCTATTTTAGCGGAAGCCCATGGGGAGTGGCAGGTGGTCACTATGCCAGAAAATCAGTTACACAGAAGATACTATGTGCTGGGTTGTGGTGGCCAACACTGCATAGCGACTCCCATGCATATTGTAAAGCCTGTGATGCATGCCAACGAATAGGTAGACCTTCGCACCAAGACGATATGCCCTTATAACCATAGATGGCCCTACAAGAATTTGATAAGTGGGCCATTGACTTCATAGACCCCACTAAACCCCTCGGTAAGAAGACAGGTGCCCGATACATTATTATGGCCATAGATTACATTACCAAGGGGGGAGGAACTGTCTCTATCAAGGACTACACTGTGGACACGGAGGCACACTTCCTTTTTGAGAATATCTTAACCAGGTTTGGGTGCCCTAGGATCCTGATGAGAGACAAAGGCATGCATTTCATTAATGAAACAATTAAGGCTTTAACTAAGGAATTCCAGATCCACCATGCCAAAAGTACCCCATACCATCTGCAAGAAAATGGAACGGTAGAGGATTTAAACAAAATATTGGTACAAGTGCTCACCAAGGTCTATAACAAGGAGCAAAGTGATTTGGACGTGCGCATCCCCTCCGTCCTTTGGGCCTATAAAACAACATGTAAGAAGCTCACGGGAAAAAAACCCTTTCATTGGGTCTATGGAAAGGAAGATGTCATTCCTATGGAATACATTTTTCCTAGCTTGTGCATCTCAACCTTCATGAATATGGCTGATCCCGACATTATGGAGGAGTGCTTGGCGCAACTGGTAGCACTAGAAGAAGACCGGTTCATTGCCCAATTTCACCACTAGGTTCAGAAAGCCCAAGTAAAAGCATCGCATGATCACCATATCTAGTAAAAGGACTTTTCAGAAAACACTTTGGTCTTACTATATGATAGCCAGTTCGCGAAACACCCAGGGAAATTTCGACAGCACTGGTTAGGTCCATACATGGTCACCGTAATCACCAATGGTAGGGCGGTCAAACTGGCTACCCTACGTGGTGAGTCCCTACCAGGATATGTTAATGGAAGTTGCCCTACCAGGACTCCACGGTGCCGATAAAATGACTATATGGATGGAATAGCTATACCAGGGACACGACACACAAAGAATATGTGGAGGAAAAGATGCACAAGGATGGTGCACAGGTGTGGATACGCAGGGGAGATATGCAAGACTGGTAGCAAAGGTGGCTGCGAGATAGGAGTAGGAGTTGTGTGAAATGGAAAAAACTAGCCGTTGGCACGGAGTAGGCACGTGGAAAACCATGCTCCCCCTTTAATGACATGGGTAACTGACAATTAATGAGGTGATTTATGAGGATCTGTTACTGTTTCCGTAATGATGGAAGGCAATTAAAGGTTTGGCGGCCATTTCTCTCTCACGGACGATATAAGGCTTGGACTCATTGTTCTACAGGATTCATTTGTTGCTCATGTCTGCCACATCTCGACCCCTCTGGTATAGCCCATTGTTTATGTCTCTCTGTCAGCTACATGACTGAGAACGCTCCATTTTTCGATAGTAGCCATGCTGAATTCATATTTCAAGCAAGGATGATCGCTACCGACCCTAATGCGCCTCCACCTGACACAAAATATGAAGAGATAGGCTCAGATGAGGTCCAATAAGTCACCCTTGCCACAAAATAAATTGGCTCGACCTCAGCACCACAGAGGGGAAAGGGAAAGGCTAAAAAAAAGAAATGGGAAGGTGGGAAACCTCGTACTTCCCCCTACATTCGACGCTCCCCTTGGAAGGTGCCTAAGACGTAATCACCCTATGCACCCTCGAACCCACTGGCACTTGTAGCAGAAGGCCTGTGAGAGACCCCTCTTTCCTGGTTACCACCGTATGTTCAACCATGCAGAATATCATCCCATATTCCCAACGTGTATGTCATCTATTCCTATCTGTAGATGCCTCTGGTCTGCAAAGAAGTGCCCCAGACGGACAATATTTTCGGACAGCTACCTAACAACAAGTTCAATGACCACGAATTAGGGAACTTGGATGCTTTTCCTTCGTTATATCCACGCTTTTACTTGGAATAGGTGATTGAAGATGGTGTGCCCAAAGTCAATCCAATGCTTTGGGTCACGGGATTAGCCAGGGCATGCATCCTAAACTTTCTACGCCTTCCCCATTTTGGACGCTACAACATAACCAACCTCATCATTCGCCAACTGTTGTCACTTATCCATGATGGCTGCTTGTGGGTACAAGGCTGCATACCGATTGATGCTTCCCTCATTCACTACACAACAGGCCTCCTGATTAATGGGCCCGACCCTCGGGACTGAATGGGCAAGAAATTTCAGCACCATACTGCCGAATACGTTCAGAAGAAGTATGAGGTCGAATGCAACAGGTGGGGCTTCTTGATTAACACCATCCAGGACCTGGGTATGCACATGGTAACCTTACTACTTGCCTAAAAATTTATGCAAAAATTTCAGGCCGCAACCATCCCTGCTCACGTAATTCATATCGATGGTATGTGTGAAAAGGAAGTCTGCTTCAATTGGTCCCAGTACTTGGTTTAGGAATTTCTCGACAATGTGCGCGAGGCTTAGGAGTAGGGAAAAGCGTTCTAATACTCCTGGCTACTCCTACTAATCATCTTAGTTTCCTGGGAGACCCCAGAAGAAGCAACATTCCCCCCTCTAGAGGCTGGCATGTGCGAAGGGGTGTGGTTCACCAATCTGTGGGATTTAAAGGACCCCAAGTGGGTGGAGGAAAACAAGTTCTTCTGGATACTCTACGATGGGGCTATCTATGTGGCCATTGATTCCCAACCACGCCTGTCCCCAGTTGTCTATGAAAAGTATAAGAACATAGCGACATTTTAGATAACCATGCAAAATGTGCAAATTCAGGCTCGAAAGGCTCACACTTGGCATGAATTTCCATACATGACTACTGAAGTTGAAATTGAATAGGTAATTTCCACTTGGCCGCCAAAGTGGAAGGTCGTAGCTTCGCCACCCACCCTCGATGTAGAAATAACATCTTCCCCCCCTGCAGTATCCAATCCTATCGTTCTGCTCGATCCAGCAGTAGAGTCTGTGCCCCCAGCGTCCGCGCCGCAGGTGACACCAAGGAGCACCACCAGGCGGCCAAAACTAGACTCTCGGTCGCTCTACCACATCAACGATGACGCTGGTATGTCTGTCCTACACACCCTTAAGCGGGCCTGTGAATTGTCTTAAGGGCCTAGGAAGAAACACAAGCCCACTAAGACCATCACTTCCACAGAAGCTACCCTCACGGAGGAGGAACTTGATCAGATTGCTGATGCTTTCACCACTACGTCTGCTGATCGGTGGAACGTTTGGGAGGAACAACACAAGGCTATTGTAGATGTTTTACAAGGTGAGCTGTAGACCCTCCAACTCAAAGCAGACACACTTCAAGCGAGGAAGACTCCTATGGGTTCACTGGCCCCTGTTACACCCTTGGCCACAGTTGCGGATGACCGGATATTCCCCCTCCCCGGTGCAACCCTTTTCTTGAAACTCGCTGAATTGTGTGCCCAAGTCCATATATGCTCCTCAATCAGCCTTGAGATTGGCCGATTGGCCGAGGCGCAACAAAAATAATTGTTGACCGTTGTTACCATTGAAATCTAGCACCGCAAAATCCGAGTACAGAAACACCTCAACATAGCTGAGCAAACTATTCTGACCCAGACAACTAAAGTTTCTCAACTCCAAGCTGCTCACGTTGCCACCATCGTGCAGTATGCCACCCTCGAACAACTGATTAACAGGCTCTGTGAGGACCTTCCTAGAGTCATTCCTTCTTCTACTGAACCTCAAGCTAAGGTTGAAGGTTTGGTTGCTACTCTAAAGGCATCCCAGAATGAGGTACATGTTGTCAAGGCTGAGTTCAAAATTCATCTCACATCTTTACAGGCCAAGCTACAGCTTGAGAGCCCCCCAGAGGTACGCGCCCAACGCGCCACCTTGGTTACAAAGGCCACGACCACTATTACAACGCAGATCATCCAGGGTGTCATTTTGGTTGAATAGGCTATGGAATTATGGTCCTATGTACAGTACGATCCTCTCCTCTGAGAGATCGATCAGGAGTTAACTCAGAAGGACCAAGACGTTGAACAGTTGGAAGCTACAATGTCTACTCTAGTTCCCGTCCAGTGCTTAGCCCGCCTGCGAACCAGCCACACACTTCGCAATGAAATTATGGGGCTACAATGCAAGAAACAGGTGCTTAGTGACCATCTTACACCATGCTTAGAGGATTCCCTGAAGCTATCGTAGGACTTAGATGGGGCCGTGAAACAATTGAAATAGACTCTCGAAAACGTCACCACTACTACGGAAGGACTGACCTCACAAAAACTGGTAGACATCGTGTAGACTGTTGCAAGGCAAAGCCTTTTCATCTTGCCTCCACTCACAACCACACTAGAACAACTCAAGGAATGGATGAAGACCTCATCGGTGCTATGACTTGGGACGATTCACAAGATTGTGTTGGGGGATTGTTGGAAAGGGGGTTCCTAGCACTATTTTTGTATAATTTTTGTAATATTTTGGTACTATTTGGTCTAGCGAAGGGGGTTTGAGGTGGGTAAAACCCCTAGTGGATTGTAATGGGTCAAAAGGGTAGAACTAGGGAGATAGCGTAGCATAAGGTGCTATAAATATATGAGTAGATCAAGTCTAGAGGTAGGCTAAGATTGATAGATTTTAGTTGTGAACTGTTCAGATCTGTTTTAGGTTGTAATTGGGTAAGGACTTTGGCTAGTTGTGTGTGTCAAGATCCTCAGTCCTACTGTGTGGGGACCCCGTTGGCTATGTGCGTGGGTTGGGAATTGCGTCTCTAAGTAGATTTTGGAGATAATGAATGATAAATTTGTTTGATCACATCTTTGTGTTATAGACTAGTTGTGTTCCTGTCATTACGGTGATTTAATTGGTTAATCTGTATTGATGCCAACGTGGATGTGAGATATTACTGAGATCTGATTAGTATTGATTGCTTATTGATGCTATCTATGGATTTATGAACATCTCATTCTGCACTATTAACGATTCTATGATAAGATTCCTTCTGCACAAGTCTGATATATCTAAACAAGGTCACCTCCACCGCAATCACCTTTCTCTCAGGGTGCGGAAACCTGGTTCCAGCACCCTCCCATACTACTTCGGGTGAGACCTTCGCCTGGGCAAGCAGGTCCTTAACAAAAAGGCCAGTAGTACAAGGGTTGGTTGAAACCCTTAAATCCGAACCTGGGTGAGGACCCCTCAAGCCAACAGGCTTCAAACTTTCCTTGCCATTTCTTGGATAACCATGGTGTGATGGCATTCTTTTCTCGTTGAGGTTTGGATTTCTGGAAGGTTTTTGAACTAGGTGAGGTGGTCTAAAGAAAATGTGGTTTAATCTCTGGGATTCCCTCCACAAGTTGGTGGAGACAGATAAATTCCTCAAGCTAATGCTGAAGAAACTATGAGGGATCTAAGATTATTTTTTCTTTGTGATCTCTTCACCAGTTTTGGCGAGATCATGGTAGTTTGAGGGTGGAGGTGGTTTAATCTCTAAGAATCCCTAGTTGTTTATATCTTGAAATCCCAAATTCATGCTTGGAATATGGAACGGGAGTGATTGGCTGAAAGAAATATTTGGTTAAACACAATCCATGGTCTCGTGGTACGTGGAAGTCCATGACTTCATTGGATTTTGCACAAGTTAATAAGAATCATTTTTCTATTGTGCACTATGAGCATTATACTTGTTATTATGTGGCTTTTATGGCTATTCTATCATGATTAATATTTTACTTATATGTTGGTTACAAGCATGGCTCTATAACATGTTCTAGCTATGGATATTTTTATGTTTCTATTATTTGATGAACGATTGATGAATGCATGGGCTAAAAAGTGTTATTTTAGCTATTAAAAAATGAAACTGGACCTTCTTGATATTGATCATATGGATTAAAAGCCCTTATGATCAGATATGCATTCATGAATTTTAACTCACATGTTCAGCATATGTTTGAAGAAATGATTATCATGGTTAGGCCTAGATAGGTCAAGTTCTTGTTCAAGTTTTTTATGACTAACATTTTCATCATGTCATTTATGATGCTGAGAAGTCTCAGGAAGTTTTGGGAAGGGGTTTAGAGGATGGACTAGAATTTTGGCTCAGGTATCAATACCGCATGAATTGAACTAAGTGATTAGGTCACAACCACATGGATCAAGGCTTGTGAGTGTAGTTTGAGGCCTTAAACCACATGCATGCAATGTCAAGGATGTGATTGGGAGTCTAGGTCACTAAAAAAAAATTCCATCTTAGTGATTCACCACCTAGGATATTTATTCATCTCTTGGGTGATATGTAGTCCCTGTAGGATGTCCATTTGTTGTTTGTAAGCCTTAGTTGTAGGCCCCACTTCCTTAACTGGATATAGCAGGTTGGGTCATGTCATAGTGGCACTCCATTTCACATTTACCCAGAGGGCTTGTAAAAGTGGGTAAATGTGGAAGGGTGTGTTATATGCAAGATCATAATGAATATTGTTTTGAGTCTTTTCTATGTTCAACAGTGGATTAATAAGCAAGGTGATCCATATCAAGGAATTTACTTGGGAATTTTTATAGTGTTTCATATTTGTCTCGAGCCATGGGATATTCAACGAGGCATCATCTTGTGATACATGAAGGTTGGTGGAGTTTTCTTACTGTGGGAGTGAAGAACCCATGGCTGATGATGATTAGGTTATGGAATTGTTGAATTTTTTTGTTGCTACTAAAGTTTTGTGTGAAAAAAGTGCAAGCTATGTGAGAAGAGAAGTGAATATTTCTAAGCATAGGAGTTAAGAGTTGAGTAGCAAATTAAGTGCAACCAAGTGAGTTCTTGTAGAACCTGAGAGAGATTTTTGAAAAAGATACTACAATAGGAAATTTTCTAACTTCACATATTTATGAGCTACAGAGGAAACATATTGGTGCCTGCATTCATAAGAGGTTGGCACATCTAGGAAAGTTGGTGCTTCTTGATTTAAGGGATTTGATGCTTCCTCCTAGTTTTGGCTAGTGAAACTACCAAGGTATTTGGTGCTTCCTGTGAGTGGGTGCTCACAAATATTTTATGTAATTATAACTGGTGCTTTTGAACCACATCATAATAAACAAGCAATGTTTTTTGGTTTTTATCTCATAAAGGTTTCCATGTTAAAATCATTGTGTACAAGTGTCATGTGGAAATGAATATTTTGTTTGTTTCTATTTATTTACAATTTATAATATAAATGTTAAGTAAAAATTTAAAATTTCAAATCATTGATCCTACCCCCCGCACTCCCAATAAGTCTTAATTCCCAAAAAAACATCCCATTGAAAAATATCGAGATATTTAAATTGTTTTCCTTAACTTTGTGAGGTCAATTTTCCCCATACAATAATGTCGAGAAAATCATGTCTTCTGAATATTTATCTCTCACTATATCCAAGGACCTATAACCTTCACTAAGAGTAATATTTATTTCATTACTATGAAGATCATCAATATTATATGAATCAGTAAATCTCGGTACTATTTTTTTTTTCATTAGTTCTTCATCATATCCATCATTATCATCATTAATTTATGTATTTTCCTTCGATGCATATGCATATTTTTTCTCATTAAATATTTGTTTCTATATTTTTTTATTGTGACACAGTCCATTTTATAAAGCGAATTTTTACACAATCGCTTTAATGCATTCATCAAATTTTTAACACAAATTCAACCAACAAGATATGTGATTTTATACACAAAGCGTTTTTTAATTTCTACTACGATTGTAGTAAATTCATTTGTGTCATGAGGAAGTGAAAATTAATTTTTATATGTGTCAACATCCACATTGATTAGTCCACTAGTCAATGCTAATTCTGGTTTTCTAAAATGCTACCGAAGTTCTCATATTTTTATATATGGTAATATTCATGCTATTAGTCTTTCTTCCAATTCATATATCTCCTTCACTATGGATTTTTGTTTAATATTTATTCCATTAGTCTTTATTCCAATTCCTATAGCTCTTTCACTCTATATATTTGTTTATTGTGCATAATCCGCTCTCGAACTACAAATTTATTAGACATGTGATTATCTTCTTTTTTTTCATTTTTTACATACACATCTAACCTATTTTTGGTAAGATTGGTTGATTGTCATTCTATGAAATATTTTTTAAAGTAATTTTTATTACATATCACACAAATATAAATTGACATATCTTCTATTGTTTTAAAATATTGTTATTCAGCTACTATTTCAAATATATAATCAAACATTTGTAAATATTCCTTATGCTTAGTTGAATATATTGGATTTCGTCTTGATTTTGATCATTTCAATATCTTAATGTTCCCTTTAAAATATATTGTATCACTTTATTTTTCATCATTTTACTTCTATGTAGATTTTTTTTTACAACAATATTTCTCTTCATATGTTTTTTTAAGTGGATCCAACCATAAATGTGCCTTTTTAATTAGATTTTTTTGGTAAACATCCTTGATTCTTATATGTTTTTTTAGTTGATGCAATGATAACATTATTTAATTTTTATATATTTGATAATCTTTTTATTATGTTGTGTGCTATCATTATCTGTGCTCATGTTTTTAAATCTATCCATATGTTTCCCATTAGGATTTATATAGTGTTCTTCTATATATGGCTCTTCATTAACTTATTCAATGCCACAAAAAATATTTTTATCTTTTCCTATTTCTTCCAAAATTTCAAATAGAAAATGATTTATATTTCTTTTATAATGGATAACATGGAATATTGTTCTGCCTTTCTTGAATGAGAAATTTTTTGTTACAATAGTCTATGTATTAGTAGACCATATGTATATAGTTATATTCGGGATATAGCATAGCCATCATAAACAAAAAGGTCACCATCTCTATTCTATTTCTAATATGGAACTACTAATTGTATAATGTATCCTTGCCAGTTTACCATTCGAGGGAATTCCATGATTGCATAGGTGTTCATGTATTATTTTATGCACCTTGATGTGAATAAAGCATTATGCATTATTTCATTGCAAAGAGTATGTGCAATTGATATTGTAGATAGGGCACATCAGATTCATTATATGTCAATAGGCATACTATTTCAAAACATCAGTCACCGTAAATACTCTTGAATGCAAACATTTTCTTAAATCCATGTCTCCCCATGATTTCCTCTATTTACATGCATTCATGTTCTATTTCCTCATATTGTGCTATATTCATGATATGTTGATGATCGCCTCTTTGTTGGCACAAAATTGGCTCAAAATGTCCAACAAATATATTTTTTCCATGGAACAATATCTCAAAATTTGTTTTCACATGAATTGAAATTAAAACATAAATACACCTTGATTCTTGTGTTTGACCAAAGTCTTATTGGATTTTTTAGCTAATTTGATAACTAACGTATGAAAAATATGTCCCCCCATAGTCCTCTTCACTCAATAATTATAAAAGTTGAAGTTTATTTTGTCAGATTTTCCAAATAATAATTTGGTTATTTATACCATGTGTTTCTATCAATGCATCTATGTTTAATTTATGTTGATAAGATAATAGTGCTTCAACATCCCATCGCTCTAAATTTTTTTTGAAATGTTGTATCATTTCTTCTTGGAATTCTATTTACATGTATCTAAAATGTAATAATTTTTTTTTAAGATCAAAATAGGAAATCTTGTATATCATATGTAAATTTTTGTAATTGAAATAGATTATGTTGGTCTAGAGCTGCATTTGAACTTTCCCTTTTTATAGCTAGCATAGAATTTTCCACTGATGTCTTGTCTATCGTTGTTCAAAGAGTTTCCAAATTCACCATGATGTATCACTCCATGATAAGAACAAGAAAAAATTTCCTAAGAAAGTGAACATGGAAGGGAAAAATTCAACGTTCTGGATATGTACATGGCAGACTACTCCACTGTTCAGTTTTCATATCCAACTCATGGTTGTGCTTCTACTATGATATCCATTCTTCGTCCAACTCGAACTCAAAGGATTTAAGGCTTGTTCAATTCACCAATCTATTTGTACTTCAAATCATCTATGCAACTCCAACATATTTGAGACAACAAATTCCGGGAAAAAGACAATCATGAAGATGAACAAGATGATATGCTATAGTCTAAAAATGCATGAGATGATAAAGAATACATACATTAATATCATGTGTGTATATTCAAATGGATGATCCATATTTACTTGAATAGAGAAGAAAAAACCTTTTGTTATTTTGTTCTAAGAATTTCCTAAGATATTTTAGATATGGAACAACCATAAAGTAACATGTTTTAGATATAGAGCAACCAGTTAAAATTACTAACAAAATCTTCTTACAAGGTCAATTAATTATCAATCAACACAATTAGATCATCTCACATTATCTTCTTTTCCACCCTCATAAAATATATGACTATTTACTTACGTAACAATTTACCCATTTTCCTATAAATCACGTCACTCAATAGGGATTTTCAATTTCATCGTATCTCTTCACACCTATATTCAAAGGGATTGGGATGCATTGTATACATGTACAATTTTTCTTTTGGTCTTTTCATAACCAGTAAATAGTTATGGAAGTTAATTTTATCCAAGTATAATTGGTAGGTAATTTATATTTTAGATAGTCGAATCCATTTATTATACGAATTTTTTTGCTTAAAAACATTGAAAAAACCCATTTCATAGTCAAGTTTGAAATCACACTCTTCTCAAACTCCTAGAATAGAAAAACAAAATTCCAAACGCTTATCATAACAATTATTGCCTCGCGTCTTTTTCTACTGCATCCAGAATCCATGAAACACCTTTAACAAAACCTCCACGTCGCAACGCCAATTTTTTTCATTAAATTCCATGAATATTCCCATCTCTTTTAAGTCTGGGCTCTTGAACCCAGTTAATTATAAACGTCACTTTGAAATTACACCATAGAAGAATTCCCATGATGAAAAATTGAAAACATAGGTAAAAGGGATTAATAATATTATTTGAACAAGCCACGGAAGCCATGCCTAAAAGATATAGGAAAATATGATAACTAGAAAAGTTACACATTTTCATTAAATTTATATTTTTTTAAATTTTCCATTACAATTTGTGTATGATAATA
Organism: Pinus albicaulis; assembly: GCA_034641835.2. Classification (NCBI taxonomy): domain Eukaryota; kingdom Viridiplantae; phylum Streptophyta; class Pinopsida; order Pinales; family Pinaceae; genus Pinus; species Pinus albicaulis. The sequence continues at coordinate 1,670,561,352 of CM076584.1, read as the reverse complement.
ACAACAGTTGGATTTTGAATTCCATAGGAATTATGTAAAAAAATTCCAAATTTGTTAAGAAAGATGATAGATATAAGGGAAACAAAGTATTATATTTATGAGTATGTTTATATGATAGAAGATGTAATCTAGTTAGTTTCTACAGAATTTAGCATCCTTTATGTTTAACCAATCAATTTTATGAGGATGGGTTGAATTTGGGAATTATATTAAAAAAAAAAAAAATTAATAATTATCTAGAAGCAATCCAATCTCCCAATAACCCATAACAACATCTGGCTGCTAGCAAAATTCAATAAAAATAAATTAATTAGGAAAATAAAAATAAAATGTGCTCATATAATTACAAATTACTAAACCAGAATGCTACAGATGTAAATTATATTATGTAGGTGTTTTATGCATTTGCATACATAAGGAAGGAACCACAACTTACATGGTAGAGATATTGTGGGTTTTTTCTTTCCTTCTAAAAGAGCTTGTTTGTGTACTTATAATTATGCTAATAAGCTCTTAGGCGTTAGACATGACCACACAATTTGTAGAAGAATTTCTCACGTGATGCAACTACAAAAAGTATGACTGCACAACTTGGAGAAGAAATAACTAATGTAGTGTAACTAATAGAAAAAAAAACCCAACATAGCACTTTCAAGAATTGTTCGTAACAAGCCCCCTAGAGAAGTAATTAGGTATGCATTGTTAACGTGGGTGCTAAAACGTGCATGATAAAAACATGACCAATGCAACTACAAACAAATTAATTTTTAAATTTTATCTAACTTCTCCCTATGTTATACTAACTACTCATATATAACGACCACAATTAGATTTTGGTGTGAGCGTTTGAAAACTTGCATCTTTAAAATGGCGTTGACCCCAAAATAAAACATATATCAGTCGCATGTATTTTTATTTCAAATCAAATGTGCGACGAAATAATACAACATCGATTTTCCATATAATTTCAAGTCATTCAAAAATTTGGTCTTAAATCATCAACTAATATGTGTTTGGAAATAAATAAATCTTGTGACATGTATGAAATGAATTATCAACTCAATTGTGGTTGATTCTTAATCATTCTTGTGTACCAAGACATACCAATGCAAAATTAAAAAAACACAAAACACTAAAATAAACAACATTATTGATAATTGCACATAATAAAATTACACTTTCATCATGAACAGTGTAACACATCATGCATGCTATACTAATTCAAATTCCTCCTCAAAGTGAAATTGAGGCCTTTAAAAACAATGTTTTGAACAACTACCCACGTAACTCTCCCTTAACTAAGAAATACATTACATAGTCTCAAAAATATAAAATAGATGCATTTTTATGCCTTCACTATTATTTAGCAACTTTATTTTTTCCTCTTGTGGCAATATCAGTCATTCAACCTTTCGTATGCTAGATATTTTTATTATTAGAACTTTGGAAAAATACAAATGCCTCTTCTTCTTCTACTACCTTTACAACCTCCTTGATCTTTGACTATAAAGGTTGGACCAATTCCACCACTTATATTGCTAGAGAAAAAATGGCTTGTTGAGTAAAATATCTTTTGAGCTACATGAATTTTAAATAAGAAATTAGAATGATTGACTTAAGCCAAAAAGGATGGCTGCAAGGCAGCTAGTCCCTTCCTTGAGCTAGTTGGAGTTGGAGAAGCAGAAATAAAAACCCAGCCAACACTAGAATCTATGGCCTCGAGAAGCTATGTAAGTTCAGGAAGAAAAAAAGAAACACATTAACAAACTTCATGCTTTTGCCTCAGGGTCAAGTTACGTCTTTTGGTTAAATAGGTACTACACAAGCATGCCTCAGGTTACGTTAAATTTTTTTGTTAAATAGGTTTTGCAAAGTATATGCAAAAACTAAGTATGGCAACCTTGAATAAAGCTTACAAAGCAACTAACAATGAATAAAAGCAACTGATTCGATTATTTCTCTCAGTTCGTTGTACAAGAAGAATTCGGAATTCAGAAAGCATGAATCAAAGTCTAGGCCAGCAGCTCAAGTTGCACGATGAAAATGAGGGTTCACTATGTAACGAAGTGTCTTTTGTTCCAAGCAATCAACTAGGATGCACAATAATAAACTAAATAAGAGTGTTGGGCCGACCCATATGTGGAAACCATTAGGTGACCTATATTGTTTTGAAGCTAATCTGCAACGTGAATAAAAAAAATTCACTGAAACATTCTTAGACATTCACTGAATAACCTTGCTACCATCTAGGAACCTTCTTACGTATCTTTCAATAATATTGCATGCATAAGGAAAACAAATAGGAAAAATGATAATATTATATTTAAATCTAGTTTCCGGTGAGTTTCATGGCAACCTACTCCAACAAAACAAAAGCTTCGTAAGAGGAATTGCAGGCTTTGTGTCCATGACACCCAAGTAATCTCTTCATATATGTGTGCTCTAAATTGCAGGGATTATTGTTGAAATATAATTTAGTCTCACTCATCCCATATACCAAATATGGTGTGTGATATCGTTAGAAATTTTGCAGTTTCTAATATTTGTGTCATGTATTTGTATTGGAGCATTTTTGTGTCCATGGGACAGATTTTGGTGCAAAATATTTATAGCTTTTGAAACTTTTATGTTTATGTTTGGGTTTCTCAGAAGATGAAACTCAAATTTTCTGACTCAGAAATAATGGCAGGTGGAGAATATGAATCATTTACATGTAAACTTTAATGCAGCAGTTAAACTAAAATCACACACACACACCAATCAAACATGAAGACAACAATTAACGTGGTTCACCCAACCAATCTCTGGGCTACATCCACCAAATAGAGGTACCGGCAATCTTATTCATCAACAAGAGATTAGAACAACAGATTTTCACATCTGCACTTCCTCTTCCACACACCTCACATCTCATATGTTTTGCCTCTACAGGCTTACAATTTATAGAAGATAGAAGAAACTAAATAATTAATTATATCACACCAAAATAGGATAGAATATATCCTCATTGGGATTTAGTGCAATCAGTTTAGGAACAAATCCTATTGTTGGCATATCCATGAGATTTTTAGCCAAATTAATATAAAAAAATCTCAACAATCTCCACCTTGAAAACAATTAGTCTGATACCTCATTCTTGTTTTATTTTCATTTTCTTTGCAAGCCAAGAGAAGCCAGAAACCATCGTAGCTTTTCTAATAAAACTGGTTTCGTGAACATGTCTGCACAATTTTCCTTTGTATGCACTTTTTCAAGATAGACTCCCCGTTGAGTGATAACATGTCTTACAAAACGGTACTTTATAGGTATATGCTTTGATTTACTATGATAGGCTGGATTTTTAGCCAATTGAATTGCACTTTGACTATCAAAAAATAACTTAATGTTTTCTTGCAACCTACCAAACTCTCCAAACAAACCTTTCAACCAAACCACTTCTTTGCAAGCATGTGAAGCAGCTATGTACTCTGCTTCTATAGTGGATAAAGCAACAATTTTTTGTAGCTTTGACATCCTGCTAATAGCTCAACCTACAAGAGTAAAGAAATATCCTGAAGTTGACCTTCTCTTATCCAAATCACCTGGAAAACCGGAATCAACATATCCGCAAACAAATTCACTACTTCTGTCATAAGTGATACAATAATCACTTGTGCCTCTCAAATACGAAAGCACCCATTTCACTGCTACCCAGTGTTCTTTCCCTGGATTTTCCATATACCTATTGACAACCCCAACTGCATGTGAAATATCTAGACGTGTACAAACCATCGCATACATCAAAGTTCCTACTGCATTAGCATGAGGTATTCGAGACATATATTCTTTTTCTTCATTTGTATTAGGAAATAAACTTGAAGAAAGCTTAAAATGGGAAGCTAAAGGGACTGAAACTAGTTTCACATTGTTCATACCAAACCTTAAGAGTATTTTCTCAATATACTTCCGTTTTGATAACCACAGCTTACCATTGCTCCTGTCTTTGAAAATATCCATGCCCAAAATATGTCTTTCTGCTCCTAGATCTTTCATATCAAACGTCCTAGCCAACAGAGCCTTTAACCTGTTGATCTCAGTTATGATTTTTCTTGCTAAAAGCATATCGTCAACATATAACACTAAGATAATGAATATTCCATTACTTAATTTCTTAAAGTAAACACAATGATAATATTCACTTATTATATAATTTTGGCTTATCATGAAAGAATCAAATTTCTTGTACCATTGTCGAGACGACTCCTTCAAACCATACAATGATTTCTTCAGCCCGCGGACAAATTTCTTGTTGCGATTTTGAAAAAACCCTTCAGGTTGTTCCATATAAATCTCTTCATCTAGATCTCCATGTAAAAATGTAGTCTTAACATATAGTTGTTGTAATTCTAAATCAAGTAAAGAAACTAATGCTAAGACAATCCAAATTGAAACAATTTTAACAACTAGTGAAAATATCTCATGAAATTAAATTCCTACTTCATGAGAAAAACCTTTTGCAACCAGCCTCGCTTTGTACCTGTCTTTTTTATCATCAACACTCATTTTCAATTTGTAAACCCATTTACATCCCACAGTTTTTCTGTCTTTAGGAAGTTCCACCAGATCCCATGTGGCATTCTTGTCTAATGCCTTCATCTCATCGTTCATAGCCTCTTTCCACTTATCACGGTTAGAACCTTCTACAGCTTCCTGATAGCATAAAGGTTCATCATCATTAGCGGTTAAAGCAACTGAAGTAACATAATCATCATAAATTTTAGGAGGATGTCTTATTCTCGTGGACCTCCTTAAAGATGTTTCTGGTTCTTCCACAATTTGATGAATGTTATTATCTATACGAACTTCTTCATGATCTTCATCTAAAACTTGTTCATCTTTACTATCATCAGTATTTGAACTTGTTTCAAACTGAATATGTTGAAACTTAGGTACATTTTCCTGTTTCAATTTAATATCTACATCTGGATTATCAAGTGGAGATTCATTGAATTTAACATCTATGTTAATGATGATCTTGTTAGTAGGATCCCACAACCTGTATCCCTTAATCCCATCACCATATCCAACAAAGATATATCTTTTAGATTTAGGATCTAATTTAGAACGGTGATGTTTTGGAATTAGAGCTTATGCATCACAACCAAAAACTTTCAGTTTAGAATAATCACAAGGATGACCTTTACATACCTCTTGAGGAATTTTGCATTATATTGCAGTTGATGGTGATCGATTTATCAAATAGCAAGCTGTAGATACTGCTTATGTCCATAATTCCTTCTGCAAATTGGCGTTACTAAGCATACTTCTTGCTCTTTCTAAAAAAGTCATGTTTATGCGTTCATCAACTCCATTTTGCTGAGGAGTATAAGCAGTAGTTCTATTTCTTTCGATCCCAAATTCCTTGCAATAATTATCAAATTCCTTTGAAGTAAAATCACCACCATTTTCAGTTCTTAAACATTTAATGGTTCTTCCAATGATATTTTCTACTAATGCTCTAAACTTCTTGAAACTATGAATAAATCAGACTTTCTTTTTAACATGTAGACCCATACTTTTATAGAGAAATCATCTATAAAATATACAAAATATGATGATCCTCCATATGATGTTGTAAGAGATGGACCCCAAACATCAGAATGGATATAATCAAGGATTCCCTTACTAGTATGTTTTCCAATTTTAAATTTATGCTTGCCTTGTTTCCTATATATACAATGTTTGCAGAAATCTAAGAAGATTTTAAACTAGGAAGTAACATACGATCAAATAAAAATTTTAATCCTCTTTCGCTCATATGGCCCAACCATTGATGCCATAGTCGAATAGAATCACTGTCATTTTCAGATACAGTAGAAGCATGATCTGACTCTGTTCTTCCCTCTAACTGAAAAAGACTTCCAACCTTCTTTGCTTTCATTTCTAATAAGATTCCTTTGTAAATTTTCATTACTCCACCTTGAATAAAAGTTTTATATCCATTTGTGTCTAACACTCATAGAGAAATAAGATTTTTTCTGAGTTCAGGCACATGTCTTACATCAGTTAAGATTTTATTTTTCCCATCAAACATTTTAATCTGGATGCTTCCAATTCCCACAACATTACATGAGAAATCATTACCGATGTAAACAACTCCATCATTGATTGATTTATATGATTTAAACCACTCTTTATGAATGCACATGTGATTGGATGCACCAGAATCTAATAGCCAATGTTGATCATGATTTAACAAATTAACTGATAGAACTTCATCACTTATACATGAACCGGATGCCGAACCTGAACATGTATCTGTCGTGTTTACCTCTTTATTTTCTTTTTAAGAGTCTCTTTTGGATGTTTTTTGTCTCTTCTAACAGTCCTTCTTCAAATGTCCCGATTTGCCACAAAACCAACATTTTAGCTTACTCTTATTCCCTTTTGATTTTGACAGAGAGTTGTTTTTATGACTAAAGCATTTTTCCTTAGAACGACCTCTAACCATCATTGCTTCTGATGTAGAGGTTTCTAAATTTGACCTTTTCCTGGTTTCTTCAGAGAACATAGCTCCAACAACATCATCAAATTCAAGGGTTTCTGATGAACTAAGGCTTATAGAAGTAACAAAATGATCCCATGACTCAGGTAGAGAACATAATAAAGTTGCAGCTTTATATTCTGAATCAAATTTTACTTCTATGCTATCTAACTACACGAAGAGAGTATTAAAGGTATTCAAATGATCAGTTATTGATGTACCTTCCTTCATGTGCATGTTGTACAACTGTCTTTTTAGAAGAATCCTGTTGGTTAAGGATTTAGTCATGTACATTTTTTCTAACTTTGTCCATAAACCAACAGTTGTTTTCTCTGATATGATGTTAAATAACACATCATCCACCAAAGACAACCATATGTTCCTCAGTTCTCTGTTATCGATGTCACTCCATTCGTCATCTGTCATGGTGTAAGGTTGTTTGGATTTTCCCAAAAGTGCCTTCGCCACACCTTATTGTACAAGTAGATCATGCATCTTGAATTTCCATATCTCGAAGTTATTTCTCCCATTAAACTTCTTGATCTCAAACCAAGCACTTTGATTTTTTGACATTTTCAACTTAACCTCTTCTCTATGGATCCTTAATTTCCTTTTTTAATCAAATTAACAATTTGATAAAATCCCACAAACTGTAAATTGAAAATACCAGCTACTAGCAATGAGTTTGACTCCATTACCATCACGTAGATGCCATGTCACTTGGTCAGAATCCAGTTGTCATGGGCCAGAAACGAACAACCAAAACTTTTAATTCGTCGAAATTCTAGTCCCTAGGCCCCCCCAAGTCTTTTACATTATGCATCATCTTAATTACATTATATTTTCAAGTTCTTGAAAACATTAGATGATCTTAAATACAATTTAATTCCACTATATATTTGAATTTTCACGCAGCACTTTCATCTTAACATCACATGCAGCGGTTTTTCAACAAAAAAAAAAAAATTAAGGATACCTTAACTGTGCCGAATCTTTTGTAAACAAATGAACTTTTTACAACATCAATCTGACAGGCGTAATAGTACTATAGAAGAGAAGGCATTGATACAAAAAATATGAAGAGTATACCCATCACGTGTACGCAGAGTTTTCAATGCCAGAAGCTGAGGTTTCTTTGGCATTTGAAATATACCTTTCAGCTCCAGCTCGCGGTGATACCAAATAGCAGACTCACATGCCAAATCAAGCCAACCTACAATCCATTGACTCAACGCTGTGCATTGAAAACCTTAACGCAAACTTCCTAAGCCAGCAACTTCGTATGCGGTCTCCCATCGGAGCATTCGACTCGCCCTCGTCACGTTAACAAAGCCTTCAACCGACCCTCACAGGACTGAAAAGATCTAATAGTGGCTTATCTCTTGCTCAAAAATTACACAACAAGAGATGAATGGCATTATAGAAGGAGCACGTACAGAGATCTATACCCCACCGGTCATTCCCAGTGGTTTAGCTTCTACTGGCCTTAATCTATTCCACAAAGGAGCATCTGGCCGACATGAGTTAGCAGATCACTGGATAAAGCTGATTTCACAGCCTCACATAATAGATCTTCAACTCCCTTCAAAAAATAATGTGGCAATTAAACAAGCACTTCATGAATTTTGCAAACAACATTCTCACGGTCTCCAATTTGGCCTTTGCAATGAACAACACTTGCTCCGATACCAATTGTAAAAGTTAACGCAACGGTTAAAATAAAATCACACAAACATCAATCAAACATGAAGACAAGAATTAATGTGGTTCACCCAACCAATCTGGGCTACATCCACCAAACAGAGGTACCAGAAATATTATTCATCAACAGGAGATTACAACAACATATTTGCACATCTGCACTTCCTCTTCCACACACCTCACATCTCATATTTTTTGCCTCTACAGGCTTACAATTTATAGAAGATAGAAGAAACTGAATAATTAATTCTATCACACAAAAATAGGATAGAATATCTCCTCATCAGGATTTAATGCAACCAGTTTAGGAACAAATCCTATTGTTGGCATATCCATGAGATTTTTAGCCAAATTAATATAAAAAAATCTCAACATTACATCTATGAATGATGAGAGGAGCAGTGACTATGTAAATGGAACATGCGTGGCTATGGTCCATGCATGGGACATACCTCGGTTGTTCAATACTTTGGACACCAATGGTGATGTCATAGTTAGTGCAAAGGACGTACAGGGCTTACTGCAAAAGTTCGGGATGCCATACATCTATGATGATAATATGAAAATCATGATGGGTTCTCTGGGGCATATCAGCTTTGATGGCTTTTGCAATTTTTTCAATAATCTATGGGAGGAATATCTTGAGCATGATGAGATGGAGGAGAAAGTGTTTATGCAGGAGGATATGGAGAAAGAGTTCAGTGATGATACCCTAGCACGTAGGGAATTCAACACATTTGAAGCCCAACATGATGAATTCAACACAGATGTCCATTGTAGCACAATGAATTCAACACATATGAAGCCCAACATGATGAATTCTGCGATGAATTCAACATAGATGTCCATCGCAGTACAATGCATTCAACACATATGAAGCCTAGCATGATGAATTCAACACAGATGAAACCCGTTTGAGATATAGTGTTTGGAAGTCTGGTTTTGATATAATATTCTAATTTTGTTTTGGAGAGCATGCTTGCCTTTCTTCAAATCACTGGCCAAAATAATTTCCATGCTACCTGTGATCTCCATCGCAACACAATGAGTTCAACACATATGAAGACCAGCACAATGAATTCCCTACTGCAATATAGACTTTGGAAGTCTGGTTGCTATATATTCTTTCGAAGTGAAGATGCGTGGGTACTATCATGCAAGACAAGTGGGTACTACCATGTTTCAACATGTGTGAGTCATGTGTTTAAACACATCCGAATTATCTGCAATTTTGTTACAGGTCTCTTAATTTCTAAACATGAAATGTCGGCGAAACTACCAAACTGATGTTAGCATTAATTGATTGAGACTAAAACTTTGGAGATCAAATGATATTTATCCTAAATTTCAATACATATTGCCACGATATGAGGCCAAATAAGATGTCTAAATTGTTGATTGGTCAGAATAATAATTAGAAGAAGTTCATTCCTTGAATATGTGTTTAAATGTGACTTATAAAATATAATTTAAAAACATTAGATTTAGTTGGATTAAATAGATTGATTCTTGTGTGGAATAATGAAACAACTCAAAAATGATTACATAAGTCCCTGCAACTCAAAGGGGCAGGGACTAATAAGGAGAAATTGGTAATTTTTGAAGCATATTATGTAAATGAGATAATATATTTAAATCCATACAATGTGAATTACTGCTATTTGTCCAGAAGCTTCTGCTTTACTACTAGTTAACTTATATAACCTAACCCAACTCAGTCCAAAATGATGGCACCCAAATAAAAATATATATTCATCTTCATAAATTTGTCCCATTCCACTAGTAGTAACAACTCTTTTTTCTTGAATTTTAAATAAGCTACAAAATAAGGAGCTATTATCAACTATTGTATCATCCAATCCAAAATAGATAATACATTAAAATTCTTGCAACCAGTAACTTCCCAGAAAACACCAGTTCAATTGCTAGTTAAAAAGTAAGGTTATCTCCTTGACCTTTTTTAGCACAACTTAAAATTTTTGATCTGATATAAGCCAACTTGACTCCATCCAAACGGATGGCATGCAAATATTTGAATTTTATAATTATCTTAGTCTTAAGGACTACACCATTCATTTCATCTATGGATTTCTTCATTTTTTAACTAATATAACTAATACAATATAAGGTCATTCATCTGAAATTAATCTCTAATGGAATCCATATATACCTAATAGAATATAGGGCCATTCATCTCAAACTAATATCTAAGGGAATGTATATTGATGTTCTCTATATAGGTGTCACAAATGTAGGCTAACAAAAAGCCATGGAAATCTTACATCGGGATCCATTACTATAGGGGTTTAACATGGAGGTTTTTCTGATGACATCCAACACTAAGGATCTCTTTCATTCAAAAACCTAACAACATATTCCCCCCATTAGAGTCGATTGTAAAACAAACCTATACTCCTGATGAAATCCAATGACCTTGGTTAATTCCAATCAATGACCATCACCCATAATATACATACATACATACATATATACATGTGTGTGTGTGTGAGCGTAAGTTTTGCGGTTATACCCCACCTCAATGTTGGTCCCCAATGATACAAACGTTTTGATCACCTACCAAAATCAGTAGCTCACAATTATTGTAGGGCAACCCCCATGACATGAGAAACCAGAGATAAGGTGAGTCTGCACTCTGAGTTCCACAATGGAGTTTTGGCCCCTCAATCTAATGACAATCACTTTACTCTTCAAGATCTACGGTTCTCACGAATTACGGGGGGTATCCATGACGTCATTGAGGGGCATGGGGGTTTGCAATTATGGTTATAAACCCTCACAAGAACTTTCCTCAATGATGGAAATTCCATCATTAATTGTCATCAATTTGATTTTGTGAAGTGACAGGAATTATTCAAGTTGAGCCTCCAAGCCATAATACTTGACAATCTAAATTTTTTAGGCTATTTGATATTAGCATCATTATTACAAAATTTATCCCACCATTCTACCAATTCTAAGCTCATAAACACAATTCCTTACTTTTTATCAATCATTACAATTCACCAATAACCTATAATTTTTCGCTAAGATAATTTTTTCACCCATAACCACACCATTGTTTGTATTCATTTTAAAATAAAGAACATAAACAAAAAATTAGTGTAAAATATTGACATCACTTTAAAAAATTGATTCATATCATATTGAGGGTCTCAGTTCTAGAAGGGTCCACCCGAAATCTTCATACTTTGCAACGAAATCTCTTTGTATCCAAATATATGATATAAATTTCTACCTTGGTTTTCAAAATTGGATATTGGGCCATATGCAAGGTGGTTTTCGCACAAATCCTTTGAAACACAATATCAAATAAGGCAATGGCATGTAAACATAATGATAGGGACCAACCCACTCATCAGGTTGTTTTCAATAGTTAATAAACTCCAATTTGACACTTGATATACATTTTGTATCGTCAATTTAGCCAACTGGGCACATGCCAAACCTTTCAAAAAAAGTGCATTTTGTTAGAACTGTGAGGGAGGAACCGCAAGTGCATATGCCTCCCTCCACCACCTCACTTACATAAGAAACGTTGCACCTTTCTAGCCATTGATATGTGACACGAAAACTCTGCTACCAATTATTCCTATCAGAGCATTGACATAAAATACAATGTCCACTACAAATCAATCATGAGACCCAGTGTCAAAGCCTCTACAATAACCAATCACATAATTCTTTTTTTCCTATTTAAGAAATATTTCCAATTTTTGACAAATACCAAAATTAAATCACCCTCCACCAAGGGAATTATGTCATATCAATGGTCACTTAGCTAATAGAGAATTAGAAATAATATTTTCAAAAGTTAGAAATATAGTTTTAAATTTACGGAAAATGGAAATAATCAGCATTTTCCAGAAAATTTGGCTAAAATTACAAAAACTTGGAAAATAAAAGCATGATAAAGGGGCTTTGAAAGCAAGGTGAAAATTCATATATAGTTCATATCGATTAATTACTATATAACTTTACCAAAATTTTCAACTCTTACAATTTGAATTTAGTCTATATGTATTTTTTTCTTTGTTAATTTCATTTTCCAAAATATTTTTATATTTTATTTTAATAATATTTTAATTTTAATTTTTTTTTATGGGGTGTAAAGTAAACAGTGACAAGAGTGTTTTGTTAAGACACTCTGTGGTGAAACACTTCGAAACACCATGGGGGAAAATCTAGCCATGCTAAGAGTTGGTATGGCCCCGACTGCAATCCCGAAGTAAGTTTGATAGCTTAGATTCCTTAGGTCTCCTACAATCCCCAAGTAAGTTTTATGGCTTAGATTCCCCTAGGTCTCCGCTACTCAAGCCATAGATTAATCTTTCTATTCATCTTAAAAATCACATAATTAGCAAACCAAAAAATATATATATATACTTTATTTCTTAATAATATCAAAGAGCATTATATATGATATTTTCTAACCAATCATTTTAGGCTATCAAAGTTGTGCATAGATTAACAATATTTTAACTCGAAACATCTAATCCTCTTTGATAAAACCAAAATATTTGTCTTTTTTCCTTTTTACAATACCACAACTATTAGAGATACCCTTGAAATAGAGAAACACCCCGAAAACTTTAATGGAGAGAATGTCAATAATTAAAATCATTCTAAGCAACTACTTATCCACCATCCGTTTCATTACTTAACCTTTTTTTTTCATCCTTATATTTTATAGCCTCATGTTATAATAAATTCTTTTAATTAAATTTAAAAAAAAAAAACATTTAATTTTACTTTTGTCTAATTGATCATGTACTTCTATATTTTTCATTATCCTCTTTAATTTTCTCTTAATCTCCCATCCCATTTATCTTTTTCTTTTTTTCCCATTTTTTTTAATTATATTTTAGTTTAATTTAATTTATCATTCATTTATTTATATCTTCTGGTTTTACGCAATCTCCCGTGTCTTAATGGTTATTATATATTTTATTTTTGTATTTAATTTTTTTTTTGTAAGTTTGGTAGGACTACATATTTACAACTTTATCAACATGTCTAGATATACCATCCCGATCGGGGAAGGGAATTGAACCTGTGATGAGTGCCATAACAGCCCGCCTCATCACTGTTTAACCATTTCGTATTTAATTTATTGCCATGAGCCTTTCTCTTAAAAGTTATTTATATGTTTTATTTTATTTTATTTGATCAATTGATTTGATACTTTCTCTTAACAATTAATTATATAGTTTAATATTATTATTATTTTTTAAGTGCTACTTTCATTATATTAATATTATTATTTAATGACGAATTCTAGATTCCTCCTTCTATTAGAAGATTGAAAATTCTAATTTGTAATCATTCAGTTCTCAAAGTCCATGACAACGAGTTAAACATAATTAAACATATTCCAGAAATTTTCATCCAAAACATTTTCTAAACATTATTATATGTAAAACTACTAATAAAATTATATAAGTTTTTGTACATTTCATACCAAGATTAGTGAACTTATTCAAAGGTTATGAGTTAGATTCCATATATATATATATATATATATATATATATATATATATATATATATATATATATATATATATATATATATATATAATTTTAAAATAATGTTTAATTTTTTTTTTTTTAAACATTAATCAAATTACACAAATTTATGCACATTTTATAAATTTTACAAACTGTATTATTTATGCACTGCGGAAACCCCTCATACTTAAATACAAAGAGTAAAGGGAGCTCTACTTGAATGCTACTTTGGGCACAATACCTGCTAAGGTTTTGCAAATGGGGTAGCAAGCTAGTTGAGCTTGTTTGTGGGGAAAAAGTCCACAGTTAAGCACACTTGAGCTAGAGGAGTTTTAGGATGGGTGACCTCTTGGGAAGTCCTGGTTACCAGGTGCAAGCCCCGGAAGTGATGATTTTCGTCATCTGATTCACTTCATTAGTTTCATTCCTACTTCTTCACCCCTATGAGCATCACCCGATGCAACGAGTTCTAAGAGGACTATTCAAAAATCATGATAAATTAGTCAATTACGACTACCTCTCATGGAAATGGTCATATATGAATGAATTACTTAATGTAGTTGAATCCCAAAAATGATATCCAATATAATGCATTGCAGAAAACCCTCTTACTTAAATTGTATTATTTGTCAATTCAATTTTTCTAAATTGTCATTTCAAAATAATATTATTAATTGTATAGCGAATGAATAATCACTACCTCCCTACTCTTTTTGTCCAAACTTATAACAAAAAATCACAAGAAAGGATTAATATTTGACCTCTTAAAAATCCTTATGAAGTGTTTGTTACAACTCATGAACATATATAATATAGTCATGAATGATTGCACTGAGAGGCTCTCTACAATTTAGTATGGGTAGATGTCAAGTGTAAACGTTTAACATCTAACATTTGACAAATTTAATTGCCATAAGAGGCGCTTTACAACCCAATATGGATATATGTCATGTGTAATGTTTTAAATTTAACATTTAACAAATTTTATTGTGCCTAGAGGTGCTCTACAACCAAGTATGGGTAGATATCAAGCGTAAATGTTTAACATTTAACAGAAAATTTTAAGATTTATATGTCGTCTCAATTAAAAAGTAATAAAAGGTTAAAATTAATATAAAACCAAGTTTGATGGAGATGTTGTACTGTAAAATTTTTAATATTTTCTCAATTAATAATAAACAACGTCATCTAACTAGATGAAAATTGCAATACAATTTCAAGATTTTTTGTTGTTTAAAATACACTTTTGAATGCATAAATGGATTCAACATTGTTAAAAACCCCAGGGGACTAATATTATTAAACAATTTAAACTCAAGTTTTTAAAAGGTCATTTCCTCTATAAGTTTGACTATGCCATAATAAAATGTTAAAAGTAGAAGAAATAATAAAATTCAAATTTTTATATAATTATAGGTTACATTGGTCACGCTACATTAATAATGGCTGATAGACACATAATCCTATGGTATTGATTTGACATTAACTAGTAAATTCTGATTTGAAGTGGATTAGTAAATTGTTTGCTCAAGCATAGGAACTTGCATAAATTTTGGTGGGTAGTAACCACTTGTAAGTATACACACTCACAATTCTACTCCTACATAAGTGTTGAAGAAGACATGAATAATGGTTGGAAGAAACACTCGTAAGTATATTTTTTAAATCTTATTCCTATCCCTTGCATAAATTTTGGTGGGTAGTAACCACTTGTAAGTCCACACACTTACAATTCTACTCCTACATAAGTGTTGAAGAAAACATGAATAATGGTTGGAAGAAACTCTCATAAGTATATTTTTTAAATCTTATTCTTTTCCATTTTTTACGCAAAGGCTTGCATAAATTATGGTGGGAAGCAATTAATGGTAGATATGCTATTTAATCGAGTATAGCTTATCTTCAAGTATTTATTTTTTCGATGGTTTCCTACAAAACTTAAAACAACAGATAACTACACAAACATCTAATAATTATTCCATAACCATATTTAAATTTAATTATTAAGCTCATAAAATATTAAATATTTATAACAAGTTTATCAACCATGGATATCCACCCCCACTTTACCATGGATATTATTGTTGTAATTATGACTAATACATTTCTCTTGATGTCAACTGACTTGATAATGATGTCAACATGATGATTATGTAGATGCTACACGTGAGATAGAAAAAGGAATATCAGTTCAGAGATAGAGAAATTATAAAGGTGAAATTTAGGAAACTATATGCGGGTCTTGTGAATAAAGGCCGCGTACATACGCAGGTATGGTGAAGAAAAATCATGTACATTTTCTACACCATGATATTCTCAATACCAGGGGTCTTTACCATCGTATTGAACCATAGTAATGAGTGCGACAATGGATATTTGATCTCGTCAATCAATACCATCGACATTACCAAGGGATTGGCCTAAGTTATTGGCTAAGCCCTAATATGTATAATAAGACGGAGACCAAGTGTTAGTGTGTGTATGTGGTGGATTATTTACAAATGACCTGATCTGAAATAGGTTTGCACCAAGGAGAATGGAGACGGATCAGGTTTAATAGATCTGAAATGGCTACATATTGAATGATTTATTTATGGTTCGATAGATTTGTGATGATGATATTATGATGTGTGTTTGTAACAGTGTATGCCGAGATTTGGGTTTGATCGATGTTGTGTTCTGCAATGAAGGTATAATCTAGTGATTACAGATCTATACGTAGGTTTTTCACTTATAGGTTACATACATGCATGGATCTACCTCTGGGTAGTTGCATATATATTCTATAGTATGGACAGATCAGTGTGCAAGTGTCAACTATGAAAATCTTGTATAGAAGCGGAAGTTATTTATAAGAGTCATGTATATCTACTGTGGTTTTGTAATATGAACTGTTAATGATGTCCCACCAGTTCTATTATGTTTTTTTTTGTCTATCGATGAAGTATTTATTATGATAATCTTTGTTTGACAGTACTGGTTGGGTTGAACTGATTGTGGAACAAAATGTTGACTTAGTGATGATGCTACTGTGTGATGATTTGTAATTTTTTCATGGGTTCAGTGTGTGACTCGGTGATTGATTCAGTGGTACAATAAAAAAATATTCCATTATTAGTGTTTTGAGATATGTACACATGTATTATTCATGGAAAAAGCATACATAGGCGAGTGTGTCTCATAACAATAGCGTATATATTCTGACATATGATTGATCATGGTTTGTAGTGGCAGGAACTAGGTTATGTGATGAACATTATGTGGTCAAGTATCTTGATCAATGGGTATACAGTGATATGAGTTTCTTCCATTGTTTTGAGTTGATTCAATGATTGATTTGGTATCTCAACTAGTTCAAGGATTAAGTGATTTGATTCATATATTGATTTCAGAATTATTATTTGGTATTGGGCTTAAATTGTGGTAGTGGGTCCAGCCTAAAAATATGATGAAAAGTAGCCTATAAGTTTTGATGTTTTGAGTCATGTGGATCCAGTATGAAATATTATGAAACATGGTCCATAGAGTTATTTAAGGTTGGAGCCTTTAGTGAGGGATTTGAAGCTTCCTTCTAGTGGTATATGGTAAATTTGATCAAGTGATTGGATCTCCCTTCCGATGGGTGTCGGTCAATGAGATCATGGGGTTGGAGCTCCCTTTCTATGGGTGTTGGAGAATGAGAGGTGGTGGTAGCCTTATGCAGGTGGGTTTTTGCGTACTAGTATGAGTCTATGCTAGTACAATATTTAAATAAGTTTTTCTTTAGAATAAAAGAAGAAGATAGAGACAACGACAATGATGGTTTTCTCCCACATTAGGTTTCCATGTAAAAAAATCAGATGTCTTCATGTGTTTTTTTGTTTCTTATGTGTGATGTTTTATTTTGTTCTTACTGCTCATGGTTACTATTTAATTAATGTCTAATGATGTAATTATACACTGGTCCAGTTAAAAAAATGATGAATTAAATGAAAATTTAGTTAACTAGATATACACTAATTGTATTCATCACAGTCTCGTACATACGCTGGCTTACTTCATTATAGTATCATACAAAAATATGAATAAGAAAATAAAAGGTATAAGTAATTTTTAAAAACTTATTCACCCCCCCCCCCCCCCCTTCCACCCCACCCTCAATATTTTTCCCAACAATAGGAATCAGATTAAGTCACTCCAGCTAAAGCTTTATCGCTTGAAGTGGATCAGGAACAACGGAAAAGAGGCAAAAGAAGAAATAAACTCAAATAAATAAACCATTCAGGAGAGAAGTGACAGTAATACATATAATTTTGTGGCAATATATGCATTTATAGGTAAGTAAAAATCAACTGCAGAAGACCAGAGCAAGTCAGAAACAATGGAAAATAAAGGTACGTTTATGCTAAGTGATCATAACTATGAAGAATGGAAAGGAAAGAGGAATTCTAACTTAATGAATCTGTGTTATGTTGTTTTGAATTTAGTATGTAATGGTTGCACTAAGACACCTCCAAAAAGTGAAGAATCAAAAAAGGATAATACAAATTTAAATGAAATCTTCATAAACATGCTTGATTCAAGTTTATAAAATATTATGCACTGTGAAACTGAAAAATAAGTTTGGGATAATTTGGAGGTCATTCACGAAGGAAAAATAAAGGAATATTTTTTTATTAAAACCAATAAGTGATCATGTTTCTAAATAATATGATGATATATAAAAACATGAGTATGTGATGTCAGATGGAATCACTGATTCATAAGAAGATAAGTTAGAGCAAGTTCTTAAACTTATAAGAAAAAAATCTTCAGGATAAGTTTCCAGAATATTATAACAAGGATCATGATAAATAAGTAAATGTTGGAGTATAATCTAAACAATATTGTGAAGGCATTGAAGTGTATATTGTCTCTCTAAAATAATATATTCAAAATTCAAATAAGAGAAATGAAGAGTTACATCAAGTATTTTAAGAACAAGAGAATGGGATGAAGGAAGAGAATATCAAATTAAAGGAGAAAATGGAAGAAGAAATAAAGGTTGAAGAAGGAATGAGAAAGAAGTATCTTGAAAATAAAAAGCAATACCAAAGAATGGAGCTTGAGATAAGTATTCTAGAAGGTAAGTTAATAGAAAAAGATAATCATTTAAGGCTTTAATATATCTCAAATATTTTGGATAATCTTCTTAACAATCAAATGTCACACATGATTAAATCTGGTCTTGGTTTTCATGAAAGTGTTAAACAAGAATCTAGTTCATAAGCCAATGCAAGGAAATTAAAGGGTAACAATGCAAAATCTGAAGTCTCAATAAAGAAATAAGAATTCAGTCATATCAACAATCGAGTAAATTGAATTTCCAAAGGAAATAATTTTCTCCTATAAGTGTCAATCGATTCTCTTCTTTGAAAAATAATTTTGAATGCTTTATATGTCATAATTATGGACATGTTGTAGCCAATTGCAAAATAAGATTGTTTCAAGAAAGTATTCATCTCACAAGAATAACATTAGCTCCCAGGTACTTGGGTTTCTTTAAGGGATATTGTTCTACTCGCAACATTTTTGGTCATAAATCTATTGATTTCAATAGAAGGAATATGAAACAAAAATATTATGATTCATCTGCACCCTTTTCTGGTCATACAATATGTTATGCTTGTAACAAGTTTGGGCATGTAGAAAAATAAAGCAGGAAAAAATCCATGAATCTATATGGAAAGAAATCAGATAAGAATATTGATAGACCTGAAAATAATGGATCCACTACCATCTCTCATAATAAGCAGAAAGAAGAAGAACATATAAGGTTTGGTATTTCTCTCTACTCGTTTGATGATGAACATGAATGGTACATAGATAGCAGATGTTCTCATCAAATGAGTGAAGATAAGAGTAAAATGGAGTCTCTCAGGAAAAATTAAGATGTTAATGTTATTCTTGGAAATAGTGCTCCAACAAAAGTTCTAGGAAAAGGTAGAGCCATAATTAATAAACATAGAAGAGCAGCTAGTACTTTATTAGTTCAAGGGCTAAAGAAAAATATCATATGTGTAGGTCTAATTTTGGATAAATGAAATATAATTGTGTTTAAGTTAACCAAATGTAAGGTCATAGATGAAGAAATTGGAAAGGTC
Organism: Pinus albicaulis; assembly: GCA_034641835.2. Lineage (NCBI taxonomy): Eukaryota > Viridiplantae > Streptophyta > Pinopsida > Pinales > Pinaceae > Pinus > Pinus albicaulis. The sequence continues at coordinate 1,670,541,480 of CM076584.1, read as the reverse complement.
ATAGCAAGAGGATATATAAATCCAGAAAAATTATACATGTTTAAAGAAATAAATTCTCACATAAATGAGGAGAATAGTTCCTCTTCTTCATATTCAGAGTAAAAGAAGATGGTGCCCAACACATTCCATTGTTTTTAAAGCTTACATTCCACAATTACTGCAAAAGTGGTGTGAGGTACATGACCTCATGAATAGAAGATGATAATTATCACGTCCTCAAGACCAATGATGGATGGGGGACCTAGACATACATATATTTCTATTACTATTCCCATGTTGTTTTGATATTCATGTTTATGATATTACTTATAGTGCATATGTTGTAACAATGAATAGAAACATACAGTATAGGCTCAAGGGTAGTTTTAATTATTAAAAGTCAAAAATTTACTTTCTCTACGTGGACTTTATGAAGACTAGTCCTGTATATATGCGAGTTTTGATCTAGAAAGTCATATATATTTCTCTATGATGAAGAAACAATGGGAGAAACCCAGAGAGAGGTTTTGATATGCTTCAGACAATTATTGTTTGGATTTCTTGTTCTGATATTTATTGGTTACAATGTTTTCCTATTCAAATGCTAAGTGGTATTGACTTATGATGGTTTATGAGTTTTCTAAATATGGAATTGTTACTTTCATGACTTTATTGATGGATGAGTTGGATGTGATCAAACCTGATAGTGAATAGTTGGCACAAGTTCGGGAGGAGAATTTGCTATAGTAGTGCATTGTTGGAATTATGATTTATTTAGCATTTCTTGTTGGATAATGGTGTTCATGATAAGTATATTGGTGATGTTGTGGAAGACACATATGTTTCTTAATGAGTTGATCATTCTATGTCTTTTTCAGTATGTCATATATGATGCATGGGTTACTTATGGTGAAGTTATGGATGATGTTGATATGTTACTCGAAGATATCCATGTTGTTGATCAGATTTGTGATGATAGAATATTTTCTTTGTTTGCATGCCTACTATGTTAATGGTACATATGATGTTGTTTGAGGACTGCCACTCTTCTTATGTGTGGAAAGAGCATGTTTATCTTGATAATATGAGATCAAGGAGATGGGTTACCAACAAAGATTGATTGTAAAATCTCATGCTATGATTTGTTGATGATGATGAGCTTAAAGATATTTCTATCTCTATGACATGTAATATCAATAAATTGCAGATACAGATCTTATGGATGACTACTTGATTTTCATATTGGTTAAGTTTTCTATGCTATGATAATTCTTCTTATATCAAATCATGGAAGTACTGAGTTATTTTTAACAATATTTACCGATCTTACATGCTCCTTACATCTAGTTATAGAGTTGATTACACATATAAACCAATATAAAAGTTCAATTAACATAATCCTTTAAAAGAAAATGAGAGAAATTAAAGAACATAAAATAAACAATGGCACACAATAAATATTAAGATAATACATAGAGATTTTACCCTGAAAACACTTAATTAGAATAATTAACCAACATATGAACTTCACTACTTGTATATTCTCAATTAGATATTTACTCCTGTGCATATTGTTAGCTGGATGCCTTTTCCATATATGGACAATGGCATTGTCCCTCAGAAATTCTCCCTCATTTTTTCTATCATTCTCAGTGTTGGCTCTGTCATCTCCTGCAACAATTCCGCTCCTCCTGTGACCCTGCACCTTCGCTCACCCATTTGTGCCAATATTCTCTCTATCAGTCAGCATGTCCGCCTCCCTCGCTTCTTTCACATTCTCACAATTCTACCTCCACCATGCCACAACACCAATGTATGTGATGCCGCATAGGTGGAGGTCGTGGCTCACCCTCCCGTCCTCCCATTCACACCATGGCTGAGTGGATTGTAGAATTTTCACTGAATTTGGACACGTCAGATGTCCTGGATCCTCAATGCCTCTTTGCCTATATATCCCTACACCTTCCTGAAGCCTCACCTGACCCATCTAGTTCACGCTCTAGGAAGTTGCTGCGTAAATCCATGATGTCTCCTTCCTCCCTCAATATAACACACAAAATGGTGGCGCTATTGGTTAAGTCTGCAGCTCTGATGAGGACGGAAAAGAATCTGATATAGGTGTTCACTCGACCTCCTCTCTAGTGTTGGACCCCCGGCTGTCCAAGCACGAGGATGACATATCTGAGTATAGGTGCTTCATTGAGGAAGATACGCCTCACCAGACTTTGCAGGATGATAAGAAGCTACAAGCATAATGAAATGACTCCCACTTGTCACAGATTTTTCTATTATGGTCTAGCTCTCTTGTCTTTTTAATTTTGCACTGCATCATTTTTTTCAAGGTTGGTTTCCCCCACAAGGGTATCATTTTCCTTGCTACATGGACTGGTTTTTTGGGTTGGTTTCCCCTCCCGGGACAACCCCACTTTTGATCTTTTAAACTTTTTATTTCCCACTATAAGTGGCTAACGCAACGATTATGGATGGGTGAAGAATGCATCTCTTTGCTTTGCATTATATAATAGAAGTAGCCATATTTAGAAAAAAAAAATACAATTGTGAGTTTATATTTATTTTATTTGGATCTACCTTCATATAAGACATCCTATGATGAATTTTGCATAAGAAAAATATGCAGTATGGAGTAAATGGTTCAAGGTATCAGTGGGTTTTATGAATATCTTATATGTCATAAGATATACATTTTATAAGGGAACACAAAAATTGAAACATAATATAGTAGGAGATATAGTGTGTGTAAGGAGAGAGGATGAGTATTAAGTATGATAATGAGGTTATGTCCATGGTGATGAACCCATTTTTTCATGAATTTTTCAAGTGTAAATGCATGTACTTGGTTCTATATAGAAAGTGCATTTTTTATACATGGAAAGAGTAATTGGTGCTAAGTTGAAATCGATGCCATCAATTTTGCAAATTCACCTTATTGTGATGCATGAAAGTAATAGGAAATATGTTGAGCCACTTAAATCCATTTTTTTACACGTCATAAGACACTTCAACTACATTCATTGCATAACTTGAATGAAATTCAAATTTGAGTTAGATTTTTGTTGAGAGGAAGGTAAGAAGGAAGTAATTATGATTGATTTATTATATTGGTAGTCCCAAGGTGGTAGGAAGAGTGATAGGCCATTTATTAACATGTTTTTTCTTTCTATGGATATAGATTTATTATAATTATAATTAGGTCACTATTAATGTAAGATCAAGCCTTATAATACCACTGATTATTGATCATTTGAATGGGCAAATAGCATGTTGAAACTTCAACAAAAGTTTTTATAGTTTGGTACCCATCTTATAAATAATTAAATGTAACGTGTCTCATCTTTACTTTTGTAGTTTTTTTCTATAATTTTCATATTTAAATTAGACTTGTGTATATTATGAATGCATGCATTTATATTCAATAGGTAATAAAAGCCACATATATTCCTACCCAATATAATAGAACATATGAATTGTTCAACATTAGGCACTCGATATATAGTTTTTACATCAAACTATAGAAAGATTAAGTAATGTTTAATGATATTTAAAAATATTAATAATTCTTTACATTAAATTATAGGGTTGATTATACATATAAACCACTCTAGAGGCTCAATTAAGACAAGACATTAAACTCATATGAAAGATATTAAAGAACATAAAAAAAAATAATGACACAACATATAGATGCGTGTAATACATAAATATTTGACTTTGAAAACCAAAACTTGGTCAAACCAACCAACCTTTGGAGTTCACTAGTCATATATTCTCAACCAAATATTTAGCTATATTATAATGATGCGAATAGCATATTGATACTTCAACTAAAGTTTATAATTTTTGGTACCCATCTCAAAAAATTAATTCCAAGGCCTCTCATCCTTACTTTCCTTGAATGAATATATAACATTGTTATAATTATCATTTTTATACATGGGTATCCTAGGAATGCATGGATTTATATTGAATAGGTAATAAAATACACATATGTTCCTATCCTAAGATAAGTAAACATGTGATTTGTTGCACGTCAAACACGATATGTATATTTCTTATATCAAATCATGGAAGTACTGAGTTACTTTTAACGATATTTACCAATATTACATGCTCCTTACATCTAGTTATACAGTTGATTACACATATAAACCAATCTAAAAGGTCAATTAACATAAGCCTTTAAATACAAATGAGAGAAAATAAAGAACATAAAGTAAACAATGGTACACAATAAAGATTGAGATAATACATAGAGATTTTACCGTAAAAACACTTAATTAGAATAATTAACCAACCTATGAACTTCACTACTTTTATATTCTCAATTAGATATTTAGCTAGATTACAACAAAGAAGGACATTGGTCCATAAAAAACACCAATGTTTCATACATTACCCGATCTATAAATATCATGAGTTTTTCGTCACCCTCCATACCCCTTACATCATGCTATCTTTATAGGAATATAAAACCCTAATTCGTCACTCCTCTATTAGTTATATATGTTTGAATTCTATTTGCTAAGAACTCAATAATCCTACGGTTTCTAAACAATTTTGGCATAGTTTTGATTGCATTTGATCCTTCAATCACTAATAGAAATTGACTATGATCCCTTCACATTGGGGAATTTTTCGGTATAAAATGGGTCTACTAAAGATAATAATAAAACAATAGATAAAATAATAAAATATGAGTTACAAATTTTTAAAGAAATTAAGAAAAGATAGTTTTTTAATTGTATTTTTGGCTTACTTCCTTATAGATTTACTCAAACTTCAAGTGTTTATAACCATTGGATGCAGAATTAGATTCCACATCCACTGAGTACACACTCCACATAGTTTTGAGTACATCTACATAAAAAAATTAATATATATGAAAAAATGTGTGTTTGTGTACCCTCACCAATCTCAACACACATTTTTCATGTATCTTCAATTTTTTTTTATGCGGGTATACTCAGATATATGCAGACTGTATAGTCACTAGATATGAAATTTAATTCTACATCCATGTTTACACTCAAAATTTTAATAAACCTATAAAGAGATAAGCTAAAAAGTATGATAAAAGATAGTTTTTCTTCTTTTCCATACAAAAAAATTTACCCCTAATAATGACATCATCATCTTGAATTCTATTGGTCCTTTAAAACATAAGTTTGTAAGTACATTTTATATTTTGATTCCAAATTTTAAGCTCAAAATTCCTCTAATAACTAATTAATTTGATTATCAACTTCCATTAACTATTTGAATGCACATAGAATTTAATTATTATTATTATTCTCAACGTCATTATCACTCCATCAAATCAACCATAAATTGACCAAATCATCAAATTCACTTTAAATTCCCTATAAACTCTCTAGTCAATTCCCCTAAGTATACGTGTTAAGATTCATCCTCAATTGAATTTATTTACTAGTCAATCGCCTAAGTAAACTATGATCCGTTAAGATTACTTGCAAACACAATCTCCCGGTTGTTTTATTCTTTGCTTCAATTGTTGATATGATGCTTTAATGAACTAGAGAATTAATTCCCACGGCCTCAATAAACCAAGAGGACTTCACAACACTCATTTACTTTCATAGAAAGTCAACAACATACTTTGCCATCTCTACCTTCGTCAAAAACACACTATTTTTTTTCACCATATATTTCATCATATTTTACATGATTTTGCTTTATCCTTAAATGGAAAGCTAGTTTATTTCCCAAGAACTTTGTATTCTATATGTTGTTATATGTCTTATTCCACAAGGGTTAGTAAAACGAATTTCTTTATGGGTAGTTAGTATTCCAAAAACAAAAACATGAGGACTTAATTATAAACCCTAGAAGTGTCACATGTTAATGTATTTGTTCATAATACTTGGATAATAAACCAGATTAGAAAGAAAGAAAAATAAAAAAATAAACACATGTATATCATTACACAACATATGAAAATTCCATTTACTGAAACAATACTTTTATTATATTCTCATATGTTAAGAAGCTTCACTATAAGAGTGGCCCAAAAGGACTCCTCCTTGGAAGGGTTCATGTGTTATCCTTTTTTATCTTGCGTGGTTCCCTTTCTTCAAAAGGGAAATGTAATCCAGAGAGACAAGAGAAACAAAAAGTGGACAGAGACTCTATTGGATAAATATAAAGAGTGTTAGGATTCATGTGGAATAAGAAGGGAAAACTCTCTATTTATAATAAAATATTAGGTAAATTTGATGAGATGAAATATAATAAATTATTTATTGGATCAAGATATAACCAATTTGGGATTTGTGAGCATACTCTACAACCCAACGTAGTGGATGTGTGAGTGTTACATTTGAGATGTTACATGATATATATATATAGGTATATGTGCAGGCATGAAATGTGAGATGTTAGATCTCAGATGAGGATATATATATATATATATATATATATATATATATATATATATATATATATATATATATATATATATATATAATTAATCAAATTAAGAAAACAAAATTTAGATAAAAGAAAATATAATAAACATATCACATTAAAATATATAACATATAAATAGTACATATAAATTAACATTCATTTTACCATATAAATGAAATTAATAATTCCATAACCATTTTTAAATTTAATTAATAAGTGAATAAAAATTTTATATTTACAATATAATAAGAATTTTATTCATGAATATTTACCATGAAATTATTAACTTTTAAATATATTTTTTTAACAATTACCATGGGCTAATACCATGGTTTATCAATACCATGGATCATCTAGGCTTTTTATTACTATGTTATGGATCTAAAATTTTAATTATTTTATTACTATACCATACCCCAACACCATGGCTTATCAATAGGCCCAAAAACCATAACTTATTTCAAAATCAAAATATTTTACAAATTATTTATTTTAATGTTATTTTATAAATTTTTAAATTAAATATAAAATAAAAAAGTTTATAATTAATTTTGAGGTATATCTAAACCCTCCATCCTTGTGTCTACTAAAAATATTCCCATAGATATTATATTGAGGTTTTAATGAATTGAAAGTGAAAATACTTTTATATATATATTTGTGAAATTTATATAATATAAATAATAATATAAAGAACTAGGATAGATTCATGTTAACCAAGGATCCAAGCGAAGAGATCAAGCAAAGTGACTAACAATGATAGAGGAAAGATGGTGCATGATTCTTTTAAGTTTTTTTATTATTGTATTTTGTTTTACATGATTGATCCAAAATATAGGTTTGATATTTTACAACCAATTATGTTTTTTCTAATTTAGATACTTTCTTAAATACAATACAATGGGATCATATTTAAGAGAGAGAGAGAGATATGGAGGCGCAATAGAGTGGGGTAGATAGAAATAGAGGTGGGAGAGACAAGGAGAGAGAGAGGAAGGAAGAGAGATAGGAGAGAGGAGAGACGAGGAGAGAGGGAGGGAGAGAGAGATGGATTTGGAGGGGGAAAGAGAGGGAGGGAAGACCAAAGACATTAATAGATAGAGGTGGAGAGAAACATTGAGTGACAAGGGAGAGATGAAGATGGAATGAGGGAGAGAGGAGATGAGGGAAGAGACAGAAAATGAGAGGGTAGAGATGGGGAAATAAGGGGAAGAGAGAGACAGGGATTCATAGATATGGAGGGGTGAGAGAGAGAGAAGGAGAGAGGGAAGGAGGTAGTGATAGAGCTGGAGGGTGGAGAGAGAGGGAGAGTTTGATGGGGAGGGGGGGGGGGGGGGAGACAGAGGGAAGTGGGAGAGAAAGGAAGAGAGAGGAATATAGAAAGAGAAGACTTGAGAGATAGGAGAGAGAAAGGGGATGAGAGAGACAAAGTTAGAAGGGGAATAAGGGCATAGAGAGAGAAACATGGTGAGGGAGAGAGAGTGACAAGGGAGAGAAGGAGAGATGGTTAGAGAGAGAGAGAGAGAGAGAGAGAGAGAGAGAGAAGGGGAAGAGAGAGAGATGGAGAGGAAGAGGGAGGGAGAGTGTGATAAATATATATGGAGAGTGTGTATGTTTTGGGGGTGAGAAGGAGAGACAAAGTGAGAAAGAGAGAGAGAGAATGGGAAGAGAGAGAGAGAGGGAGAGGAATAGGGAGGGAGAGATAAATAGATAGATACAGAGATAGAGTGTGTATGTTTAGGGATTAAGATAGAGAGACAATGGGAGAGAGAGACAAAGAAAGAGGAAAAGGGATATATAGGTAGTATGGATAGAGAGAGTGTATGTTTTCAGGATGATATAGAGAGATAAAGGAGAGACATTGGGAGGGGGTGAGAGGGAATAACACACACACACACACACACACAGAAGGGGACGAGGGAGAGAGACAAAGAGAGAGGGAAGGAGAAGAGAGAGAGAGAGGGAAAGGAATAGGGAGGGAGAGTTAAATAGATAGATACAGAGATAGAGTGTGTATGTTTAGGGATTGAGATAGAGGGACAATGGGAGAGAGAGAGAGAGAGAGAGAGAGAGAGAAGAAAAGGGTTATATAGATGGTATGGATAGAGAGAGTGTATGTTTTCAGGATGATATAGAGAGATAAAGGAGAGACATTGGGAGATATAGATATAGATGGAGGGGGTGAAAGGGAATAACACACACACACACACACACACACAGATGTGTTTAGGGGTTTGAGATAGAGATACAAATAAGGAGAGATGGAGGGAGATATAAATATATGACAGGGGGAGAAAAGGAAGAAGAGAAATATAGAGAAAGGGATGGAGAGGCATAGAGAGAGAGATGGGGGAGAGAGGGAGGGAGAGAGAGAGAGAAGGAGAGATGGAGGGAGATAGACACATAATGGAAGGTGGAGAGAGAGGGAAGAATAAAGAGACACACAAAGACAAAGACATACATAGAAGTTAGATCTAGAATTCATGAATATTTTTGTTTTTCACTAAAATATATGTATTTATTTTGGTGTAGTTTTTTATATCTAATGCTAATTTATCGCTTGCACTAGATGCATTAATTTCAGTGTATATGTCGATTGATAATCCTATTTAATACCCTACACTAAATCCATTGATTTCATTGTAGATTTTGATTTCTACTCCTATTTGATTGCTTGCACTGGATACATTGTTTTCTAATCCTATTTGATTAGTTGCACTAGATGCATTGATTTCAGTGTAGATGTTGATTTCTAATCCTATTTAATACCATACACTAGATGCATTGATTTCAATGTAGAGGTAGATTTCTAATCCATTTTAATACCTTACACTAGATGACTTGATTTTAGTGTAGATGTTAATTTCTACTACTATTCGATTGCATGCATTGGATGCATTGGTTTTAGTGTAGCCTCGTTGATTTCTAATCCTCTTTGATTACATGCACTAGATGCGTTGATTTCAGTGTGGATATTGATTTCTGATCCTATTTGATTACTGGCATTAGATGCACTATTTTCAGTGTAGATGTTCATTTCTAATACTATTTGATTATTTTCACTTGATGTATTTATTTTAGTGTAGATGTTGATTTATGATTTGATGCAACTAGATGTATGATGTACATTAATTTCAAATTAATTAGATTAATATTGTGCATTAATCTCAGTGTAAGCACATATCTTCCCCCTCTATCTATATCTCTATCTCGTGTTGTCTTTCCTTCTTTATCTCTCTATATCACCCCCAAAACACACACACAATCTCTCTCCATATCTATGTATCTATATATCTCTCCCTCTCTTTCCCCCTCCCTTTGGCTCTCTTCCACATTCTGTCTCTCTAACACATCTCTCTCCACACACACACACATATAGATGTGTCTGTGTGTATGTATGTATGTATGTATGCATGTACATACATACATACATACATACATACATATATACACACACACACACACATATATATTCCTCCCTCCCTGTATTTTCCTCTCTCTTATTCCCTCTCTCCCTCCCTCCATATATATCTCTATCTCCCCTTGTCTCTCCTTCTCACCCCCAAAACATACGCACTCTCTCTCTCAGTGTAAGAACTTAAAAATTATTCATGATGTGAATTAACTTTGCATTACAGTAATTCAACCATAAATATAATATTTGAATTTTCATCCTAAATAAAATGTATACATACCTGAAATGTTAGCTTCCTGAAAGTGTAAGCTATTTATAATTGGTTACATTCTTATTATTCTAATTTTCCATCATTCAACATTTTTAATCACTTTGCATTCAAATGTTGTAATAGAAAATAACTACCACTAAAAATAACAGTCCAGAAGTCACAATGATTGACATGGAGAATAGTTTCAGGTTGTTCACAATGAAGATTGTTTGTAATTCACTATATTCTTATTATTCACATTTTATATCAGTAAACATTGTTACATTGTCACTTTGCACTCAAAATTTATTTTCATCATTTTTCATCATCAAAGTTACTAATGGTCTCTCTCATCTCAAAAAACTAAGGTAACTAATAAAATTTAATATTAAATTGACCAAATTAATCTTAGACATATTTAGCAGATTCAAAATGATCAAAATAATTAGATGTTCACCAAATTGTGTATGATTGCACACGAGTGAAACCAACCTAGATCCATCTTAACCCTTATCTATCAAGATCTAAGAGGGATCAAATCTCTAGAGCTGCAAACCTTTCTTCAAGTTTTGCCCTAAAAAAAGAAATTTGCACCTCAAGAGATTTGATCCCTCTTGAAACTTGATAGATCTAGGGTTAATATGGATCTAGACTTGTATTATTATTTGTGAGAAAAAAAATGTCAAAGATAATGGCCACTTAACATTAATTTAGGTAAATTTAACTTTAAAAAAATAAATTATTAAGTTAATTAACAAAAAATGGGTAACATAGTCAGAAATAATTAATAAATAATGGATTTATTATATTACTTATAGATGAAATGGTAAAATGAGATATAAATAATTTATAAGTAATGATTTATAAGAATAAGAATAACATAAAATTATTAAATTTATTGGTTATCATGTAAGTTGATTAACTAACATAAATAACTTAGGAAAAATGGTTCCTTAGCCTATTTCCTTATTTGAAAGTGAGTTTTAATATGTAAAACCCATACTAGCATGGATTATTTTGATCCATGTAATGATTTTAACTAGTGATCACTTTTTGTTTGATAATAGATTTCCTCCAATGTATGAGTGCTACAAGCACATCGTATGACTAAAACACATTGTAGTTTTCTTTCACTAGACACAAGAGATGGTCATGGGAGGAAGGGGGGAAGAGATTAACTACTGCAACGACGAGGAGGTGTTTATCACTCTCAAACAAGAGTCTCCAAGTGGATGTACATTATCTCAACGAGATGGGGAGGCATATGGATACCTAATAGGACAACTAATTACAAAGAATAATGATATTCCCACCAAAGTAGGTTTGAGAAAAATAATATATAGTAGATCAATGTGTTGGCATCAATGGGCTAGAAAATGATACAGTGCAGTACATAGTCCTATATACATCTTCCTAGAAAAAAAGGTTAGGGCTAATACAATGAATGTTGTTTCTATCAGTATATAGGAAAGTGTGCCCATGAGAGAAAATTTTAAGGATGGAAGTTTATCTTAAAATTTAACAACCTTGGCTAATCTTACTTATTCCTAATATCCAAACTTTAAAATGTTTTATGGTCATTTTGTAAAAATGTTTATATTTCTAATTAATTTAAATTAGACAATATATAACATTGGCAATTTTTAAGGTAAATAAATTTATACCATAAAATTTATGCAAATTCATTTTTAGAAAAATAGAAATTGGAGAGATTTTTTCAAAAACATAGAATGTTAGCCCAGCTGCAAATATTATCCCCTAAAATTTTGCAAGGTGCCCATGATAATAGAAAAGAGAGATTACAATTGAGAAATGGTGTTGAACCGAAAACATATTTGAAGATCAAAATAAGTCGATTGAAAGGAGGCTAATAATGTGAGCTCTGAGAAAGATATAAACCAAGTTAGTCAAATCTATGATATAATATCTAAGATTGGATTATGAACTATTGAATGCCAGACATATAGAGGAATATCTAAAGAGAAACCCCCTCCCGAGCTTTAAGAATATCTAAAGCATGCTAGATGAATGAAATAATTTATTAAAGTATTGAACCATCAAAAGTATGATTATTGATCATGTGATAGTCAGTTAAAGTGGAGCACGTGAGAAACGACCAAGTCAAAGGGTAGTGAGGGCTCCCTCCACTTGATCGTAAGGCATCCAATCAATGAGAAAACTAGATCTAAGGTACAGTGTCTCCTATTCCATTCCCGTGTAACACATGGTAGATTTGATAGAGGAAGGCTCGCCAAGATTGAGGCAATGATGGGTTCTCAACAAAGGCACGAGGTACATAGCACAATGTGACCGATATAGACTAATGCCAATATCGGAAAAAGCAGTTTGATGGGTGGGCATATGGCTTCCCTTATCGAAGCATAGAAGACAAGGTTAGCATGATAGCGACTCAAACACATATTAGTAAACAAGTCAGATATATGGAGGTCAAATATCAGAAATATAAGATTTGTACAACACACGGGCTGGACTCATTTATAATACTCTAAATAAGGGTGACTCAACATTGGGTGACTCGATAATGTTGGCATTGACTAGACATGTAAATGGCACAATATCCTCTCCAAACAAACCACGAAGTTATTAAACGGGAAACTCCGTCGACATGATTTGTCATCATCAAAATAAGAAAAAAAAAATAGTATTGACTGTAATATGAGGACAACTTTCCTTTTTCGTTAAGATTTTTGCCATTGGTAAACTAACTACCTTCGGAAGAAAAGAATTTGTTCACTAATTTAAAAAAATAAATACAAAGGATATTTCAACAGTGATTGCCGTTTATAATTCTGGGGTAAACGGAAAGAGAATAAATTTATTTTTGGGATGGTAACTTTTCCTATGATGCTTTCGTTAATATTTTTTTACATTTATAAACTAGTTATTTATAGAAGAGAAGAATTTATTCAAAAGAAAAGAAAATGAAAAAATAAGTTTGAATTACAATATGCAACAACAGATTTGATTGTTCAGATTAATGCTTTGGAAGACCACCTTCTTTTATTTCTGATTTGGAAAACTACCATACAACAGAACAGATCAGTTTTTCATGCTGAATAGTGTGCACAGAATATATTGACCACTTTCAGAATTTACAGGTATGATAACTGAACGTAGCTCTGAACCGCCACCGAATCTAATCAAGAGTGAACTTCAAAACTCGTGATAGCCAGTCAATCTTGTGCAGGACGTATTCTTTTATATTGACAGAGAGCCTGCAGGATAGTTTTGTGCAAAGGGTTTCCCTTCTTTGGTTGTGAGAGGAGAGGGGTGATTGGCAGATTAGACGACATTACAGAGCTGGGTGACTCGCTTATTGTCTCCAACGCAGGCTTCCAATATTTGCAGCTCATGAATCTCAAGCTTAATCCCCTCACCTCCCCAACATCATCTGCATCATCCACATGCAATCTCGGCATAAAAATAGTGTCATCGATCTCCACCGTTTTTTTCCCAACTTTAATCTCTTCATTGAGATCAGGAGCCGCCAAGTTTCTGTCAGCGGAACAGTAGCACAAGTCGCCCAAAACGGGGAGGATTCTGGCGAGGCCCATGGATTTCGAAGTCGACTTGTGAAGAGCCGAATCGGTCTTAAACGTGAGGAAAGCCATCTCCGCAGGCGAAAGCGGCGAGTGGAGTTTATGCATGGGAAGAAGGAAATAAAGATGCCCTAATTCCAGCTCTTCGTCTGCTGAAAGCCCTGAGATTCGTCCCTTGTTTTCCAAGGCGGTGGAATGGCAGACAAAATGCTGAGGATTGTCAAGCATCAGCTCTGCGACTTTCATCGGCTTCTCGAATTGCTGGACGCTGCCATACAGCGCTATAACCTTCACTACATTGGACTGAACTTTGGATGAAGCGCAGGAAACGTAATTGCCCATAATCCCTAACTGTATTTGCTCCACTGATCCGCTTTCTCTGATGGTCGTTAACGCTGGTGAGATACTGAGATGGATCATATTATTTTCGGAAACATAAAGACTAGCAAACAATATGTAAGGATGACCCTACTATATAATATATATCAAAATATATTATTGGATTCCCTGAAACCTTTTTGTAATGTAATATATTAAAATTATTTTATTGGATTCCTCAATAACCAGATATTTTTTTCCAAAACAAAATAACAATCATACTCTCGTTGGCACAAGAAGGACGAATCGCCTCGTCGAGTCTCGCTCGATTATTCTCGGCACGACCTCTGATTCTTGGGTGGGTGAGGCACGGCTGAGCTGTGGCAATCATAAGATTCTGTATATAGATATTCCTAGGGTTTTTTCTGGGTGTCAAAGCCGGTGATTTAAAGTAAGAGACTGTTGCAGTTTCGATGAGAGCTACTTGAGCGTTGGAAGTATCAGAGTATTAGTGTCTTGTCATAGCCGGTGTAACTATTTATGTACATAGTGTCATGATTAGCATCGGATCCGGCACCGCCCCACCAATTGAAGTAGCGGCTTTTGGTTTGGAATTTCCAATAATTACGATTCGAGTCGTTGGAATGAAGATTAGGTTTGAATTGGAGTGAGGTAAAGTGACTTCCAAAAGTAATCGGATTATAATGCAGATGCCACCTTTCAGTCACAACTACACAGTACGATGTCGGGCATCATGCAAAAGGAGTTCAAAAAAACGGAAATCAGATTTGAAGAGAGGGAAGATACGAGAAAAGGAGACCTGCCTTTATGTATTCCAATTGATAGAGAATTCAAATGGAAGCAGGATTTCTGATTGGTCAAGACAAGAAAGTGGATATTGTGCCCGCCCGCAATATGATTTGTGGTATCTAAAATAAAGCTGCATCTTTTTTACGTTACTTGTTACTTTCTTGATATATTTTGTGATTTTCTTTTTTTTTAATATACAAACATCCCATGGATATTTTTTTTTATATGTTCAAAAATATTTTTTAAATAATTATAAATTATAAATGTGTATAAATAACTTACATATAAATCAAATTTACAATATTATTTTACTTTTAAACATTAAGGAGGTTATGGTCATGAAATATTTGAAATTTATAAATATTATATTAATTATGGATAATTAAAATCATATAATTTTAATATAAATTTATTTTTTTTATTAATAAAATATTTTAAATAATATAATGATGATGTATTTTAATGTTGTTATCATCTTTACATATATTTAATCATGAGTAGCATGTCATGGTCTAGAACAATTTTTTTTTATTTTTTTTTGTTGTCTAAAACTTTTAGATGATATAAAAATATTTTTTAAAAGAAAAAAACCAATGCAACTGTGGTATAATTAAAAAAATAACAATAAAAATATATATTATTTTATAATAACAAAATTATTTATTATTTATTTTTAAAAAGGGTTTAACATTATGATGATGATTATGATTAGCCTTTATTAAAATCAGAAATGGTTTATTAGAATTTAAGAAAATTAGAGATTATTAAATTTTTCTAGAAAAAAAATTCTATACTAAAAGAGTATTGAGATTTTTTTTATATATTCAAATAACATTAAGAGAAATATTTAAGTATTTTTATAATATTGTTTAGTTAAAAAGTAAAGAAAGTTACAAAAATATTTAAATATTATAGTATTGTTTATTTAAAAAATTAAGAAGGTTGGTAGTGTGATAGTATTTTGAAATTTCGATTTAGTTTAAATATAAAGTCAACAATTTAAGAGAAAGTGCTATTCATTTTCAATGGTCTTAGTGTCACAAAGGTGAATTATATTTTGAGCTCCTAGTATTTTTGGAATTGATCAAAGCCTAGTTTTATAATGAAGTTTATGATAATTAATTCATGTTTAAGTAATTCTTATTTTATAGATAGAGAGATACTTTTGAATTTCAATATTTGGATAGATCATCTCCTAGGGATCTTATAAAAATATTAGTTTTATTTTTCCTTCTAACTCTTTATCACCTCATAATTTCTTGTTAAATTTTGATGTGATAATATTTTCTAATATTATTCTTATTCTAGAAAATGATCTCCTCCTATATCCCCTAGTGGTCTATCCAAGATTGGTCTTCTTGATGCCTTCCCTACTTAAGCCAAAGGTAGTTTTAGCTACAGTTAGAAACAATTTTAAAAACCCCCTTATCTACCATATTGCTTAACCTCTTCTTATACATAATAATATCTAGTGATAGTCATGCTTTCAATGAGGGACAAGCCTTACTTTCATAAGGAGGATAAGATAAAGTGTATTTCTTTTAATCTTGAGATTATAGGCTATACAATTCTTTTGAATTTGTTATATCTTCATCTATCAATATAAAATATCAAGGGTTACAAATGTGTCAAAGAGAATGTTTTCTTAATTCTATCTTGAAAGATTTACTAACTTACAATTATTTGATATCTAACAAACAAGGGGGTCTCATACACCAAATTGGTGTCTGGCTTGGCCCTATTTTTACCATATTAATATTAATGTTTTTATTTAACATAATTATATATTTCACAAATTAAGAATAACATTTGACATTTCATTTCGTTTGAATGACAATTATTTATGTATAATTGTATATAACATTGAATATAATGTCAAAATAGACAGTGAACTAAAATGAAAGTGTTTTTAATTTTGTTTAAAGAAATACATACATAAAACAATTTTAAAAAACCGTTATTTAAAAGATTTGAAACCCTAAAAATTATCCGAATATGTAAATTATTTTTTAGATTTATAATTAAGTTTAATATATATATATATATATATATATATATATATATATATATATATAAAATAAAAAAACTTATCTTTAAATTTAAAAATGATTGTATGTACTTTATGTAAATCATTCTTTCAAATTTAATCCTCGTTTATATTCTTAATATAATATTTTCTTTTATAATCATATATATTTAATTATTTATAATAACTTTTAATATTTAAATTTTAACAAAACAAATCCCTTGGAATTGATTAATGACATAGAGATTTACTTTATGGTTGAAATTTTAATTCTTATTATTCAAAGCGAATAAGCACATTGAGTTCTGATTTTTTTTTTTAATGAATGAAATCCTTGTTATTTGGTATTATTGAGAATAAAAACTAAGAGATTCTCTAGACAAGCAATCACGTTTAGTTGAAACATTTTTTTTACATGTGTTGGAGGGAGTGTGGATTGTTAAATTATTTATTTTAATGAGTTATATTTTATTTAGTTACTTAGAAGTTAATTTGAAATATTTCTTTTTTATACGGAAAAAAATTGTATTTTTATTCAATAATAAAAGGAAAATATATTTGGTATATACACTAAAGTGTGTATTCTCTTTGTATCTTCATATATCTATGAGTAGGATACATAAGTCAAAAGACAATGTATAAAGAATTGTAAAAAACAAACCCAAAGGTTCATAAAATATATACATATAAAAGAGTAAGAAATCAAGAAGAAACACTAATCTTTTTCTACTTTTGCTTGTTTTTTTGGACCGGTTGTCAATCCCCCATAATAGTAGTACCAACTAGTATCAAATCTAAAGAATAATCGAATATCTTCGGATGATGATCATTTTCTGAATGTGAGCTTTCAGATACATAGACATGTTTTGTGCCCCTTGTTAAGGTCCTATAATATTAGGGTTCATAATCTTTGAATTGAATTTGATTAGTCTTGTAATATGTACATACATAGCTTTTTGCAAGTTGTTTTTCTATATTAGAAAATAAAAAATGAAAAGAGGGTAAAATTCCTAAAAGAAAAATCAAAGGCCTTCAAAAGAAAAAGATAAAAAATAATAGGAAAAATGGACCCTAAACACAAAAAAGAGATAAGAATAAGACATGAAAGTGATGCAAGTTAAAATGCCACTACTAGTTACTTTTCACTGCAAATAAATGATTATGTTCAGCTTGTTCAAAATGTCATAATCCATGATAAGTTAAATATTTTAATCTTAATTTTTTCATGCTTTAAAATTTCATGTTTATAGATAGAGAATAAAGATCTTGTCAAACAGTTTAAACTTGACAAATCAGTAGATAGTTAGAGAATAAATGAGGAGCTGAATAGTTTAATATGATCCCCTGGAAGAAATAAGGTTAGAATTAGATAGTTTTTTTGTTTTAAAAAGGAAAATGGATTAGGGTTTGAAAGCTCAAATGCACCCATGCAAATAAAGGAAAAAAATGGTAGAATAAATTATGGGTAGGTAGAAAGCAGTTACAAAGCATGGATGAACATCATCTGGTAAATTACTAATTTCTCTCCTCACAAAGTATTCTGGTACTAAAAACCTTCAATTATAAAGACTGAGAGAATTTCTCTGACTTTTGGTGGGACCGGACCCACGTCTTAATGACTGATTTGCACCAAGTATTGGATCCTAACTCATTAAAACCTTTCCCCTTTATAAAAAACCCTTTTTCTTCAACATCACTCCCTTTTCATAAGTTAAAATCCCTTTTCCTAAGTTTAAACACCTTTTTTACTTAGGAAAAGTAAAAACGCCTTTAAATAATTTCCATTTCATTCAGAAAACCCAAAAAAGTGATTTATCCTAAGTATAAGTGTTAAATGATTATGTTGGGCCATCACTATGAAAATCCCGTCCAATGACTTAAAATTACACTTTACTTAGTGTATTTATGTATTCCACATTCACTTTTTCATTAACATTTAACAAGTGTATTAACTCCTTTATTAACCTTCATCCCGTATTATATTAAACTCAACCGATATTTTATTGTTTATCCTATGGTATAATATACCCATGTGATGATTTCCCTGCTCCCCATAGGTTTTAAACTATTATCTTATATATTAATCCGCCTAAGGTATACATGACACCTGTGTGTATTACATTTCCTGTGCAATACATTAAAACTCGCCTTTTTCGCCTATCCCTGTTAAAATTAGAACTTTATGTTAAACCTTCATTTTAACATATAAATATTGAACCTGTCGCATAAAGAAATTCTTGGGCCCCATGCCCATTACCCCGCATCTCCATTGATTAATCTCGATAGTTTGCATCCCTCCGCCTGATCCAATGAACCATAATCCATATCGCAAATTCAAGGGAGTGTTTGTTAAACAAAATAAGATTTAAGATATGAGCGGTTTTGACCTTCCCTCTCTCCTCCACATGTCAATTTTTTAATGGACCGCATCCTTCCAATTAATACCACAAACCATCCTCCGACGGTGCGATAACGACTCAGCGGTAAAATTCGCCCTCACACCTAAAACTGCTTCCCATTTGAATTGATTGATATTATATACTGACACTGTTTAAACCAAAATCTTTATAATACACCCGATTGAATTCCTTTCAATCTTTCTATTATGTTTTCCGCTCATAGACCATTCCCAACTGATAAAAACATGGTGTCGCCCCTGTTTTCATGCAAAAACAATAGAATTCCATCAAATTTGCTGCCGCAACTACTCAAAACCTCCAGTGTGCAGATAAAAGACTTCAGCTAGCTTTTGAAAGCTTCCAAAATCCCAACAAACCCTTCTTTCGAGTCAAATTCATAAACTTATAGGTACTTTTCAAGAAAAATACCCATTCATCATCTCAAAAGAAGTATACTATTGAATTTAAGCCTTCTTGAAGCCTGTTTGCCTGAGGAAAAGTCTTATTGCCTCCAAAATTCATATTTTGCTGCAAACCCCAAGAGATTCACATTTTCTTAAGACTGTAATCTGTTTAAGCAAATTGAAGATAATTTAGCCATTTGTGGACCTTTAGAAACCCTTTGAGTGATTCAAAGCCATTTTTATAATGCTCAGAAACCCTTTGTGCATAAATTTGATTGTTTTAGGGTTATTTTTATCAAAGAAATTTGTGGTAAACCCTTTCTAGCTATTCCTAAGCTTGTTTAAAGATTAAGAAATTGGTTTTTAGAGAAAATTTGACAGTCTGAAGCAGAAAATTCCAAATTTTACCTGTTAAAGTCCAAAAGAACCCTCTGTTACACAGAAAATACCTTCTGTAAATAGTTTAATCTTACTCAAGTGTATTAAAAACCTAAAAAATAGAGTTTTGAGATCAAGAGAGTTAAATTGTCAAAAACAAACCCATAAATGGTCTCTAAAAGCACAATTTCCGTCAATCCACTACAACCTCCTGTTATAGATGTTGAACATACCCCTTTGGCTGATGTAGACTATGAAATCATTGATCCAGTAACAGAATTTAACCTTCTTGAGCTCCACTGCTAGAGCCAAGAGAAATATTTGGACCAAGTAGATGAAGTGAGAATTTGGGAGTATAATTTGCTCAAATATTTAGTTCCCCACACCCATCAATGTCCTAAGGCCATTATATTGTGTCAAACTCATTATTCCCCAGATCAGAGAGAAATTATCAATGCTGAAAAGGAATTTTTGTTCACAATAACAGCTGAATCCATAAACCAAATGTTTCATGTGTGGCCTAAACCTAATGCAGTCCCTTTGTCCATTGAAGTTCTGACAAAGTCCTATTTAGAGTTTGATTTTCCCAAAAGGTTTCAAATCTTCCAAACATTCATGCCCGCTTATGTTGAAATCCCCAATCTTAATCCTCCATATTCATCCTCCAAATTCCCAGAAGGATTAAGACACATTATCTTAATGTTGTCTTTTATCCTTGGTTACTTCACTGATGAACATACTAATGAATCTATACTAGGTTTCTTGTCTAATTTTGTGCCTGGTCAACCTCCTTCAATCATCTACAATTTTCCTAAATATATTGCTGATATTATTCATGATCAGCTTGTAAAACTTCCTACTGAAGGTGTTTTTAGATATACGTCATTCCTATTCCATATGTTCCTCTACTTCCAGTCAGATAAGTTTCCAATAAATCTCCAAAAGATTGATGTGGAGGGAAATGAACAATCTATCATTTTCTAGACTTCCTTAATCAGAAAGGAATCAACTAAGTTGACATATGCAAACTTCATAGATTGTTTCATTCACACATTGGTAAATCTTCTCAAGAACAGTGTGCAACCTAGGATAAGTGATGAAATTAAGAAGGTTTTATAGCTATCAGAGCAGAGCAGAACAGGTGATTGGTATTTATACCAAAACCACACATAGGTTAGAGTTTATGGGTCAAACCTCTTTCCCTAAAAATTGCCAAAGTATTTACCAATGAGATTGTTTGCCTTAGAATATATTAGATATATTCTAAACTCAGATTCAGCAAATTTCTTAGTTGCTAAAAATAAAACTCAGTTTAAATTGAAAAACCAAGTAGGTCCCTTCATATGCAATAGCAGAGAAGCAGGTGCAGAGGCTGCAAAATAGTTGTTAGAGTATAATTTCAGTGAAAGTTTCCTTTGGTATTATGATCCATATGGAATAACTAGCAAGATGAGGGTGAAATGTAAATTAGCCCAATATTTTCATGACAAGAAGCCTGGCATTGAGAAGTTTTGTAGCCAATCTAAATCGTTATAAAATGCATTGATTGAATCTGTCAAGCATAGTGATACTAGTCACATTCTGCAAACATCAAATCAGGAAGACAGGTGTATAAAAAGGAAAAGAGAACAAGGCTCATATACTGGTGAAACTACCACAGAAACCATGTTTAAGCTAAGATACACCAAGAAAACAAAGACAATTCTAGCAGATAAAGAAAAGGAAACAATTGAGGTTTTAGATGAAGAAAATCCAGAGAAAGACACTGTGACTACTATATTGATTGAAATGAGTAGAAAAATGCTACTTCCAACACACAAATGATTCAGAAACAACAAAGTATGGAAGAATCTTCATCAAAATGGGCAGAGGATAAAGATATGGATATCAAAGAGATCAAAGCCAATAATGAGGAAATCAAGAATGAAATATATTCTCAATACTTGAAGCAAACTATAGGGATTCAAAATAGGCTGCTTTCAGCCTTTGATTATACAAATAAGAAATCACTGATGTGAATACTTCAACCTACAGTGAAAACACCTAAAAAATCAGCTGATTACGAAAAGGTGGATTTTGAAGTAGCAATACAAGACATTCATCCCTTGGACGAGATTGATTTCCACAAGCAAAGTTCAGAAATGCTATATTCTACCATGACCACAAAAGAAATGAATGTCCAAAAGCTCCAGAATTATTTGACAAATATAAGAGATCAACTTAAGGTTTAAAAAGCTTCTTCATATGCTAAAGACACGAGAATAAAGTATTTAGAGGAATTAGTAATTGAAGTGGGTTATGACCGTTCTAATGTGAAAGCTGCAGATGAATTAGTAACGAAGAAAAATTTTGATATTGTAGCACTTAGAAATCAGTTGAAATTACCTCCTACAGAGCATCCATAGGCTAAGGAAATTGTACAAGAAGATGACAACACAAATCAAGGAGATGGAAATTGAGATGGACAAGCTAGTCCAAGAAAAAGAAGCTGAAAAGACCCAAAATGTCCCTCCTACAGTAATTATTATTGTGACCACAGCAGTCCCATCCACTTTAGAAGAAGAATAGACTCCAAAGGTTCCATTGGCCACAGTAGTGCTAGGCACTTCATCTACTACTTCTGCCACTGAGTCTTCTACTTCAGCAGTTCAATAGTCGGATGAGGCCAGCAAATTGATAAAGGCAATGGAAGAAATTTCCATACAAACTAATGCGATAAATAGATTGAAAGAGCAAATCAAGAAACTTGAAGATGCCAAGAAATTAGCATAGATAAATGATAAAACAGAAGAAAAAAAGGCTAAAAGGTTAATTGAACAACTCAAAAAGGTAGAAACAGATTTGATCTTGAAAGAGCCCATGACATACATAAAAAATAAACTATGGTCCAAATTCATTAAGTCAGTCAATGATACTTGGCCATCAATTCAAGTGATATATGAACAGAAGGACTTGTTAAAAGTAGCTAGAGAAGAAATACAAAAGACAAAAGATGAATTGTGCACCAAGCCTGAAGAAGCATTAGAAATCATTAAGTTCCTCAATACTAAAAACAAGCAAGAATTTGATGAAATAGGAATAAATGATAGGACAGAAACAATTCTTCAGGTAATAAATGTACCTTCCAAGAAGAACCTGATGAAACAGTCGGAAGAAAAGTTCCAAAATATTGATGTAGCCATCACAATATTCATGGTGAAATTTGACACTTTAAGGCAAAAAGGACTTCCTAATATTTTATTAATAAATGATAAATTATGAAACAAGAAGATTATGATAAAAATATAAGGGAATTTTCTAGAGATCAGGTGAAAAAATTAGATTGTCAAGGTATTCCAATAGGTAAAGTGTTACATGAAAGCATTGAAAATCTATTTTGTTTACAACATGAGATAAAACACCTTTTTGTGGTCAAGCCAAATTTTGTAAGATACACAGAAGCAGATGAAAAATTCAGGAAACTCATGAAGATAAAGTTACCAGAGGAAGAATTATGGGAGAAGCTTAAAAATTTGGTGCAAAAAATTAATTTGTAGTAAGAAGAGAGGGAAAATAGAGTTTCTGTTTTTTCATAGTAAAACAGACTTTTAGGTAGTAACTCAGTCAAAATCAGCAGGTTAAAGAGTATCAGATGAAAGATGAAGTTTTAAAACAAATTGAAGATCCATTTCCAGTGTGAGGGACACCTCAACTAGCCAGTTGCAGCCCAAATCCAACAACATACTATTTAATTTCAATAAATAGGATAGATTGCAATTTGTTAGAAAGATGTCACTATCTTTTTGTAAAAATATATTTTATTTTCCAGGAAAAATTCCTAAGACTGTTCTACAATATTTTGTACTAATTTTTGTATAATTACTTCATCGTTTGAAGTATTAGTGTGGATTGATTGCTGAAGATTTCTATAGTTGATGTATTATGAACCTAAGGGTTTTTGTAATCAAGTTCAAGTCAGAAGAATGGATGTCAAGCAATAAATTATCATATTATTAGATTCATGTGTTGGGCCACTGAAGTGAAGTATTCTCTTATGTTATTTTTCAATTTTCTTATGCTTTTGATCCATTCATAAATGTGTTCTAAATTCTAATGTGAAATCCAGAATTGTTATATCAGAATTTGTTAAAAGCACTCTGTTATTGACTGGTTTTCATTTAAATGTTTTCTGCTGATATCTAGACTAGGGAACTCTTAATTGCTCCCTAATTTCAATTGACCTCTCCTTCTTCACTCCTTATCCAAATCAAAGAATTCTTAATTTCTCTTTATCCCTATTAAAACCATTTCACCATCAAATTTTGAAGATCTGAAGTGACTCTACTATCTTGCCCAGTGAGAATTTGAATTTTGGCCTTGATCCTGATCTTTCTGCTTGACACATTGACTCCATCTACCCAATGGATTACAGATTCACAGCTATCCATCTCATTAAGTGATTTTCCCACCAAAAAAAATGAAAACCCCAAAACCAATTTTCCATTTATAACTAGCCTAAAATTAGATATAAAAACAAATTTAAATCTTATAGAGAGAGCCCTCTCTGAGACTTAGAAAGGTTAGATCCTAAAGCTTAAAAGTAGGTCTGTGGTTTCCTCTAATATGCTTTAAACTATAAATCAAAATCTCACAACTTTGGGAATTATTATAGTGATAACACCCCCCAAACCATCCTGCATATGTGTCTCTTTATTCTGTTGTCATCGATCCATCATAATTTCATCTACCATGTTTTTTATGGGAGTAACATCACCATGAATCAACACACCCACATTTGTGGGTGAAACATTTTGTAGTTGAGGCTCCTTTTCTGATTGGAAAAGATGGTTTCTCAAGATATCCTCCCCCTCATCATCTGAAAAGTGAGGATCTATGTACTTCCATCATTTTTTTTTCATCCTCTTCTCATTTTTTGGGTTCTTTTTTTCCAGGGGACATTTTTTCTACAAATGGCCAACAAGAAAAAATTCCCTACATCTAGAAGTTTCATTCTCATAATCTAAAACTTGTGTCCAACAAAAGTCTTGTTGTTTGATTTGAATGTGGGTTAGAATACCTTTACTAAGGTGCATCCCTACACATATTCTATTGAATGTAAATATGTATTTCTTTGTCCTTTTATTTTCCATTTTCTTGAATCTCCAAAGTGCATTCCTCAATTACCCTGGGATGCTAGAAAGGTGGGGGATATTTGGGAGTCTCACCAAAAATAGCATATTATAAACCATGATAGTAGTGGCATCAAATTTTGGCAACAATGGTGTGTTGGCTTGGTTTGGGTTGACATAGGTTCGATCTATACTATGCACCAACCAGAACCTTGATCACTGGCCATTTCGGCAACTACCTGCAAGCATATTGCAGTCTCACCTGGAATGACTATTGGTGGATGCAGAACCAAGTTTCTGCAACCTTGAGGGATTAAAATGTGTGTTATTATTATGTTATATATTTCTTATCTTCTACAAATCACTTCGCTGCATTAGATTAATCACTTAAACATCCAATATAAAACCATAACCATTACTGCGATGAAGTAAAATGCAACTATAAATACTTCTATTATACAATAGATAGTAAAAAAATATACATATCATTCACAAAAAATCACAAAATTATCATTCACAATAATTGTTTCTTTATATAATTAATCTTTCCATACAATCTTCGCTTGGCCTGTGCACTAAGTTGCAGGCTTTTTGTGCACTCAGCTACACATTCTTCTGCATGATTCTGGGCACTTAGCTATAAAGCCTCTCATTCATTGTAAAATTACACATAATAGTAATTCACCCATAACTTTCTAATTGATCCAAAAAACTGACTTTATTTTATGATTCTCTTCCTATATATACTATTACATTGTAGAAATACATCATCAAGATACCATGGTACAAATACCATGGACTCCTTAAAACAAGAAATTATGGCACTAAAGCCATTGATCCCTTATAAAATTACGTGTTTTTATAAAAAGGAGGGGCTTCGAC
Organism: Pinus albicaulis; assembly: GCA_034641835.2. Taxonomy (NCBI): domain Eukaryota; kingdom Viridiplantae; phylum Streptophyta; class Pinopsida; order Pinales; family Pinaceae; genus Pinus; species Pinus albicaulis. Next base: position 1,670,515,507 of record CM076584.1, on the reverse strand, counting down.
CCACCCTGAAGCCCTTACAACACCACATGTTATATTTACTTCCTAAAAATATGCTCTGCTGCATGCTCCACTGCGCACTCCGCCCCACAAACTGTGGATTATTTTCCAAGATCGATGCCAAGTTTGGATGATCCCAACAAGCCCCCAACACTGACATGTGACTCGTCCCGAATCACTTAGCTGATTTTCCTGTAATATTCACTGCAATATTTTTGTAGGTGTTATTGAACTACTTCATAATTTCTTTGACCTGCTTCTCTTGGCTACACACTTCTTCCAACAATTCTTTTTTCACCATTCATATAGCCTTTTGTATCACCACTTCCTCTTTATGTCAAATCTATTGAAGCTTCTCGTCCACTGCTTGGGATAGTTGGAGAGGCTCATCCTGTCATGGCTGAGTTCTCTTTTTTAGAGTCTGTTTTTCCTTTGTCATCTCCTCTACCTTCTTCTGGAGGGAATTTCCCTTATTCACCTTGCAATTTTCTTTGATATTGGTAATAATCTCACAGCTACTCGAATCCCCTCAAGCTACTACCGCTTCAATTGAATATTTTTATGTAATCTCTGTGCATTTGGATCTTCCGGCAGCAAAGTACAAATGTATAAGCTCTCATCCAGTATCTTCCCACAACTTTCCACTGCTTTGGATATTTCGGCCACTACATCCTTCAGGTTGGCCCCCCTCTCCTCTCACATGTTGCCTGGTGTGGTTGGCTATAGCTTCATATGTAGTTTGCTAATTCATTTCATATGTAAATTATACGTCTGCAACCTTACTCTTGTATCATTTTACTGCAAGGTTGACCTTCGTGACATTATCCTCCACTGATTCCTATTCTCAGACATGAATGTCCGAAACCTCATGGAATGTTGCTTCACCCACCTCGTTCAGATTTTGTTGCTACTTTACTTCCTGATCCTTCTCCTGGAACGCTTGGTCGAGCTTCTTCTTTAGTGCAACTGGCTCTCTCTCTACCTAAATGATCTGAAAGGAGTGTACTAGTTTTTTGTGCCAAGTGTCCTTTCAGTAGTAAAAACATGCACAATTTGTCTCCATTTATTTACTTAATAAATGAGTTTTTTTACCATGAAACATATATGATTTTGTGAGTTTTAAGAATGAAAATAATCCTAAATAAAATTTTATAATAGTGTATAATAGAGAAATAACATCACACATAAGTTTTACACAGCATGCATGATGAAGCAATTCACCCCTCCTGGGCTACATTTGCTGGTCCATCTCCCAATGGCATGTCCCTCTCTGTAATTATGCTCAAAATTTCAAATACATGTGTTTACAAGCCTTTAATGGCTATTTTCTTTGCACCAGTGGCTCCAGAATGTTCAAATTAGTCTAGGTAGACTCTTGTTTCATCCAAATTACTCTAGGTAGAGTGCTTTTCCCAGTTGTAAGTATGTTTAATGTAATGCAGTTGTTCATCCCACAACTTGGGATGTTCGCTGCAATATCCTCTCAGTAGATGCACAACGGTTCTGTTCACCACCTCGGTTTGGTCATCAGTTTGTGGATGAAAAGCAGTACTATTTTTCAACTTTGTTTCCATCATCCTCCAAATATTGGACAAAAATTCCCAACGAAATTGGAATCCCTGTCACTAACATTACAAGTTGGAAATCCATAATGAACCCATACATGTTGAAAATAAATTTCGGTAGTTTATTCAGCAGTAGTGGTTTTCTTACATGGCATAAGTATACACATTTTACTAAATCTATCCACAACTACATAAAGATAATCATGTTATTTTCTTGACATAGGCAAACCTCCAACAAAGTCCATGGAGACACTCTCCCATGGCCTTGATTGTACCGGTAGTGGCACGTACAACCTTAACTTCCTATTGCTAGGCTCTCTTGTTGCACACATAGAACAACCTCTTATAAAACGTGACACACTATCTATCATGTGAGGCCAATAAAAATACCTCTGTAGTTGCAGCATTGTTTTGCTTACCCCAAAGTGTCTAGAAATAAGAGACGAATGAGCCTCTCTCATAACACTAAGCCTCTCTCCTTGTGGTATACACAGCTTGCCCAAATGAAACAAAAAATTTTTATGCATGTGATAATCATTTTCCTCAACTTGATTCCCTTCACTCAAACTAGCATACACATCTTGAAAATTAGCATCAGATGCACACTGTTCTATGTAACTCATGTACAGTAGAATCATTTTTAAGTAAAGTAGAAGCAATTATAATTGGCCTTGAAATCATATCAGCAACTTTATTGAAAACACCTTTCTTGTACCTTATAACCAAGTGAAACTGTTGAAGAAATCCCAACCACCTGAAATGTCGTGATTGTTGCAATTTTGTTTGCGACTGCAAGTACTGTAATGGTTGGTGATCGGTATGTATAATCATCTCTTTACCCATCAATTAGTGTTTCCATTTCTTGACGCTTTGTACTAACGCATAAAAATATTTTTCATATGTAGGATAATTAGTTACAACACCATTGAATGTTTCAGAATGAAAAGCGATAGGCTTACCATGCTGCAAAAGTACTACGCCGATGGCATAATCACTAGCATCGATTTGTATCTCTAATGGCTATCTCAAATTCGGTAATGCAAGGAACGGAGCTGAACTGATCTTGCCTTTTAAAGCTTCAAAAGATTTTTTTTGTTTTCCTCCCCATTGGAAGCCTTTCTTCACACTTGTCACTGCATGCATAGGAGCTGCTATGGCTGAAAAGTTAGCAACAAACTTTCACCAATACTGAGTTGCACCTAAGAAACTTCTTACCTCGGTTACTATTTTGGGAGTGGGCCAATTCACAATGGATTCCACTTTAGAAGGATCAATTCTCAACTCGCCTCCTCCTACAATGTGTCCCAAATAAACTAGAGAAGTATTTCCAATTCACACTTAGACATCTTAAGAAATAATTTCTCTTTCCTCAAAACATCAAGCACCTTTTTCACATGCAAGACATGTTCTTCTCTTGTTTTGTTGAAAATGAGTATATCATATAAATACACAACCAAAAATTCATCAAGAAATGGATGAAAAACATTATCCATATCATGCATGAAATTCGTCAGTGCATTACACAAACCAAATGACATAACCAACCACTCAAAGAGTCCTTGTTTGGTTTTGAATGCAGTCTTCCATATATCAGTTTCTACAATTCTTTCTTTATGATATCCACTTCGTAAATCTAACTTAGTGAAAAGCTTTTATTATTTCAACTGATCAAGAAAATCATCTATCCTTGGGAGTGGGTATCGATTTTTTACCGTTATCTTGTTCAAAGCTCTGAAGTCTACACACATGCAGCAAGTCTCATCTTTCTTTGGAATAAAAAATATGGATGAACTGCATGGCGAAGTGCTTGGACTTATGAGTCCCTTGTCCAAAATTTCCTTGATTTGCCTCTTTATTTCAAAATTCTCCATTATCGACATGTGATACATTCAGATGTTTGTAGGAGGACAATCTTGTTGCAACTAAATCTCATGTTGAATCTCGCTTTTTGGAGGCAATCTTGTTGGCTCCTGAAACAACTCATGATGTGCATCAACTACATAATATAAATCTAATTCCAACTTAGTATCACAATCCTCAAATGATTCATGATTAACAACGGCTTTAGGCTTAATCATTAGAAGAAAAAAATTCTTACTTGAATTCACGAGCCTCTTTACCTGTCCAGCATTTACCATTGCAATATTTGTCTTCTTGTGATGTGCCCTAACAATCTACTCCTTGCCATCTTTGAATAAATGGTATTTGTTCTCATGGTGATGGAAGATCACTTTCTTGTCATACAAGTAAGTAATTTCTAACAAAATACCTTTAATATCAAGCGGAACCACATCTAATTCAACTATGTCAACAAAATGTGCAGTTATTGCAAAGCACAATATGCACTTCTTTGAAACCTGTAAATTTGAATCCTTACAAATCCACCCAAGTGGATATGGTTTTGGATGTGGAATGGTCTCAAGGTTAAGTTTCTTGACCAAATATTTAGAGATTATGTTTTCTTTTGACCCACTGTCAAACATTGTGTCAATCTTGGCATGTTTGGATATGACCCTCACATGCAATAGTTCAATTCTCTCTTCTTCATTTGGAGCTTGTATGTGACAGTTTAATGAACTAGTATTGGGTTTTGTTTCAATTTATTCATGTTCTTCAATCCCATGGCTATAATTTTTGATTCATCACTTGAATCCTCTCCTAAGTCATGTTGAGTTGTAGCTACAATTTTTTGCTTCCCTTTTTTATTGTTATACTTGGGTCTCTTTTCAGGATGTAATTTCCAACAATTTTTCTCTTCATGGACTTCTCTTGAACAATGTTTACAATCCACTTTTTCTCCCTCTTTCTTGACATATCCATTATTTTTTCCCTTACCTTTTGAGGTCTTCTCTTTGTCTTTCCCCTTAAAATGTTTCTTCCTACCCTCATCAATAATGTTTTTCCCTCTAGCTTCTAGATGTGTGGCCTAAACAGAAACTTCATATAAGCTTGTAGGGTTAAACATGAGAATAGTATGTCTTATGTACCTATGTAAGCCTCCTATTTACTTGAGGAAAGTATCTTGGCTCTGCAAATCTACCACTAAAAAGAGAGCTCTTCTCCTAAATTCGTGGGTGTACTCTTGCACATTCTGTCCTTTCAATTGTCTAAAATTTTGCTAGTTCATTATGGGTTTTTGCATGTGAGCCAATGGATAAAAATATTGTTTTATTGCAGTAATGAAATCATACCATGATATAATAATCTTACCATGCTTTTTGATATCCTCCTTTGTCTTGGCTTCCCACCAAACAAGAGTTGCACCTTCCATTCTCAATGAAGCTAGTTGGATTTTGGTATCATCATCATGAACGTATTGAATTCTCAAATAGACCTCCAATTGCCTAATCCAATTATCAAGATTTTTTGCATTGACTTCACCATTAAGCATTGGAAATTCAAACTTAACATCAAGTTTTATAAAAGGAAATTTACCAGTGTTCTTTGACTTGTGTGACTGATGTACCGAAGATTAAGTAGAGGATGATGATGATGACAAGGCTGAGGATGGTGACATTCCACTGCCTCCATTTCCTCCATTTCCCTTATTTTATTTATATTCATCATTGTGACCTCTTGATGATCCCTAACCTTCCTTGTGAATTTTGGATCCTTTTCCTTCTAGTCTTTCAATCCTTTCTTGATAAAGGACTCTCACCATTTCAGTCATGTCAAGGAATGCTTTCCTGAACACTCTTTCTTCTTCTTTGGGATCCATCTCTTCATGGATTTATTCTTATCTCGGAGGCATGCTTAATGCTAATTTTGCTTCTTTTGGAGGTGAACTAGATGGTGGAGAATGTGGCAATCTTTCCCTCCTTTGTTGTGGCTCACTTTTACAACCTCTTGCTTCCACCAATTTTTCTTCTCCTCTCTTAAGCTTTAGCGTAGTAAGCATGAAAACCCTTGCAAACAATCAAACAAATATTTGCACACTAAAACACTAGATATTAAAATCTAGCTTGGATACCAACCTGATCTGAAAGGAGTGTATTTTTTTGTTGTGCTAAGTGTCCTTTCAATAATAAAAACATGTATAATTCGTCTCCATTCGTTTTCTTAAGGAATGAGTTTTTTACCATGAAACAGATGAACTTGTGAGTTTTAAGCATGAAAATAAGCCTAAATAACACTATACAGTAGTGTATAATAGATAAATAAAATCACACATAATTTTTACATAACATGCATGATGTAGCAATTCACCCCTCCTGAGCTACATTTGCTGGTCCTGCTCCCAATGGCGTGTCCCTCTTTGTCATTATGCTCAAAATTGAAAATACATGTGTTTAAAAGCCTCTAATGGTTATTTTATCTGCACCAGTGGCTCCAGAATGCTCAAATTAGTCTAGGTAGACTCTTGTTTCAACCAAATTGGTCGAAAATTGACCTCCCAAGGATTTTTCCCAATATTAGCTAGAAAAAATCCACTAAATATGGAGAACTATACATAACTGGAGTTAATTTCGGTTAAAACCAAAAAATTTAGGGTGCCTCCATAAATCCCGCTGGAAAAGACTGTTTGATTTGAATGCAAATGGTTATGGTTGGGTGGTCACATGCCGACCCCCACCTTAAACTCCGCGATTTTAGAGTTTGTATTAAACTCTGCGTTGGCGCAGAACCCAGAGGCATCATTGTTCTGAAGACCATGGCATTTAAAACCACCAAAAATACACGTGTGACAGCTCTTCAGTCTCCGCTGGAATAGCCACCCAAAAAACAGTCTAGAAACCGTCAATGGAAGTGTAATTTCACTATGTGACATGTGACCTCGTCCCCGAAACCGCCGGTTCTATAATTGTTTGTTGTAGCCACTCGTTGGAGGTTTAATGTCACAGTTACCATATTACATGTCACCAAAAACCTTGGGGCCGTCGATGGGTTGGGACCGCCGGCGATCCCCCCCCTTAACCTTGAAACTTAAACAACATAAATTAATGTGGAAAATTTATATGTTAAGAATCATGTGATAAGAGAGATGGTAGGTCTTACGTGCATGCCGGAGGTCATGAGGTCAAACCCCCTGAACCCCACATAATTTTACATAAACCTCCTAGGGAAATGTGGTAGTCTCTGAGTTGGCCATGTGTCACCTATCCAACAAACGAAATATAAACACGTAAAACTCCATCCAACAGTCCTGGTTGTGCCACATGGAAAAATCTAATTGGATATGATAAAAAGGAATATTCCCAATATATGCCACATGCTAACTATACCTGCATGCTGACTGGGCATCCCAGTCACCCTGTCAAAAAAAATTTAGTTGTTTATGAAAACAAACAGAACGCGATATCTTCCTCATAAGACATTAGTTTTTCGAACCATTCATGGTGCCGAAATCGCAACGACGAGACCTTTTTGGTCGCTCAGGTTTGGTATAGTTACGAACACTTTCAATTTTGAGAAAAAGACATGATATCCTGATCACTGAATGTTTAACTACAAAGTTTGTCTATTTTGTTGCTTCAGCTCATCTATGATCTTTTAATGTATCTTTTGTAGTCTCTAAAGGGGCACTGCTGCGATCTTCATCTTCACATGTCTCCACTCTTTGGGTTGTGGCTGTACCTTGGATGAGTGAAACTACAAGGATCCAACACGTATCAACGCTATCTGTTCCCCAAGTGTATGCTCTACTAGTCTTTCCTCTTCAATATTCTCCTCTATCAACATTGACTATATGACTGTTTGTGCCAATACCTTAATTTCTCTAATGCACTTAATGACACTCATGAGAAGTGTAGTGTGGCGATCCTCAAGCTTGTTCCATGATTCTGCTGATACTTCCTGAATTTTTTCCCCAATCTCATCCAAGTCCTTATCAGTAAGGACCAATGGCATTATTTCCCTTGTGATATCTGCCTTATGCTTATTTTTTATTCTTATGGCATCTTTGCTGCTTTCTTTCCTCTTCTCTACGACAGTTGGCTTTGTCTTTGTCTTTTCATACTCTTTGTTCTTCTCATCACCCCGAAGAGGATTTTGGTGACCCTTGTCATGTTGGTGTTGTTGTTATAACTCCTACTCATCCTTGTCTTTCCTACTCGCTTCCCCGTGCCACGTCATGTCATTCTCTGTCGAAGTATCCTTCGTCTACATCTCTAGTGCAATGATCCACCATTAGGGGAATTTTGAGGTCTAAAATGAGCCTCCTAAGGAAATAATAAAATAATAGCTTAAGCAATAAAATAATATTTATGAATTTTCAATTCACTTTTTGCACCCCAATCCATGTAACCATAGTTAAATTCAATTCAAAAGTTGTACCAAAATAAAATCAATAAAAAAATTTCATTGTTGTGACTATAAATAAGAATGAGCTTTTCAAGAAAAAATCATTATCATTGAACAACTAATGCATTTTTCCTTTGTACTTAAATAACTTAAAATAAAATATAAATATAATTTAAAAATCCTTAATTATATTATATGATATTAATTGAAATTTATATTATTTAAATTGTATAATAACATGTAATTAATATACTATATAAAAATAATATAATATAATAAATGTATAGGGATATGCATTGTTTCTTTCAAGAAATATGAAATGAAAATAATATATTTTTATTCAAAAAGTGTGAAATGACATTTATTATGAATACTATACTTTGACTTTAAAAGTACTTAGAGCACTACCGTGGTTAACCATGAGTTTTTATCCACCATTGAGGATGTGACAAGTAAGTTCCTTTAACTCAAGAAATGCCACCTCAACCATTAGGGATGATGTCATCCCCTAAAATGTGATTGGTTCTCATAAAGTGAATTTTGATTGTACATTTTCCTTAGGAGGCCCATTTTAGACCTCAAAATTCCCCTAATGTCTGTGGGAAACTGTTGTATCTTTCCTAGGTGACATTATTTAGTCAATAAGTATGGCAAGGGATTCCATGTCTTATTTTTTTCCTTCTGAGCCTCTATGTGAATTTTGTGGAGGTCAGCCTTAAACATCACAAAAACGTTATACTACTGGTATAGGCTTGGTGAAAGCTAAGGTTTTTGGTTCAACATCATGTGTAAGTCCATATGATATAACACGAAAAAAATTATGTTACCTTGTGCTCACACCAGATAAGTGGTATACCACAGTGAGGAATATCGCGTGACTTCACAAAATTCCAAGGCTATCGGAGAGAAATGTGAACCTTCCAACTCTCTCCATGCAATCATTGAAATTATTAGAAGTAACCATACAGAATGAAATGAATTAACTTTCTCCTGAGCCTCACTTTATTTTTCTAGAAACTCTTGGCATAGATATGTGGCCTAGTTATATTGAACCCCATTGGCGCACTGCACAACTAATGAAACCACCGGTGTAGGGACTTCATTAGCCTGAAATGTCCTCATGATTTTCACAGTAAATATTTGTTGCGAAACGAACTCCTTGGTCATTGATCGAGTTGATATCATAACCTCGCTTCTCTTTTATTAGTCCAAAATTCTTATTCATGTTTTCTGCTATGGCTTTGTCATGATATTTCCCAACAAAATCCTCTGTAGGGTTCAACCCTTGATATGACAATATTGTGATTCTCGAGATTAACATTGGGTTCATAGGGATCTTCTTCCCCATCCATAGGCATCCATTGTGCACCAACACAATCAGTTGTCTCACACAGGTTTTTCTTCTTGGACTTCTGTCGAAGTGTTCCACATTCAACATATTTAACAAGCCCGGCTATGCAGATCCATCCACCCACTACTGCGGTTATAACCTTGTCACACCACTCTCAGGGTAGTGCACTTATTTTAAGTATTTTTCTGTTGCGAACTGTGTATATTTCTTTATTTCATTGAAATCGTTGCCTGCGAACTTCATCTGTAAAATATTCCCAAGGTCTTCTCTAATAAATCGCACTAACTCCAGCAATAGAGGTGTGAAGGTTCCATATTTTCTGACTTCGAATTTTTCATCAGTTTTACATCTGGTTTCCTTGGTGGAATATATGGTGGGAGAGGTGATAGAAACGTTGCGCCATCTGTTTCCATTTTCTCTTTCTTTGCTTGTTCCTCACAATCTGTCACATGTTTGGGATCTTTCTAAAGCTTAGCAGGTCTCTTTTCCTGTTTCCCCTTCGTTCTCTTCTCTATGGTCATTTTCTTTAGCGAAGATATTTTTTGTGTGCGTCTAGCTTGTGGAGATGTTGTTGCAAGAATATCAGATGATGTTGCTACATGCATATCAGGCTTTTGTGTTGATTCCATGACTCCTACCAAGCCCTTCTCACTAAATATATGAATAAACTCCTCGAGATTCATACGACAAAGAAAATCAATGTAACTTCTTCACAATAGAAATATTCGAAATTTCAGGACAACAAAGTGAAAAAATATGGGCAATAATCTGCTTTTATAAAAAATTTGAATTCATATTCCCATCATTAGCTCAGATTGTGTTCATTAATTGTGTATCTATCGCTAGATCTAGTCAATTTGTCCACATAAATGCATCTTCCCATGTGTTTCAACGACAACTTTACCTTTTAATAGTCATATTTTACCAGCGAACTTCAACACATCTCATATTGTAGTGAACAACCCTTCTTACGTTGAGGCTACTACGTTGAAGATCTCTCTGCAATGTAGTTTATATTCTAGTTCCCACTTTCAACTGCAGGTTACACTAAGACTTTTCTCCTTTCTTCAGACCGAAGATGTAGGGGCGGGGTTTTCCCTATATAGCTTCAACTTGCTTCCATTTACTCTTCCTTGAACCAATTCTCCATTTATATTTTCTAATTGAATTGTGCCTCCATTAGTAATATGCTTGATGTGTATTGGCCCAACCGATGCATCTTGAATTTTCCTCAAAACTTTGCAAACTTACTGTCATAAAGGATAACAAGGTATCCTACCTGGAACTTCTTCTAATTAATATTTTTGCCATGCTAAGCCTTTTCCCTTGATTTTTGTACCTATTGATGGAATCTTGCTATAAATATTTCTTCCTCCAAAGAAAGAAACTACGACATTCTTTGATCCATTATATTAAGGTCTTCCATATCTGTAAAAATTGCAATCCTCAAGCTAGGCATGATGTACTCCATGGGAATCAAAGCTTCTTTCCCATAAACTAACTTGAAGGGTGTCTGACCTATCAACTTCTTACATGTGGTCCTATAAGCCCATAACACTACTACAGTTTTAAGATCCTAGTCATTTCTATTCACATTGCATACCTTAGTAAGTGAACTCTCTAAAATATTATTAAATGCTTCTACTCTTCCATTGGCCCGAGGGTGATAAGGGTACTTTTCTGATGATAAACTTGGAACTCCTCAGTCAATGCTTCATTAATATTATTTAGGTAGTGTGAACCTTGGTCAATCATCAAAATATTCTGACATCCAAATCTAGAAAATATATACTCAAAGATCAATTTTTTTGTAGTCGTTACAGGTTGTGCTTCAACCCATGTTTTCAAGTAATCAGTTGTCGTAATTATGTACCTTACACTAGTCCTCTTTCCAGGTGGGTTGATTGGTACAAAAAAATTAATGGCCAACTTATCAAAGGCTTTCAATGTAACTTGTGGTACCAATGGCATCTCATCTCTTCTAGAATGCTTTCATGGTCTTTGACACATATCACATGCTCAACAATACTCCTTCGCATATTGATGTAGTGTAGGCCACCACAATATTTCTCTCAAAGTCTTATGCACAGTAGTTTTTCCTACATAGTGTCCACCAGTTGTGCCCCCATGAGCCTCTACTAGAATCATCTATCTTTCATGTTGAGGAAAATATCTGCACAATATCTCATCAAGTTCCATATTATATAATTGTCCTTCTATTAATGAAAATTCTATTGGCTTAACCAATAATTATTTATTTTGATGCATAGTATACTCTGAAGGAGCCATTCCTGTGGTCAAAAACTGAATGATATTTGTGAAATGGTCATCTTCTACTTTGATTGCAAAAAACTGCACATCAGGGAGATTATCCTCTATACTGGTCGGATATTCCCATGTTTCCAGTCTTGACATATGGTCAGGTCTTGCATTTAGACTCCCCAGTTTAACAATGATCTCAAGTTCATATTCCTGGAAAAACAATGACCATCTGTAAATTTTTCCTCCTAGGATAGGCTTATTAACCAAATACTTTAGTGCAGAATGATCTATAAACATCTTAAAGTGTGACCCCAACAAATAGTGTCTAAACTTATGCAAAGCATACACCATGGCCAATCCTTCCCTTTCTATAGTTTTGTAATTCTTTTATGCTTTAGATAACTTTCTACTTGCAAAATATATAGGATGATCAATCTCTCATGCACTAGGCTGTGCCATTACCACTCTCAAAGCTATACAAGAGGCATCCACATGGACATGGAATTCTTTACTCTAATAAGGGACCACTAATATAGGTGCAACTACTATTTTTTATTTCAATATGTCAAGGCTCTTATGACATTCTTCATTACATTGAAAAGTTACATCATTTTTCAACAATTTCTCCATAGGCGCAGTGATCTGAGAATATCCCTTGATGAACTTCTTGCAATACCTAGTATGTCCCAACGTAGTGCGAAGCTATCTTATTGTCATAGGTGGAGGAAAATTCACAATGATCACAATCTTAGTAGGGTCCACCATTAGTCCTTTCTTACATACAATATGTCCCAAAAATATGTAGAAAGGTACACACAATATGCACATATTTAGGTTCAAAGAGATCTGATATTGTCTGCATGTGTCGAGCATAAGTCTTAAACCTTCAACATGTTTTCTCAACAATCTAAATACTTTATAATCATCAAAATATACTTATAAGAACTTGTGGATGTATTCCTTAAAAGCTGCGACCACCACACTAGAAAATATAGCAGAGGAATTTTTAAATCCAAAAGGCATTACTGCATATTGATATGAGCCCCATTCTGTAATAAATGTGGTCTTATGCTAATATTTAGGTGCAATCCTAATCTCAGGAAAACATGAGATTCCATAAATGTGTTAAATTCCTAACCTCCTAAATTTTCTAGCATTTCATCGGGATAGGGAAGGGATCATGAAAACATGTGTCATTCATCTTTCTCATATCAACACAGATCCTAATTTCTCCTTGAGTCTTATTATCTTGCACCACCATAGGACTCACCCATTCTGATTCTTCTATAGGTTCAATAATTCTTTCTTCTATAATCTTATCAAGCTCTACTTTTACTTTCTCCTTATACTTCAGGTTCAGTATGAAAGGTCTTTGTTAGACTCGCTTCACATCAGCCTTAATGGGAATCTTCATGACTCATAAATCTCCTATTATACCCTTCATCTATGAAAAATTGGTGGGAAACAGCCCTTGATATTCATGAAGTAACTTTGTAACTTTCCTAACTGTCTCATCATCCATGTAATCTCCTGTTCTTGTAAAATTGGGTTCCTTCTCTAAACCTATGTTGACCTTCTTGGTCTTCAGTAGTTTTGTTATGTCTTGTATCTCTCACTTAGGTCCAATTATTTCGTGACATCCTTCTGAATTTTTTATTTCGATGTTGCAAGGATCTTCTTCTTCATCTGCAGTATGGTTATAACACTTTGGTGCATTTTCTATTTGCGCAGCCCAATCAGGTTGTTGCCATGCTAGTGGGGTGACATTCTCAAATATCATCTTATTGACTATCTGAAGGGCCAAATCCATGTATGGGAAATCATCCCCAAAGTTGAATTTTTATATGAAGCCATCAATCATGTTTTCCCAGTTCACGGTACCATGTAGAAGCTCAATTTCTAGGTACCAGTTCCTAGGAATTATCTCTAATTGATGAATGAATCCATGTACCCATTATTACTATGGGATCTCCTTCCATGCTAAAGTGCATAGTTGGATATGCTTCCTAGGATTAGTTTTACCATCATATGTTATCTCCATCTCTGTTTCTATCTGTCCAAACCTTATCCACATCAATCTTCGACATTCCTGCGAACCTCCTATATTCTTCTTGTGTGCATTCCACCATCTAGCAGGGGTAGCTTTTAGGGCTATATCCAAGGTTGAAAACCTTTTATTTTCTAGAACTTGTTATTAATAATCATTAATAAAAATACTTACATCACCTAAGAAATCATAATAAGGTGGGTTACATACATCAGATATCAGACATCGAACTGATTTGGTAATTCTTAAACAACGCCTTGTAGATACTTCATGCAACATATTCTACCAGTTCTCCAACTCTTCTTGTGGGTCTGAGGTACAAGAAATATCGTGCTCACAACTCAACTTTACTTTTGCAGTAGGCTTAACACAATCTTATTCCTTCACTTTCATTTGATAAATATTGTTTATGATAGCTGCACAATATTATTCCTTGACTAGTTTTTTTGTATTTTACTCCTTTTGATGGATCCAAGGGAATAATTAATCTCATATTGTTTCCTTCAAATATCATATGTCTCTTCTTAAAATTAATTATGGCCATGTTATCAAATTCCCAGTCATGTCCAAGCAATGAAGGATAAGGGTTACTGTCATCGACAATCTCTATTACTTCAAAATAATCATTAGTGTCATCTCCTACAATATCCATTGCGACACTTGGTAGTCTTCCCATAGGGAATATATTTTGTTGATTTTCCATCCTTAACAGAATATGTGACCATTGTACCTTAATATTACCCTTTAATTCCCATCTCTCCTTCATCAAGACACTAACATCAGATTTCAAATCGAAAATAACTTAATCCATCTCATACTCTCCTATCTACATACTAAGCCTCATTTCTCTTCTAGTTCTCTTCCGTCAATGCAAATTATTGACTACATGCATAGTAAATTTGCGGTGTTTCTTTGGATGCAAAATAATCTATCAACTCCTTAAGCCCTTCGACAATATTTTTATCTCTTAAAAAATTCATACAGCTTGTAGAATAGATTTTAAAATACTTACTTGATTTGTTGACACTTGGTCTTGTGTCAGAGCTTGGTTTTTTATCAGAGTTTATGATATGTCGCAGTTCTTCTGATCGAGCTTTGGTTGTGCACTAGAGGTTGAAGCTCCAACATCCAAAAAAAAATTCTTTGCTTCCATTAAAACTTCTTTTTATTTCTGAATATAAAAAATAAGAGCTTTATCGACAATCTTTATGACCCATGCACTTTAAGGTTCTTTATTTTCGCATGCCTTATCACTACCAGTTGCAACTCCACTTTTAGTGACAATATTAACTCGAGGTTCATTGATCATCCATTCAGTAGTCATCATTTGAATATTCTATGTTGATTGTTGATTCCTCTTTTCTTGCATCTTCGCCATAAGTACAGGAAATTATTCAATTACTTTCTCGAAGGATTTGCAGTGCTTACATGTCATTGTGGTGTTCTGGTAGTCTCTCTTAAAATTACATGGCTGGCCACAGTCATAGCAAATGATCTATCCATGTCCTCGACTAGATCCACCACATCAACCTCTTCCTTGGTAACCTCCTCAACCATCTCTCTTTCCTTTTTCCTCATGTCTGTTCTCTTCTATTTGCATTCTATAAGCGTTAGCACTGTGCTCCATCATTAGGTTGTAAGCCCGAAAATTATTATCATGATGTCCTACTAATTTGTAGAATTTTCAATATAGGTTCCTTAGAGTCTGTAAATATTTTTGTAGAAATTAACAATATTCTAAACAATTCTGACCTCTAGCCTTACATATTTCGCACCATGGTGTAGATTTTGCATTGAAGGGACTTAGTGCCCCACCATCCATGTAATCCCTGAAGATAGGGCATTTTTCTTTAGAATGGTCCTTTGGTCTCCACTTTGTACACCACTCTTTCTTATTTAACTTATTTTCTTTTCTTGATGTTTTGTATCTGTAGGGTTAGGATTTCCAGCTGATTTTGAATTTGTTGCATGTGTGCATTAGTATATCTTGTAGGAAAGGCTTCCAATTTCATTGCAATATATAGAGCTTCAGCTTTAGTTCCTATCTTTTGTTGCATCAATGGAAATCTTATATGTGGTAGCATCGTAGCTATAAACCATTATTGATGTAATTTTGGAGGTATGTCGAAGCTTGCATGATCCAATCACAGCTTAAATCTATGATAAAACTCCCTAACAAACTCAGTAGGTTTCTGTTCGATCTCTTTCAACTCGGTGATGCACCATGACTCAGACGTTGGCTTCCTAAGCTCTCTTACCAATGTTTTTTTAATATCTAAAAACATTCTGTTATGATTATTTTAATACTTCATATACCATTTCAATGATCTATCTTGTAGTGTTGTAAAGAGTTGCACTTTATTTATACTATGATCGTTGATACGATTCGATGTCCATACAACTTCACATAAAAACAAAAATCATCCTGGATCCTCCAATCCAATTCCTTTGAAAAAGGGTATCTTAATATCGTCCATCATACCTCCTCTTGGTGGGGCAGGGGGAGGAGGAGGGGGAGGGGGAGGTGGAGGGGGAGGGGGGTTAGGAGGGGTAGGGGGAGCGGGAAAGCCCAAACCACCTTGGCTATTATTGTATTCTGGCTTCTGTGAACTCTCATGCTGGGAGGGAGAATATTGTGAAGTTACCTGGGGCTTATCAAGGTGGCTTTCTTCTCTTTCACTTTCAAATCCACTCAAAAAAGGATTATAATCAGTCTCTCCAATGGTATTTGGGTCTCATCCATGAAATATCTTTCTCGTATATACTCTATATCTCTTTCCACTTCGTGTTGTGTCGATCTCTTACTCAGATTTATTATCTCTTCTTCAAAACATAAGTAAACTAGCAATATGATTGAATCCATAAAACTCCCTTTTCACACAGAAGCATCTTAATCCAAAGTTTCAAAGATTTGTAATACTTACCTCTCAATCCTTTGAAGAATCAGTGTTCCTCTTCGTTATAGGACACAGTTCAATCTACAACGAAATCAGTAATGAATCCTCCGAAGATGTTATCAATACAAAAATCGACATCTCTTGAAATACTATTATTAGTGCCCTTGAGTCATTTTACCAGTTCAGGAGTCCACATTGTAGGTTCTCCACCCTTAAAATAGTTCTTCCTTTTTTTCAACCTCGATATCCTCTCATACAACCCAGCAGGAAAAGAACCGCTGAAAATATCGTATTGATCTGTAAAAATATACTTCTTTGTTGAGGCTTCGAATGTCAGATGAGGTTTATGTATTCTTTATCTGCAAATTCTCACAATTTCATGTCTATCTAGTCTTGAATCTCCTTCTTTGACGGGTACCACATCCACATATCTCTCAAACAGATCCTGGTCCTAGCAACAAAACCATTTGCTCAATTGGTTTGGGTTGACCCAAGTTCGATCTATGCTGTGCTCCAAAAAACCCTTGATCATTGGCCCTTTCGGCATTAACCTGCAACCAAATCACAGTCTCACCCAAAGTGACTATGGTTGGATACAAAACTGGGCTTCTGCAACCTTGAGGGATTAGGAGATGTGGCGTTATTATGTTATATTATTCTTATCTCTTACAAATGAATTTTTCGCATTAGATTAATCACTTAAACATTCCATATAAAACCATAACCATTACTGCGCTAAGGTAAAATCCAACTATAAATAATACTATTCTACAATAGATAGTAATAAAATATACACATAATTCACACAATAACACCAAATTATCATTCACAATATAACTATTCCTTAATATAATGAATATTTATATTGAACTGGTTCTTAGCCGACGCACTAAGCTACAAGCTTTCTACGAACTCAGCTATAGAGCCTCTCCTTCACTTCTAAATTATAGATCACAACAATTCACCCATAAATTTCTGATTGATCCAAAACACTACCTTGATTTGATGATTCTCTTCCTATATATAATATTACATTGTAGAATTACATCATCAAAATACCATGGTCCAAATACCCTGGACTCCTTAAAACAAACAACTATGTCCCTAAAGCCTTTGATCCCTTACAAAATCGCATGTTTTTACAAAAAGGAGGGGATTCAACCCACCCCAAAGCCCTTACAACACAATGCGGTATTTACTTCCTCAAAATACGCTCTGCTGCACGTTCCACTACACACTCTGTCCCACAAACTGCAGAGTCTTTACCAAAATCTAGGCCAAGATGGGTTGCACCCAACATGGTGTAACGAAAAGGCTTGCATTAGCCCAAAACTATAGTCCATCATTCAAACGAATTTCCATTTCCTTTTTTGTTTCAAATTATATAATGAAAAAACCTTTTTACCACAAATAAATGTCAGAGTTTAGCATGTAAAGGGTTAAATCCATTGATGAAAACCCTTTAATTTGGGCCAAAATCCATTAAATATAAAAATGACAACCATTTATTTGAGAGCATAATGGAGAGTGTTTACCTCAATCATATTTATATCCATGATTGGGTCATTCTCCATTTGTTCAAAAATGTATGGACCAAGATTATTTTGGATATGCGATCTAGTGTGATTATGGGGTAGACCTATAGGAAGGGAATATTTACCTTTGGATGCATCCTTCTATGAATTAGATCTATTTTCAAAATTTTAACCAACAGTACTACTACATAGTCTTAGATTCAGGACAATGGAAAGTTTCCAATAGATGTCATTGTCTTCGATCTATGTGTAGCCCTGGAATATAATCCTTGCATAAATGAGGTTTTGGCACTCAACATGAATATACCATTTGTTCTCAATAATCTATTTCGGGTCATGAATATTATCAGTAGCAATAATCGAGAAAAGGGTTATACTCCCATAAATTTTTTTAATACAAATATGGAAGGTAATAGATTAATCCCAACACAATTGGATGATCAACCGCATCCAAGGAGGGAAATTTCCTATTTTTGTGGTTTATATCCTCATAGGGCCCACAATCTTCATCCCTCATAAGCTCTTCCCCACCCATAATTGCGACCAAAGGATACAAAGATGGATAATTTGCATCTTTTGACTGTTTGGAAAACATAACAAAGGAAAAAGTAGTCATAGAGGAAAAAATAGTAGGAAAAATACATGCTCCCTCTCGCAATTCTAATAAAACCATCTTATACAATTGATGGAAAAACTAAATAAAAGACAATAGGTGCCTCCCTTATTGCAACCACACCAAAAAATCTGAGAAAAACTTTGTGAGAACTCCTTCATTTTATGGACGAGTATCAATGCTACAAGGACTTAATATAAAGGTATACTAGGAACAACTTCGATAAGGGTAAGGCCACACAACTCCAAAGGCCTTCACAACCAAGTAGGGTGAAAGAGAAACAATCGATGGTGCCTCCTTCTTTCCTGCAACAATGAGAAACCATGATAACCCTCTCCATCGCCATCACTCCACTAGTTGTTGATACTATATTATGTTAGGAGGCATATAAATTTTCATAAAATTGTATTCATAAATAAGTTTCCTTTTATTTTATTTCAACATTTTTAATGTTTCATTTCACTTCATTGTTATTTGATATCCACTTTAATTCTAGCTAAAAATATAATTTTTCAAAATAAATTAACTTAAAAGGACCAAACAAAACATAAATATGTTAGGGATGATATTAACATGATGAGGAATTAATACATTCTAATGGGCATTGCAAATGCCTCCTAGAGCTTGATCCTAAGTTCATAGAAAATGATAATGATACCAACAATAAAAAAAAATTCTTAGAGAAAAAAACACTTTATTGTTATTCACAGGAAATTAAAAAATGTTCAAAGCGTTGAAAAAAAGATTGTAGCTTCATTCATTCCAATGGGCTTCTATCAAAAAGGAAGCATTGTCTCAAGGAAGAGAACACGTTGTTACATAAGCAAAATTTTATAGAATTGTACATACTTTTCTGCAATTTGTAAGACTGATTGGAAATGACATTAGCCTGTAACCCAAAATTGCAGAAAGTGTTTTATACAGCCAAGAGAAAAAAATAAGAAAGTGACTATAAATGGCATTATCCTATAACCAAAAATTGCCAAAGGTGTATTATAAAAGCATGAAGAGACCCATGCCAAGAGAAAAAAAAATACATTGTGTCTGAGGTTAACTAAAATCTAATTGTAAACTGGCCTGAAATTGACAAAAAGTTGGCTAATGACTAATTCAAAATTTTGATTAAATCTTACCCACATTAGTACATGTGCACCGAAAAAGAACTTTGAATTGAGTTTCAAACTAATTCATCATAATATATGCAACATGTGTCCAAAATAATAGCTCTTTTTGAGAGATAATTTGTAGTTATATTTAGCCCCCTTTGGATGTGATGAAAGGCGATTTCCTCGAAATGGTTCTTTAAATCCACAATTGTATTTTCCCCAGAATATAGACTTAGAACTTCTAGTTGTGATTTACATACCAACCAGTCAATTAGATATTTGGAATCTCCAATAATTTGAATGCATTGTATATTTTTCCAAAAAGCAAGGAACATGAGGCCCATCAAGAAATGAGTTTATCTTTGGTATTAGTTCCATTCACAATGCGAATATTAAAATATTAAAATAAATAGCTCTACTCCATAAGATTCTGATCATCAACCCCCCTGAAACTAACCCCTTGAGAAACATCATCAAGAAACCAACGAGAAGAGATTGAGAAATAACTGGGAATGGGATCCTTCTTTGATACTTTCCGGTTTGATTAATTTTATATTACATGAAACGGGACACAATATTTGAATATTGTTGAATAATATAGATATTGGAGTTTTTGAAATTGACCTTGATTATGAGTTACCATATTCCCCAAGCAACAAAGGTTCGAAAAGAACAAAAGTTTTTGTTCTTCTGAAACCAAATATGAAGTGTGTCTTCAAAGGATATTGGAGATGTGATATCTTTTATACCCAAGTCCAATAAAACAGATTTTCATATTTCCTTTGCAATCTCGCAACCTACAAATATATGGTCGACTAATTCTTCCTGATTACTACAGAGGCAACACAGATCTGGCCCAACAAAACCTCTGTTTTGGAGATTTTCATTGGTTAAAATTTTGTCTTGTAGGGATAACAGGACGAAGCATTTCAACTTCTTGGGAACGTTCTATTTCCAAATAGGGTTATTCCGGTAGCAAACATATTGAACCAGAGTTGTATGGGAATTAGCTTCATAAGCCAATTTTACTTTCACCCTACCACAAGAAGAGACATATCTCCAAAGACGTTGATCCTTGGAATTATTTAACCATTCACATTGTTACTTACCATTCTGATCGCGCGGTGTGAAGAGTTAACCATTCACATTGTTACTTACCATTCTGATCGCGCGGTGTGAAGAGTGAACCCCACGAAAAGAGAAAGGTTGTTTGCATTGCAAGAAAATAGAGCCACGTCTGGTGTAACAAAAGGGTTAGGCTTGGACACGTTGAAACCCCTTATAGAAGAGCCATGGATAAAGATAAATGTGACACCTGTTGACTACCAATAATCCTCAATAGTGTGATGAGAAAAAAAACCTCATTAAAGAACGCTTATTAGTGTAATAATCATGAATGATTGGTCATCAAAATTGGAGCGTTGTGTGTGTTGTATTCCTTAGCCAGAATTTCAATAATCTTCTTATATCGCAGTTTTGCAGCAAAGAACAAGTGAAATATTCTTCTCATGTTTTCTTATTTTAATTTCGGTTAGCTTCCAAGTTCTTTAATTTTTGTGAAAATTTTAAATTTTGATACTAATTTTAAAAGGAGAAAAGATGATGCAATTGTGTAAATTTCGAAGATTAGGGTGCATTGCCCATGGGAAAAGGAAGATTTTCGTATCATTTCAAAGGTTATCAATTATATATATATATATATATATATATATTTCAATATGAAATTTATTTTATTTTATTTTAATTTTTCAATATTAATGACTTAAAATAAAATATTTTTTTATATAATAATGAGAAATAATTTAAAATTGTATGCATATTTCTAATCTCAACTTTATGGTTGTTTTAAGTTTTAAGTTGTGTATATTTTAGGAGGAAAAAATTATGTTGTGTATATTTTAAAGGGAAAATTTTATTAACAAAGTAGACTTTTGATAAGTTTAAACTAGTGTAAATAAACAACATTAATTCACTAATATTGCATTTTATATAAGAATTGTATGGAGGGTATTCAATAGTACTATTTACTTTCATTTCTAGGATTTTATACACAATGAAATTGTTCTTCTTTTATTAGTCAAATAAGTTCATTGGTCTAATCATTTAACAAGTTGTAATTAGTTTTTTTTTTTTAGAGAATCAAAATATAATATTATTTTATTGATATTAATGCAATGCCTAACGAAAAAATTGAATCAAATATTTATAATTTTTAACAACACAATTTTATAAAAATAAATAAAACTTACAAGTCTAACGATTTATACAGAGTACACATGTTCATTATGATGCAAAATGTCATTTTTTTTTTTAACAAAAACGAATATTTAAATAATTCATTATGATACAAAAGATCATTTTTTTTTTAATAAAAATGAATATTTAAATCAATTTCTATTTATTAGTTTATCAAGATTTTATTTTTATTTTAAGAAAAAAATATGTTAACATTTAATTGACTTAAACATTTTTATGCCTTATTTTTATTTTAAGAAAATAACAAGTTAGCATTTCATTAACTTAAACATTTGTATGCCTTATTCACATCTATCATGTCTCCCATGAAATTCCCTAATCCTGAGAATTCACTAACTAAATTCCCTAACCCTGATAACTCACTCATTATTTCATAAATGTAACTAAAAGCTTTTTTTTTCATTTATTAGAGTTTCACGAAACATTTGTTTTGTTATTATTAGCATGGAAGATAGAGACACTGGTGTGTTCGGTGTTAATTGGATTCTACTATCTCACTAGTCATCACAATTATCAAGTCAAGTCTAAGTTGATAATCACCAAACATGACTTTCCTTCATACTTAGCTTTGGTAGAAGCACTTCTACTTACTAGGTTTGCCAATTCTTACGTCACTTAATTACCTAGCTTGTTCTTATGATTATGCCTTGTACATTACATACACATTGTGTATATAATTAATTATAATTTATTCCCAGATATATCTGCAGGTTGAAAGAGTTGCAGCAGTAGATGGTCAAAAACCCAACATTTCGAATACATTCACATGCAAGTGATCTAATGTAGCCGGAAGGCCTCTTTTACCCACAATACGTAGAAAAATTTATATATTATGTCTTTCCCAAATAAATACTCGCTAACAAAGTATATGCCCGCAGAACTTAAACTTTTATGGCCCACACAAAATAGACCAATCAGCGCCAAGCGTAACTTCACAATTCTTATAAATTTCCACTTTGCAGATCTTCTTAAACTTACCTTCCCGCAGATTTCAACACTTAACACCTTTTGCAATTCCGTGATTTTGAAATTTTGCGATTTCACAGTTCGCAGCGAAATGGATATCGCACTTCGCAACTTTTTGAGTTTAGTGATAACCTTATTCCTTATCTCATGCGATATGTGATATGTGATACATAGCATCACACCAAAAATAGCTTACCGTGCGAACTCTTAACAATAACCACAAAAATCTGCATTGTGCGATATGCACTGGAGCGCTATGCCGATACATGGCTCCCCTTCACTGCATCGCAAATAAAACAACTTTAATTGCGAAGTCTTAACGATACCTGCTAAAATTTGCGATGTGCGAACTTGCGATTTTCCGTCCACCGTTGATCTACACCCAATCTAACAGTCCTCACTCTCTTTTACTCCTCTGCTTCACATCACACTTCACTTAACTTATGAGTTAAGGCCTTAATGCAAAATTATAAAATTTGCGACTTGCGAAATTGCTTTTGAAGCAATTTAATCTCCACCGTTGGTCTTCTGTCAGATCTAACAGTCTCTACTATGCATTCACTGGCCTCTTTCGCATAAGTCTTTTCACACAGAAATCCGTCGTGTCTTTACTTTTTTGCCTCACAAATTGACTTCTTTGCATACACTTGTGTGATAACACAAATTTCAACTCAATAGAAAATTAAAGATTGAAATTTATCACAGACAGGAGAATTTAGACACACACACACTTGGAATTATCAGAAAGGTAATTACATAGATCCGAGCCCTTCAATGGTTGGATTTTACATTCATGACCTCTCCTCTCTGTCACTCCTCTATCACACAACTCGAACACTTCTCACACTTCACTCTTTTTCCACCCTATCACACTTCACACACTTATCTACGCTTCCACATAATTGAAAGAGGTTTGTCATTTATTATATTTTAAACCAAATCTATCTTATCCTCTCAATCCTAATATATTTTCTAAATCTCCTCACGGGGAGACCCAAATTCTACTTTTATTCATATTTAATCTAGAACATTAAAACTAGCTAACTTCACACATTTAAATCTAACTAAACTATTAATGATCAAATTTTCCCACTTCTTTTTTTCCACAACATGTGAACACATAATCACATTGCTAGAAATTGTCAAGATGCTCCTGCATCACACTCTTGGAGAAGAAAAGATTGATCCATCAATGTTTCAGGATCTGCATTAATTTTCTGTAACTCTGTTGTTGTCATCCAACTGGCATCTTCCACTGGTTTTCCTTTCAATTTGACTAGATACTGATAATAGGTATGTCCCCTAGTCTTCTTTGTTGCTCTTTTCTCCAGAGTGGCTTCAACATCTTTCTTTGTTGTCTTTGGCATCTATTCCTTCCAATTCAAAGTTTGACCCTCCTCATCTATATATTCTTATTGTAGTTCTTCCTTTGTTCCTTTGTATAGGTATAAATTTGCAACATTAAAGATGGGTGATATCCCAATTCCCTCTGGTAACTCAATATCATATGCATTTGAGGATAACTTCCTCAAAATTCTACATGGCCCTATATTTTTCATTTTCAACTTGTTATAGGTCCCGACTAGAAATATTTCCTTACTTAGGTAAACCATGACTAAATCATCTTCTTGAAACTCTCTTTAATTCCTCTTCATATCAGCTCTTTTTTTATACTTCTGAGTGCTTTTTTGTAAGCTCTGCTTGACATCTTCCTATAACTTCTGCATATGCTTTGCAAATTCTTTAGCCTTTTCACTCCTTGTCTCTTGTTTACTCAAATCTCTAAGTTCATACACACCTCTTGGATGCATTCCAAAAATAATATGAAACGGAATTATCCCAGTACTCTAGTTAGGAGTATCATTATATGCAAATTTAGCTTCAGCAAGTGCTAAATCCCATTGCTTTGGATTTTTGTAAACCAAACTCCTAATACGTTTCCTAAGCTCCTATTCACTACTTCAGTTTTTCCATATGTCTAAGGATGATAGGTTGAACTAAAACTGAGTTTTGTACCTAACTTCTTCCATAGAGTCCTCCAGAAATGTCGTACAAACTTTGTATCTCTGTCTGAAACAATACTCACAGGTAATCCATGCAATCTTATAACTTCAGAAGAAAAAAAAAATTAGCAATGTGAGTTGCATCACTAGTTTTATTACAAGCAATAAAATGTGCCATTTTAGAATATATATCTACAATAACATAGGTAGAATCATGTCCTCTTTGAGTCTTCAGCAATCCTAAAACAAAATCCATGCTGACAACATCCCAAGGTCTAGTGGGTATTGGAAATGGTTGATATAATCCAGTTTTTTGGCTTCTTCCTTTGGCATGTTGACAAATCTTGCACTTCTCAACAAACTTTTTAATACCACTTTGCATTCTTGGCCAACAATAAAAAACACTTACTTGAGTAAATGGTTTATCCTGTCCAAAGTGTCTAGACATTCCTCCACTGTGTTTCTCCTTAATCATATTTTCCCTCATGGAACACATAGGTATTACACAATTTATTATTCTTGAACAAAAATCCCCCTTGAATCAGGTAGTCCATCCACTAGCTTCTGTTATGAATCACAATATTTTTAACAGATGCATATATTTCTTTGAAATCTATGTCTTCCTCGTACATATCAATCATTTCTTCAAACCCCAAAATTCCAATATTCAATTCCTGCATAATCAAATTTACTCTACTCAAAGCATCAACAACTTTGTTTGGCTTACCACTTACATGTTTGATTACAATGGTAAAACTCTACAAAAACCCTACCAACTTATCATGCTTTTGGTTCAACTTCAGTTGATTATTTATGAACTGAAGTGCATGGTTATCTGAATACAACACAAATTCTTTGGGCAACAAGTAATGCCTCCATTTATTCAAAGCTTGCACAATAGCATAAAACTCCTTATCATAGGATGAATACTTATTCTTGGCCTCATTTAAATTTTCACTGAAATAAGCTATCAATCTCTGCTCTTGACTCAAGACAACTCCAACTTCTATCCCACTAGCATCAGTCTCAACTTGGAATATTTTATCAAAATTTGGCAAGGCTAAAACATGTCTTTCAATGATTTTCTTCTTCAACAAATTGAAATTTTGATCTGCTACTTCTGTCCATTTAAATGGTTGGTTTCTCTCTTTTATTGTTTCAATTATTGGTGCACAGATCTGACTAAAACCTCTTATAATATTTCTATAAAAACTTGCAAGCCCATGAAAACTCCTTACCTAAAATACACCTCTCGGAGTTAGCCAATCCAGTTTTACCTGGATCTTTTCTCGGTCCATCTTCAAGCCTTCTTTCGAGACTATAAATCCAAAATAAATGAGCTCCTTCTTCATGAAACTACACTTCTTCAAATTTATAAGAAGTTTCTCCTTTTGTAAAGTACTTAACACCAGATTAACATGCTCCAAATTCTCTTCCTTACTCTGACTGAAAATCATAATGTCATCAAGATAGACTATCAAAACTTTTCCTGCATACTCTTTCAAGGCCTCGTTCATTAGTCTCATAAATGTGCTTGGTGCATTAGTGAGCCCAAAAGGCATCACTAACCACTCATACAACCCACTGTTGGTCTTAAATACAGTATTATATTCGCTCATTCTCTAATCCTTATTTGATGGTATCCACTCTTCACATCTATCTTAGTAAAATACTTTGATCCGCTTAAACAATCCATCAAATCATCTATGCATGGAAATGGAAATCTATACCTGATAGTGATCTTATTTATAGCTCTGGAATCAGTACACATGCTCCACTCTCCTCCTTTCTTTGGAAGAAGCATAGTTGGTACTGCACATGGAATAATGCTTTCTTCAATTAGTCCTTTATCTAACAACTCCTGTACATGTCTTCCAACTTATTCATTATCCTGAGGGGTCATTCTATATGCTTCTTTGTTTGGTAAACTTGCACCAGGTATTAAATCTATGTGATGACTTATACTTCTGACTGGTGGCAACTTACCTGGTATTTCATCAACAACTATATCAACATAATCATTTAACAGATTTTTAATCTCCACAGGAAGATTGTCAAAATTTGTAGAAGTCAGAATTACCTTGGGTTTACCCACAATAGAAAAATGAATTTCTTTCTCCTTCTTGAATTCTTGTAGCAATTATTTTCCACTAATTAGCATAACACTATTCCCAGCTGCTCCTTTGTCCACCTCATCCTTCAAAGGTAATAATGTGTGCTTCCTTCCATCCTTCTCTATGGTATATGTATTCCTTTTGCCATCATGAATGGATTTTCTGTCAAATTACCAAGGCCTTCCCATCAATACATGGCACATGTCCATTAACATCACATCACACAATATGACATCTTTATATGTACCAATCTGTATCTCCACTTTGCACTTTTCTATCACCAAAATTTGATGTCCCTTCTATAGCCATGACACTCTGTAGGGAGTAGGGTTTACTATCTTATTCAACCCCAACTTCTCAACCATCTCTACGGAAACAAGATTATTAGTGCTTCCACTGTCAATCACAAATTTTCATAACTTATCTTTAGACTTGTATATAGTCCTGAATAAGCTCTTCCTTTGAGGTGGCGTGTTTACTTCCTTCTCTACATTAAGCAATACTCTTTTGAGCAATAAATGATGTCCTGCCTCAGGTGGTTCTTCATTTTTCGTGACCTGAGGTTTTTCTTCCTTTGCCTCAGCTACATTCACATTCCACTCATTTTTTGATTTGATATGAGGACAATCCCATGATTCATGTCCCCATTCTCCACACGTCTAACACTGCATTTCCCTTCCTCGGCCCCTACCTCTAGGTTTAAATCTTCCTCTACCACAGTTTCCTCTTTGCAGTGGTCTGCTACTCGAACCTCATGCTTTATTCTAAGAGTGCTGAAATCTTGGTCTGAAAATTCCTCTTCCTCTTATTGGATTTTTACCTCTATTCTTCTGAATTTGTTTCCTCAACATTTTCTCCTATGCCTTCAAAGTTGCTTGATAGGCATCTTCAATTGTATTCAGACTCAAAAAACTAATTTCATCCTGTATATCATCCCTTAAACCATTGATGTATCTGGCTACTTTCTCCATATCATCTTCAGCATGTCCTGCTCTAATGCACAACTTGTGAAAATCCTCTGTACTCCTTGATAATCATTCCTTTCTGTCTCAAATTCTGCAACTGTTTTAAAGGATTTCATTGATAGTATTTTGGCATAAACTTCTTCTTAAAATTCCTTATCATTTTATCCCATTGCTTCATCTTAGGCTTTCCCTTTCTAATCTTGGATGTTTGTAGTTCATCCCACCAAATAGATGCATGGCCCTTCAACTTGGTAGCTGCAAAATTTACTTTCTTCTTATCTTTACCTCTTCTAAGTCGAAATACTTATCCAATGAACTGATCCAATCTATCATCTCGTCCACATTAAGGTTTCCTTTATATAAAGGAATCTCCATTCTTGGTTTTCCACTAACTTTTCCCAATATCTTGGAAACTTTAGCTTCCTCGCTTTCTTCTTCTTCTTCTTCTTCGAAAGATTCTTCTATTGCGCTAGAATCTTCTTCTTCAGGTGCTCTCTTATGAGCAGTCTCAATTTTAGCTATCCTTGTTTGAAGGTGTCGAATCTCTTTGAGCAAAGCTCCGTTTGTTGTAAGTCTCCCTCGACCTCTGCCAGCTCCTCTTCTGGGTAGCATATTTACTATAATACTTGAGAACAAATCTCAACCTTTTCCTCTGATACGAAAATGATGCAATCGGAAGGCCACTTTTACCCACAATACATAGAAAAATTTATATATTCTGCCTTTCCCAAATAAATACTTGTTAACAGAGTATATGCGCGTGGAATTTAAACTTTTATGGCCCACACAGAATGGACCAATCAGCGCCAAGAGCAACTTTGAAATTCTTATAACTTTCCACTTCGCATCTTCTAAAACTTACCTTCCCGCAGTTTTCAACACTTAACACCTTCTGCAATCCCGCAATTTTATGATTTCACAGTTCACAGCGAAATGGATATCGCACTTCGTAACTTTTTGAGTTTAGCGATAACCTTATTCCTTATCTCGTGCCATATGCGATATGTGACGCGTCACATTGCACCAAAAATAACTTATCGTGAGAAATCTTAAGAATAACCACAAAAATATACGATGTGCAACATGCACTGGAGCGCTATGCCGATACGTGGCTCCCCTTCACCACATCGCAAATAAAAAAACTGAACTTGCGAAGTCTTAACGACACCCACTAAAATTTGCGATGTGCGAATTTGCGATTTTTCGTCCACTGTTAATCTACACCCAATATAATGGTCCTTGCTCTCCTTTACTCCTTCTCTTTGTATTACACTTCAGTTCACTTATGAGTTAAGGCCTTAATGCAAAATTCTAAAATCTGCGACTTGCAAAATCACTTTTGAAGCGATTTAATCTCCACCGTTGTTCTTCTGTCGGATCTAACAGTCTATACTGCGCATTCACTGGCCTACTTCGCGTAAGACTTTTCACACAGAACTTAGTCATGTCTTTACTTGTTTTCCTCGCAAATCGACTTCTATGCATAAACTTGTGCGATAACACGAAATTCGACTCAACAACGAATTAAAGGGTGAAATTTATCACAGACATGAGAATTTAAACACACACACTTGGAAATATCAGAAAGGTAATTACATAGAGCCGAACCCTTCAATGGTTGGATTTTACATTCATGACTTCTCCTGTCTATCACTCCTTTATCACACAATTCACACACTTCTCACACTTCACTCTCTGTCCACCCTATCACACTTCACGCACTTATCTACACTTCCACCTAACTGAAAGCAATTTGTTATTTATTATGTTTTAAACCAACTCTATCTCATCCTTTCAATCCTATTCTATTTTCTAAATCTCCTTGCAGAGAGAATCAAATGCTACTTTTATTCCTATTTAATCTAGAACATTAAAACCAACTAACTTCACACATTTAAATCTAACTAAACTATTAATGATCAACTTTTCCCACTTCTTGTTTGGCCACAACATGTGAACACATTGTTGGCAATTATCTGAATACTCCTGCATCATGGCCCCTTATCCTTCTCTTACTCAACCATAATTTTCATTTTTCCATAATTCATTTTTGGACATTAATACCAAGCATTGAATAATCTACAAGTAAAATTATTAGGAGAAGCATAGGAGATGTTGCACGAGATACTCTTCTCTTCGCTTTGTTGAAAGAAATATGTGATTGTGATTATTAACTAGTATTGATAGAAGCATAGGAGATGTTGCAGCAGATACTCGTCTATTCGCTTTGTTGAAAGAAATGTGATTGTGATGATTAACTAGCGGAAATTTGGTATATAAGGAAATGACAAAGATATTATTAATAATTAGTGTCTGCTTTGATGGATGATGATATTACATGCCATGAGGATGTTTCTCTCATGAGTGAAATGGGGTTAGAGGCTTACAAATTTTCTATCTTCTCGTCTCGACCTATACCTAGTAACACACGTAGACATATGTTCCTTTACGTAAAATCGAGAAACCTGGCAGTATGTTGTTAATACAACTCTTTTTAACTGACAAGATGCATTCGTGCACATGGAAGGGGAGTCATCAATCCGGGGGGGCTTGAATAGTACAATAATTTTATCAACAACCAACTTATCCACCATGGTATTATGACAAGCTTGAGATTTTCAGCCTTTCGGTAAAATGCGAATTGTGCCAATGTTGTCATTCCAATGTGATTGATTGGTACATATCGTTAGACTTCCAATAAAAAGAGTCTTGAAACTCTTTAGCAATTTATTAATTGCGTTGGCAGTTTTATCTTTATTTATTGAGTCGTTAGTCTTAGTCCATATAAATTAAATACACGTACAGCTCTTTTTTTTTTTTTTTTTGAAGTAATGAAGTATTGTTCCTATAAAATAAGTACATGTACAACTCATTTTTTAAAGTAATGTGTGTTTTCTTTTAATTCTTCATCTTGTAATTTTTTTTTACCAGGATTGTTTAGATTTGTACTCTAATCATCGTTGAGTATTTTAATACTTTTTCATGATATCAAAGCTATACTAAAAGCTCTCGTCTCGTATTTTTTAAGATATCTATATTAAACCAATCTGACTACGAGCTCCCTTCTCGTATTTTTTAAGAGGTCTATAATAAACCAATCAGATCAGCTCCGATCTGGGTTGGTTTTTTGCCTTTTTTTGAGAAATCAGGCTCAACGAATTTTTTAGCTTCTGAAAGTCTGTGTTCTGTGGAGAAGTTGAGACACGATCAAGAGCTTCGAATCGAAGGCCAGGCATATAATTTTCGAGGCAGTCGGTAGAATCTCAGTGTTGTTAATCCCTTTCAGCGTTTCCTTTACGGATGATGCTGCTTTTGCTAGAGGCGATCTGCTATAACGAATTGTGAGCTGCAGCCATCCATGATTTGATTATCTCTGCTATCCACGCTGCTGTCATTTACTCTGCGCAGTGGAAGCATTAGGGGATTGCTCATTTTCTAAATCCTGAAAACAACCACAGATTACAATTTCAATCCGACTTCAAGCCTGCACGTGATTTCTTGCTCGCATTTCAGAGATATTAGAGATATTACAGCTTGTTGTCAGAGCCGCAACAAACGAAATTTACTTCAACCAGGGGTCTCCCGTTTTTTTTTTTTTCAGGATGAAAAAACGCTGTTATGGAAACAGTTCATAATTCAAAACATAAAGCGTCATTACAATCTGACAATATAACCCAGCATTGTCCCAATAACAGTGGTATATGAACCACGTATTGTGGTCATAAGAAGATCAATATGTTCACAGCATGTACATCATTCCGCCCAAAATACTTATCAAATACATGACAGGGGGGCTAAAAACATTCTGTCCAGAGACCAGCCAGGCCCAGTACCATTCAAAATAGATTGGGAAAAAGAAAAATACACAAAGCTTGTGCCGAAAGAAAAGAAAACCTGCATACAAACTAAATATCCGCAGAATATAAAGTAGATCACGCTGGCTTGATAGAAAACCCTGGCTCGTTTGAAGATAATCAGGCTCGCTTGATAAGTATTAAGGAAGAGGAAAAGATTAAGAGCCCAGCAGAGAGAAAAAACCTGTATAACAGCAGAAAAAAAATGTAGACATTCCCGTTGCATTGCATTGTAGACATTCATTAAAAAATTGTATCAGTTTTGGCTAATTTCCACATTGGAGTCGCGGCGGTCAGTTTGCAATCAAGCCTCATAAGGAACCTCGGCGGACGCCATATCTAGATCTCAATAAAGAATTGCAGAACGTGAAGGTTAATCAACAAATTAGGTCGAGGATCATATGATTCACGGTTCCAAGGAATTTTGACCAGGTTTTGTATGTTTTTATTTTTCCCTTTTTTTCTAATTTGCCCAATAAAATTTTTAAGGAGAAAGGTATAAAAGTATATCAATACTTTTTAAACTAGAAGTTGCTTTAAAAGGTGCAAGGATACAAGTTGCTCTAAAAGGTGCAAAGATACATGAAGGAGTACAATATATGTAATAATAATTTAAAAACATAAAATTACAATTTGACTAAATAATAGAATTTGTTTGCAAAATAAATTTATTTATAATTAAAAATATAATTTAAAAGCATTAAATCACAATTTAGAGATAAATTTTACAAGTGTATTTGGATAAAGAGTTAGGGAGAACGAAAAAAATACTATATTGAATAGTTTAATCCTACTCATAATCATTAACAAAAAGGATACATAGGGGCCAATAATTGTTGGAAAGCCATGCCAAAATAATTGTCGGAGGAAAGAGTATGTATTTTTTGCTTTTCCAAAAAAGTGGAAAGAGAAAAAACATTTCAATTTAATACCAAACTCACTTATAACTGCTATTTTTTTATAAACTTATTTTTTTCAACCACGGTTGCTTTTAATATGAAATTTCTATAATGTAAATTTAGAAATGATTGTTTTTTTCCCTTTTTTCAAAAATGTAGAATTTTTTAAATATAAATTTAGATATTATTGTTTTTTTCTTTTTTTCAAAAATGTTTTAATGCAATTTTTCTGTTTTTTAATATAATTTTTTTCTATTTAAAAATTATTGATTTTTAAAATTAGAGCCCACCTGTAGTGAGCCCAAATTAAAATTAGAGCATAAATCTTAGTAAATTAATACATAGTAGATTTATACTGAAGGATTAGATCATTTTCATACAATTTTCCACTATGTGCTTATCTGCATGTGTGATAAAAACCTAATGACAGATATCAGCTAAGTTGTAGCAGAGATCCAGAATAATCATGGCCTTTTCTTTATTAGCATTTTGTTTCATAAAGTGCATAAATCTATCAAAGTTGAATAAGAATATATATGAAATAGTGTTTTTCAAAAAAAATTATCAATATAAAATATCTCTTTTCATTTTTCATCATAAATGGTACTCTTGAGATTTAAAGAAGCCTTTACTGATGATATAATTGGCGGTCAGAAGTAAAATCAGAAAGAATACTCCAAGCACAATGGTTTCCCATCTCCACTGCACACAGATAGTTTTCCAGCATCAACAAGCCAGCATCAACAAGCCTGATTAGTGGCAAATTTATGAGAAAGAAATTGAAGCAAATAAATTTATTGATCCAGGGAAACCTTGTCAGCTTGTTTTGAAACTGAGTGAATGATAGAAAATATGTCTGTCTTAGCAGTAAAATGCTTAAGTCCAAAGATTCCTTTGAGCTCCTAAAGGGATAGAATAGTGGCCACGCTTGCCATGAATCCCACTATAGTTGCGTGAGAAAGTAGGTCTATGATGAACCATAACCTGTTCCATAGAATATCAAATTAGAAAATAGCAATTGAAAAAACTCAAGAGCATAGTTTTATTGAATAATGAGCTTTTCTTTTTTATGTCAATGACAGATTTTGAAAATATTATGGAATATGAAAATATCTTCTAAATCTCAAATTTTAAAATATTTAGGAAATCTGCAATGACAAAGGCTTAGCAATTGGTTTTGAAATAACAATATATAAATGTATTAGCTTATACCTGAAAATGCCCAAGGATGCTTAGAAAACACCAGCAAAGCAGGTGGTAGTCATGGCCAAATGTACATAGAGCTTGGGGTTATGAATGGGCGTGACCTCATGGCTAAGCATTGAACCAAGAAGAATCGACACAGAGGGGATCATGCCTACTGCAAGATCTCCTACTACAAGATCCTTTGAGCTCCCCAACATGGCATATATTAGTGGAGGAGAATCTATCAAATATAAATTTTTTTGAGTAATCAAAATCTCCCTACCCTATTAGAATTGACGAATAAATGAGCGAACAGAATTGTATTGGAAAATTTCCAAATTGATTTCATACAACCGAACTTAGTAATTATGGTGAAAAAAAGAAAAAATGGAAAATTTCCAAATTGATTTGATACACCTGAACTTAGTAACTATGGTGAAAAAATAAAAAATAGACGATGGCTTGTGTAATGACAGTTCTTTGCTCGAACGAATGGAGGAAAACAAAAGGGTTGACGATGTCCCTGGTGAAGTGTTTCAAAAGAATACACCTTTGGTGTAATTAAAAGAGAGAAGAAAGGTGTATCTAAATGAAAAAGGAGAAATGTTCACTATATAAGAAATATTTTTTTGAGGAATTTTTTAAAGTTTTTCATGAAAATTTTGGCTTTTTTTTATTGGGGTTAAAAAAGCCCAATTTTTCTTTTGTATTTCTTTTCCATTTTGTTTTACTTGTTGTAAAATTGAGGTTTTGTAATTATGGAAAAGTGAAGGATAATAGTGTCACTTACTCATACAATTATCATACTTAGAAAATAATAATGCAACAACTGCTACAATTCAAGGGAGCATGACAAAAATTAAGTGAAAGCAAGTTGAATTCTACAAAAGAAGTTGAAATATTTTCGTACAAGAGTAAACTAGATGAAGCAATGGGGTTTATCGAGTTGAATGTTTCAGACAACCTATTTTTCATTTTGAATATTGTAACACTCCCAAATAAAACTGGGATAAAATAGTCTCTGTATTGGGAGGTGTCAATGAGTTCCATACTTTAGAACTCGAAACTAAATTATTAACTCTAGTTCCTCATGAGCACGACTCTATTAAGGAGTATCTTGCACAATTCAGGTCTTTTTTTTCTCAATTAAAAGCATGTAGCAAGGATAAAAATGACGTTGAATTCATTTTCTTGATATTGTAAAAAATAAAGTGTCATTTTCAACTTTTGGCATCTATCTTCTATGTAGCAAGGGATGGAATTGGTGACAAATTCTAAATTACCAGCTTTGAGATATTTTGTGATTCTCTCATAAGAGAAAAATCTAAGCTCAAATAAGTAGATGCTATCCATAGCTCTTAAAATGAATTTTTGGTAGCTCATAACTCCAAAGGTCAGCATAAAGATCAGTCTCAACAAAAGAAAAATTATGCATAAGTTCATGAATATCCCTCCAAGACTAACCATAATACTAAGTCTTTTCCTCGAGTTTCTAAGAATGAATGATCCTCCTCAAAGACAGAAAAAATCAAGAAAAGAAGAAGAACAAAAAAGATGAAATTTGTACTTTTGTGGCAAATAGGGGCATATTGAAGCAAGACATTGGAAAAAGTTGGATGTCTTAGAAGATCCCATTAAGAAGTATAATATTTCAATAGGAAAAGGGCATGCTTTATTAGCCCAAGCCATATGTAAATGTACATATAATTGGATACTTGATTTAGGAGCATCACGTCATATGAATCCTTGTCAAGATTTGCTTCCTTCCGCATATCATAGCAACATTTCACAAATTACAGTTGGTGACTCTACGCAACTTGAAGTTTTGGGATCAGGCACTATGTAGATGACCAATGGGTGGATTAACAATGTGTTCTTGGTCCCTGAATTTCTACAAAATTATCATCCATTTATTAGATCTGTCATTCTAGTGATGGGAAAACAATAGATTTTTCTCCAAATCAAGTAGTTATTAGAGAACTACATGATCTTGTAGTTGTTGTTTCTATTATACAGGATGATCATTCCTCCAGATTATATAAATTTTCTCCTCCTAGCCTACGTTTGCTTCTTTTATAGCTCATGTTTATTCATGAAGTAAGCTTTGGCATGGAATATTTGGTCATATTACTTATAGACATTCGCAGTAGATGTACACTCAAAATTTGGTTTCAAGTCTTCCAAAGGTTTCTTGTATTGATGGAATATGTGTAGGTTTCCTATATTGATGAACTGTGTGTGGTTTTCTCTCTTGGAAAAAAACACTAAGGTAAATTTCCTAAAGGGAAAGCCTCAAGGGAAAAAGCACCGATTGAGTTGGTGCATAATGATTCAACAACATTTTCAACTTCTTTTTCAGGGGCCAAATATGCATTAACTTTCAATGATGATTTTTCATGGTATTCTTGGTTGTATTTTCTCAATTCCAAGAGAGAATCATTTTCAACCTTTAATACATTTAAGGCTCTTATTGAGAAACAAAATTCATGCTCCATTAAAAATCTACTCACAAATAATGGGGGGAAATATGTCAGCAAGGAATTTCCAAATTTTAGTAAATAACATGGCATTCTTCATCAGTATTTTGTTCCCTAAACCCCTCAGAAAAATGGTGTAGCTGAAAGGAAGAATTCAACACTTAAGGAGATGGCTAATTGCATGATTTAGTCCAATAAATTGGCACCTACCTTATGGGATGAAGCAGTTAATTGTGATAATTACATTCAAAACAAGATGCCTCATAAGGGAGTTCAAAATATGACTCCAATGGAAGCTTGGATGCATGAGAAGTCTGACGTATCTTCTTTCAAGGTATTTGGCAGTCCTGATTGGGTGTTAATTCTAGATGAAAAATGCAAATCCATGGAAAAGATAAGTCAACAATTGATATTTGTTTCTTACTGTGAGGACATGAAATCCGATAGCCTCTTTGATCCTACCTCTATGAAGATATTTTAATTTTGATTAAAATAATAGTCCATGATCATGCCCTTCCCCTACTACTTCATCGTCAATTATTGATTACAGTTATAATCATTGTGATGCTTTTGTATATATGCAAGAAACAGAAAGCTCTATTAATGTTCCTCAGCTAGAATAAAATCTACCATTCACACCAGCAAAACCTCTATAGGAGCAACCCATTCCAAATAATTATTTGAGGAGGTGTTTTTTTAAGAGAAATAATCCTAATAGATTTTTCTATGACACAACTGATTTTTGTTATCTAACCTCAAATCAATCACAATATGAAGAAATTTCTCTTTTGATTCATGCCATTTTAGAAGATACACAAAAAAAATTGATACTGTTGGAGAACCTGAGCGAGAAGCTATCGTGACAAAGACTATTTTTCTTTAATGAAGAATCATACTTGGGATCTTGTTCCTCTTCTAGAGTGATGCAGGTTGGTCCATTGCAAGGGGGTCTACATAACCAACTATGCTACAGATGGATCTGTAGGAAAACCTAAGACAAGTCTTGTGGCTAAGGTAATTTCATAGGTTGGAGGAATTGACTACTCTTAGACTTTCACTCCTATTTCCAAGATGGATTCTATATGTCTTGTGCTTTCTCTCATAACCTCCCAAGGCTAGTCAATTTAGTAGATGAATGTAAAGAGTGAATATCTACAAGGTGATCTACATGAGGAGATTTACATGGATCAACCTCTTAGTTTCGTGCAGGATCCTTCATATTTTTGTAGGTTTACGGGGTTTTTGTATGGTCTCAAAAAATCTTCTAGAGCTTGTGTTAATTTTAGATAACATTGGTGTGTTCTATGCTTAAGTGAAATTTACTTAAATTTTCCTTATTAGAAAATTATCAAATTCCAATTAAGCAATCACATTAGATTAATCACAATGAGAGTAAATGCTGATAGAACATAAAAAAATGTAGAAGACAAGCCAATATAAGAAGACACAATATTTGGTGAATGTGAGGGAAAAACCCCAATGTGGGGAAAATACTTCGATCAAATTATTATTATTATACTTCAATAGTACAACGGAGAGACAGAGCACAAAAATCAAAATAACTTTCCCAAAATAGTCCTATAAAAATCAACTGTCAATTGCAGCCATAACCAGAAAGTTAATGCTGGTCAAAGTGGCTCCAAAATGTCCTCCAAGCAGCTCGATCAATAAAAATCCAATCCCATCTTCCAAGAGGGTTAAATTCAACCCAAAAAAGTCAAGTAAAATCCAATCAAACGTATTTGTAATTATGTGGTCAAAATTAAAGTCAACACTGAAGTCGACCTCGGTCAAAATACTCCAAGTGCCTCAAAACATGTTTCAATAAATTTAGCCTTCAAAAATCAAATTTCATGCCTTGAAACCACAGTGAAAGGAGGTGATTAGACCATCATCAACCTTGTTAAACACTAAGATGTTTTCTTGAAATTCGTCCTTCAATATGCCCTAAAATTTTCAGCCTCCTCTTTTCACACGTGTGAGGTAGAGAGTTTCTCCAAGTTGTATGAACCAATAAGGAAAGGAAAGAGATATATGTGTGATGAGTGTGTGATGCACAAATGAGGTGAAGGTCACTCTTATTTATACAATTTGTTGACGGTTTAGAGACACAATTGTTGGGATTCATGAGCCTACATTTGACTGTGGCCGACCTTGACAATTTTCACATTTGTGAATAATAAATTAAAAATATTATTTCTTCTTGTCTGAACAAGATGATCTTTAGATCAATACTTCACCTCTCGAAAATAGGAACCCAATAAAAATATCATCTCTATCATATGAGTAGTCCAAGGTGGATTTTGGCTCTACTTTCCAATTTTAACACTCCCTCTCAACAAGGGAGAAATACACCTTCCAATCCATGGACCTTCTGCCAACATGTACCATCTCTGTCATCCCTGCTCTACTCTACTCTTCTAAACAATGAAGAAATAATGAAGAAGAATTGATTGAAAGTAAGTTGAAAGACCCTGCCACTCTCCACTGACCTAAAGTCAATCCAGAGGTAAAATATCAATTGATCCTAGATCAAGATGTTTGAACACCATGCATCCTAGCATAGAGAGTATGAAAATACATGATGCATCCATCAGTATTTCTATGGTCTCTATCCTCATTTCCCAACTGATTGTACAGATCATAGGTATTTCCCATGAGTCCCAGACTACATGGGTAGGATGTATGCTGGGGAATCAGTAGGAGAAGGTGAGCCACTCATGCTTCTCATATGCCATAGGATAAGGTGAACCACTCATCCTATGCATATGCCAACCATAATGGGGTATCACAAGGGAAGGTGAACCACTCACCCTATACACATAGCAACACTAGCGGAAGGTGAACCACTCACCCTATGGTCACCCATAGCTCCAAGTATTACCCCAAGCCCCCTGGAGCTCCTAGAGCTCAATTTCCAAATCAAGTAGGACCCTCATAGGAAGGTTTGTCCACGACCCCATGTCTCTCACGGAATTTTAAGAATTTAACCTTCCCCAAGGGCTTCATGATAATATCTACAACCTTCCCATCAGTCCCGATGTGATGGAGGCTTATTTTTGTCTGTTGTAACATATCCTGGATAAATTGGTACCCAATATCAATATTCTTGGAGTGGTCGTGGAACATAGGATTTTGAGAAAGACGAATCCCAATTTGGTTTTTGTAATAGATCACGGTGGTATCCAAAACATGGTCAAATAGCTCACTAAAGAGCTTCCTCAACCAAACAGCTTCACAACATTCCATACTAGCAGCAACGAATTCGCCCTCAGTGGTGCTTAAAGAAACCGATTGATGCTTCATGCTCATCCAGTATTTAGAAGCATAACCTAGTGAGAAGAAATGACCAAATATGCTCTTACGATCCACCACACTTCCAGCCTAGTTAAAATCAGTATATCCATGGAGCCTCAAATTCCTGGCAGTGTATCTCAATGCATAGATGATTGTGCCCCGAAGATATCTTAAGATATTCTTCGTAGCAATCTAATGTATGTGATGAGGCTCGAACATAAATTGACTCAACATATTCACTGCAGAGCATATGTTCAGATGGGAGTTTTCAAGAACATCAGCACCCCCACGAGTTGAAAATACTTAGAAGGATTTCCTAAATCAGTCCCAGCAGCACTTCCACATAGATTTTGGAAATTGAGTTCCATAAGAGTAGTTACAGACTTGCAATACACCATCCCAAATATTTTAAGTTGCTTCACAATTTATTTTCCTTGATAAAGGAAAATCTCACCTAGAGTTTTCCAGACCTCCAAGCTGAGGAAGTAGTGAATCAAACCTGGGTCCTTCATCTCAAATTCAGAAGCCAACTACCTCTTGCATTTATGAATGATAGGCTCTGCACATGTGAGAAAGATATTGTCTACATAAAGTACCAAAATGAGAGGCCTGTCATTTTCAACCTTGAAGTAAAGGTTTGGGTCAACTTCATTTCTTGTAAAACCCAGCTTCATACGATAGTTTTCGATCCTCTCATACCAAGCCATGGGGGATTTCTTAATCCCATATAGGGATTTCTTCAACTTGCATACATGTGAATATCGATCCAAAACTTCAAACCCTTCGGGTTTCTCTATAGAATCTTCCTCCTTAAGAAAGGCATGTAAGAAAGAATTTTTGACATCCATTTGATGTAGATTCCATCCTTTGGAGGAAGACAGGGAAATAATTGAACATATGGTGGTATAACGTGAAACCGGTGCAAATATCTCATCATAGTCCACACCGTCCTTTTAACATGGCCTCGATCAACGAACTTGGCCTTGAAATTTTTAGCACTCCCATCATCTCCATGTTTTATTTTGTAAAGCCACTTAGAAGTGACCATAGACTTGTCCTTGGGTATAGGAACTAGATCCTATCGATCATTCTTCATGATCAACTCATACTCTTTGTTCATTGTATCCTTCCAAACTTGGTGCTTCATGGATTACTCAAATGTACAAGGCTTAGATTGAACAATGGTGCTCATGATAGCTACGTAACCTTGGTACTTGTTCGGCTTCTTACTTTCACGAAATTTCCCCCTCCGTGGAATTGTGTCTCTCGGCAACTTTGAGAGTGTATTTGAGCCTTGAGGGTCTCCTTTTTTAGGAAGAGGACCCACCAGGAGGTGGATCAATGGGATCAATCATACCTTCAACATTGGGCATTATTTCATCCCTCCATTCTTCCTAATTTCTTACATCTTCATCTTTTTCCTTCCTTGGAATAGGAAGACCCCTTACCTTCCCAAGGGAAGCATATTAATTGAAGGTGACATAATGGCTTATTTCCACTTCCCTTTGACCATGAACATAGGTTATATATGCCTTTGAAGTTTCATTGTATCCCACAAATGTTCCTTTATTCCCAGATGCATCCATATTGCTTCTCTTTTCTTTCAACACATGAAAATACACGGGACTACAAAATATTCTGAAGTTACAAACATCAGGTTTCTTATTGGTGAAAACATCTTTGAGATTTTTGGAGTCTAATGCTTGATGTGGGCATCTATTTTGAGCATACACGACAGCTTTGGAAGCTTCTCCCCATAATAACTTTGGTATACCTTGGTCATGAAGCATGGCATGAGTAGCTTCAATGATGCTTCGATTCTTCCTTTTAGCACTAGGGGAGAATGCAGTGGGATCATTCCTATTTTAAGGCATGTCTCTCCCCATCATCCTTGTCTCTCCTTGAGTGCATCTAGTCAACAATTCATCAAAAACTGGAATCCTATCATTTTTTAGGATAATGGTATTGAATACATCCCATGCTCGAGGAAGACCTCCAAGGGAAATAAGAGTGAGCTCTCCCTCAACAATAACTTATCCAATAGATAGAATATCATTTTTTTTTCTAGGTAATCCTCATGAAGTAGGATTGGATG
The DNA here is from genome assembly GCA_034641835.2 of Pinus albicaulis. NCBI lineage: Eukaryota > Viridiplantae > Streptophyta > Pinopsida > Pinales > Pinaceae > Pinus > Pinus albicaulis. The sequence goes on along the minus strand of CM076584.1, from coordinate 1,670,473,783 downwards.
GATTCCCATCTATCCATCTTGATGTCTTTCAAAGTGTTCTTGAGAAAGAGGATTTGGTTTTCATTGTTAGCCTTGAACATGCTAACGAACTTGTCCTACATCTCCTTAGATGTGCCCATCTAGGAAATGTAAGAAACATTTTTTTTTTGAATGGAATCCACGATGATCTTCTTAGCTTTGACCTCACCTTTCTTGTACTTTGATTTAGTGTAAGTCGGTGAATTTTACGAAGGCTCAAAAATATTTCCTTGCACATATTCCATGACATCATTCTCTTCCAAACTCAAGTCTAGAGACATATTCCATGCATGATAATAATATTTATCATTGAGCTTTCCCTTATATTCGAAGTAATATGAGGAATCCATTGACTCGTGTCCTTGTCCAACAAATCTTAGTGATTTCTTTCCTCACTCTTTCTTGGGCTTTGTCTTCACCTGGGTTCTGATACCATGTTAATTTTAGATAACAATATTATGTTCTATTCTTAAGTGCAATTTACTTCAATTTTCCTTATTATCCCAATATCAAATTCTAGTTTAGAAATCACATTAGATTAATCACAATGATAATAAATGTTGATAGAACATAAACAAAATGCAGAAGACAAGCTAAGACAAGAGGACACAATATTCATCGGATGCCAGGGAAAAACTCCAATGTGGGGAAAACCCTTTGATCGTATTATTCTTATTATTATTCAATAGTTCAACAAAGGCAGAGAGTACCAATATCAAAATAACTTTCCCAAAACATTCCGCTCAAAATTAGCAGTCAACTCTAGCCCTAGCCAGAAAGTCAAGGATGCTCAAAGTGGCTCCAAAATGTCCTCCAAGCAACTCGGTCAACACTAATCCAATTTGGCCTTCCAAAAGGGTCAATGTCAACCCAAAATAGTGAATTCAAACCTAGTCAAACATTGTTTCAATTTTGCAAACAAATATGAAGTCAACACTCAAGTCAACCTCGATCAGACTGCTCCAAATTCCTCGAAACCTGTGCCAATAAATGAAGCCTTCAAAAATCAAATTTTCTACCTTGAAACCGTAATCAAAGGAGGTGAGTTTATCCTCAGTGAATTTTGGTTAACACTAACATGTTTTCCTAAAATTTGTCCTGCAATCTGCCTTGCAATTTTTGGCCTCCTGTGTTCACACGTGTGAGGTAGAGAGCTTCTCCAAGTTGTATGAACCAATAAGGAGAGGAGAGAGAGATATATGTGTGATGAGCGAGTGATGTCCAAATGAGTTTAAGGTCACTTTTATTTATAAAAATCATTTAGGGTGTGGAGACACAACTATTGGGCTTCATGAGCCTACATTTCACTGTGTGCGACCTTGACAATTTGCACATATGTGAATAATAAATTCAAAATCACACTTCTGCTTATTCGAACAAGATGATATTTAGATCAATATTGCACCTCTCGAAAAGAGGAATCCAATAAAAAGAGTATATCCATCATATGATTTTTCCAAGGTGGAGTTTTACCCTAGTTTCAAATTTTAACAACTTGGTATGAGAAGAAGGATATTTTTTTCCTTTCCTATGGGTTCAATTGTTGTCGCTTTGATCCGACAATCTACGCTAAGAAATAGGGATTTGATTTGTTGATTCTAGTTCTGTAGGTGGATTATATGATCCTCACAGGGAGTTCTACATCTATGATTTATAAGGTTAAGGAAGTATTGATGGGACAATATTCTAAAATTGTTCTTTGTATTCTACACTACATTCCAATCGCTCCTTACCCAAAGTTGGACAATGATTTTCGCTCCTCATTTTCTATTCCTCATTCTACTCACTATCACTCTTAGGAAGAACACTAGTGGATGTATCACTAAATTGTAATTAATTCAACTAGGGTGGTTTTCCGAGGACATAAAGGAGAATGCCATTTATCAGGGAAACGTTGTTGCTTCAACAAATAGCTTCCACATTAATCTCCTCTATGCTGATGATGGGACTGTATTTTCTTCATTCGGGTCTCACTAAAATTGTAATGATGATGCAGAAAAGTATGCAAGGACCACTCATTCGAAGGATTTCAATGCAACTGGATTTTCAATGCGTTGCTTACATGAGTCGAAGGATGAGCTAGAGCACACACAAAGCAGGTAAATGTTGGTGCGCATGGGAGAGTTGGGATGTAATACATAGAGATGAAATGGGCCCTGAAGAATGATATAAATATGGTGTATGGATTTTTACCGAAAAAATATATTGCATATGATATATCGCAATTATTATATACAAAAATAATCAGACTCCTCTCCTAAGCATTTCCTGGTAGCGCTCCAGCGATCTTAGTCAGTCCATTTCCGATTTCTACTAGAACTTGGAAATGAATTCTTCTGCTAATTTGTCAACATCCCCATCCGCAAATTCATCAGTATTTTTTCTCACACTATCCTCATTGCTAATTTGACCTGCGTGATTACCTATGACAGAAGTGGTCTTCTTATTTACATCTCTTGTTTCCTCTATTCTCTTTAATGTTGATCGAAATTTTTTTATTAGTTATATTTTTGATGAAGAACAAAAAAAAATCAAGGACAACGTTGAGGGATAAAATTGCCTTTCAATTCACAAATTTTAATGCAGAAGAAATAGATAACGTCAAATGATGGTGGTGCTGAAGAAAAAATTATTGGAGGCAGATGAATGCTAACGCTCTTCCTGTCAGGGAGAGTTTTGCACATTTATATTTGCGTCCAAGAATGAAATATTAATGGTGACCAATGATATAAATAGATAGAGATAGGAATTTAATCCTAATGGCGACTAAAGCTATAAAATAGACAGAGAGAGGGAGGGATTTCTTGCAAACCATCTAGGGTTCTTTCCATGGAACTAAGTAAAGTAAATATGGAGGTTTATTAAGGTTTATGCTTGTGGTACATGTTCTGATGCTCCTTCCCTCCACCCCACCAACTAAGAAACTAAGAAATATAACTACTCGCTAGGTATCCAAGCCTAGGAGTGCAGTGTAGCTCTTAGGTTAAGCATCGATCAAGAAGCCTTGCACTTGACGGAGGTCATTCAGAACACCTGCATGCAAAAAACCTGGACGCGACAGTTTCAATATTAAAGTGATTTAAAGATAGTGAGATCTTAAAATAATATTCATTTTTTGCACATGTAAAATGGGGAAGCCGCCTAAGTAAATGGAGTCGTATGATAACATGCATAATATATTTTATATAGGATTCATTTATAAATGAGAAATAATTTTTTACTATTTATTGGTCCTATTGTCATGAAACCTCAATCCAATAATATAGTGGGATCTTAAAATAATATTAATAAATTTGAATTTCGTGAAGCTTTGTGAGTAAATGGAGCTAGTAAATGGAGCTTACTATATCAATCCCACTTTAGTCAGCTTGTGAAACATTAGTGATTGGAATTATTCATAGGATTTCTTGGATGACTTGAAGCACCAAAGAAGGTATGATATTTCTTCTAGGAAATTTCCTACAATTAAAACAGTTAGGTGGATTGGTATTATGCAACCCCCAATGAGTGTATCATGCGGTCTTCGATGTCAATGTTTTGATGAACATGATGGAAGAAGTTGTGGAAGAGCAAAGGATTCATGCTTTGTTTGGATGTGACTTTGCATCCTACTCCTGCTAGATAGATGGTGGGAAATGCATAAGGATGATTTACATATTATCTCCACTTAAACCTTATCAGATATTTGATAGAACTAACACACTCTCCATTTGGTCCATTTTCTAGTCAATCCACGTGTTCTATTTTTGTTAGAGACCAAACATATATTTTTAACTCAATCTTATTTTATTCAATGAAATAAATAATTAATATAAATAAAAAATAAAAATAATTAATTAATATTAAAAATAGTAAATAATAAAACTGCGTAATATTTATCAAAAATAGCAATTCACAGCAAAATTATAATATATTTTACCTCTTTAAAATAAATAGAAAATCATAAAGTTTATGCGTTAGAACCCTGTAATTTACAGTATCACAAGGTGATTGTGTACTTCCTCTTTGCAAATTTTTCATTTCTTACATAAATGTCAATATCAAAAATATTTTTCAAAGAATTAGACCATTGGCAAAGACAAAGGAAGCAGAGAAGTAGTTAGGGGAAAAAAACAACAAGGGCAGAATCGTGTGCATTTGGCTCGAGTCGTGAACATGTACTCTACGAAAAAATAGAAAGGAATGAACGTGGCACGACCAAAGAAATAAAGGTGACAAACCACCACCGGGGAGCAGTGAGGACTGTTGGATCTAATCGATCGACGACTGAGATTAAATCACCCATTCGCCCGCCGCACTTCTTTTCATTTCATTTCCATTTCGTTAAAACCTTACCTTTCCACTTTTCCGCTTAATTTTCTACTTCACCTGTTTAACCACCATTACACATCGAAAATATTTTAACTTACCATCGGAAGCACATGCAATGTATTTATTTTAACTTGCGATGTGGCAGTGGGACCCCATCGCATCGAAAATCGCAAAACTTAAAAGAGAGCTGTGAAAGTAAAATGTTAAAACCGCGAAGTGCGATATGCGATGCCATAGTGGGGCCCAATCACAAATTGCATATTTTAGAAAACAAGTGTAAGTGATTAGATTTGGATCAGGACCTAAGTGATAGCTAAAATTTCAAATTGTTCAAAAGTGTGACGAACCTAAGCAGCCAGATAGATCTTATCTTCCTGTTTTCAGTGTCGTGAACAGTTCGAAAAACTGACACTGTATGAAGAAGTTATCGTGATTTGAAATGTCCAGTAAACTGCAAATTTTGACATTTGACCAGGGTTGACTCAGCAAAGGTACAGTCAACAAAAAAGAATATTCGAGGGAATATTATTTGAATATTCCTTTCGGGCCAAGTGTAGTAGGACATGTGGTGCAATTTTATTCATTGCATGGATTTGAGGGCCAATGAGAAGGCGCCACGTGGCTAGACCTGAGGCCGCCACATGGCCCTTGAGCCGCATCATAAAATTTTGGGTTAGGTCTGCAAGAGTCGACCCCACGACCTCCCACTGGGAGTGTGCAAGCTCTATCGTTTGCGCTACGTTATTAAAGTGATTTAAAGATAGTGGGATCTTAAAATAATATTCATTTTTTGCACATATAAATTGGGGAAGCCACCTAAGTAAATGGAGCTACATGATAACATGCATATCATATTTTATATAGGATCCATTTATAAATGAGAAATAATTTTTTACTATTTATTGGTCCTGTTGTCATGAAACCTCAATCCAATAATATAGTGGGATCTTAAAATAATATTAAATAAATTTCAATTTCGTGAATCTTTGTGAGTAAATGGAGCTAGTAAATGGAGCTTATTAAATCAATCCCACTTTAGTCAGCTTGCACAACATTAGTGATTGGAATTATTCAAAGGATTCCTTGGATGACTTGCAGCACCAAAGAAGGTATGAGATTTCTTCTAGGAAATTTTCTACTATTAAAACAGTTAGGTGGATTGGTATTGCGCAACCCCCAATGAGTTGATGATGGGGTCTTCGATGTCAATGTTTTGATGAACATGATGGAAGAAGTTGTGGAAGAGCAGAGGATTCATGCTTTGTTTGGATGTGAATTTGCATCTTACTCCTGCTAGATAGATGGTGGGAAATGCATAAGGATGATTTACATATTATCTCCACTTAAACCTTATCAGATATTTGATAGAACTAACACACTCTCAATTTGGTCCATTTTCCAGTCGATCCATGTGTTCTATTTTTGTTAGAGACCAAACATATATTTTTAACTCAATATTATTTTATTTAATGAAATAAAGAATTAATATAAAAAAAATATAAAAAATAATTAATATTAAAAATAGTAAATAATAACACTGCATAATATTTATCAAAAATAGCAAGTCACAGCAAAATTATAATATATTTTACCTTTTTAAAATAAATAGAAAATCATAAAGGTTATGTGTTAGAACCCTGTAATTTACAGTATCACAAGGTGATTGTGTACTTCCTCTTTGCAAATTTTTCATTTCTTACATAAATGTCAATATTAAAAATATTTTTCAAAGAATTAGACCATTGGCAAAGACAAAGGAAGCATAGAAGTAGTTAGGGAAAAAAAAACAACAAGGGAATAATCGTGTGTGTTTGGGTTGAGTCGTGAATGTGTACTCTACGAAAAAACAGAAAGGAATGAATGTGGCACGACCAAAGAAATAAAGGCGACAAACCATCGCCAGGAATCAGTGAGGACCATTGGATCTAATCGATCGACGACTGAGATTAAATCACCCATTCGCCCACCGTACTTATTTTCATTTCATTTCCCTTTCGTTAAAACCTTACCTTTCCGCTTTTCCGCTTCATTTTATACTTCACCTGTTTAACCACCATTTCACTTTGAAAATATTTTAACTTACCATTGGAAGCACACACAATGTATTTATTTTAACTTGCGATGCGGCAGTGGGACGCCATCGCATCAAAAACTGCAAAACTTAAAAGACAAGTTGTGAATGTAAAATGTTAAAACTGCGAAGTGCGATATGCGATTCCACAGTGGGGCCCAATCACAAATTGCAGATTTTAGAAAACAAGTGTAAGTGATTAGATTTGGATCAGGACCTAAGTGATAGCTAAAATTTCAAAGTGTTCAAAAGTGTGACGAACCTAAGCAGCTAGATAGATCTTATCTTCCTAATTTCAGCGTCGTGAACAGTTCGAAAAAATGACACTGTATGAAGAGGTTATCGTGATTTAAAAATTCCAGTAAACTGCAGATTTTGACATTTGACCAGGGTTGACTCGGCAAAGGTACAGTAAAAAAAAAATAATATTCGAGGGAATATTATTTGAATATTCCTTTCTGGCCAAGTGTAGTAGGACATGTGGTGCAATTTTATTCATTGCATGGATTGCAGGGCCAATGAGAAGGCACCACATGGCTAGACCTAAGGCCACCACGTGGCCCTTGAGCCGCATCATAAAATTTTGGGTTAGATCCACAAGAGTTGACCCCGCGACCTCCCACTGGGAGTGTGCAAGCTCTATCGTTTGCGCTACGTTATTTCTTAACACTATACGTTTATGGTTGCTATTTACTGTTTGATGAGTTGGCGTTTGGGGGTTGGGGACCGCCGATGGTCCAAACCTGCAAGCAGTCCCATAGATCATGGTCACATTACAGTTTAAATGCAAACCACAATTGCTATCACCCGACGGTTAAGGCATAACCTCCAACCACACTTCCGCAAGTTTTATGTTAAAGACTTGTCACATGGCAGCGGTTAGTGCTATTTCTTCATGCGGTTACAACCTCCAACATTAAACAATCTGCAAACCTTGTCACAAGCAACTGTTGTTTCCGCATGGTTAAAAAAAATGGTCTCCATAACTCTGACTTCAACTCTAGAGCCTTATCAACTTGTGGTTTAAGCCAAGTTCTGCTCCAACCACAACTATAACCGCGGGGTCACATGACATGTGTCCAACCACCCAACCGCAACTTTAAATGCCATGGCCAGGACCGGCGGGATTCTTGGAGGCACATTATTTTTGGGCGGATTGCACTAAACTAACTCCAGTTAAGTGGAGTCCTCCACTTTTAGTGGAGTTTTCCTAGGTGTAATTGGGAAAATGAGTTGGAGACTCAATTTTCGACCATTCTGAGTGAATGAAGAGTTATTATTAGCTAATTGCAGAATTATGGAGACATTCTTGAGGTTTTCAAAGCCAGCTAAGGACTTTTGAGCGTGATTGTGCTTCAGAGATGTTCCAAGGGCCACCAGGTCCACGAGGAGCCAGCAAGAGAATGAGGCCTAACAAAGGCAGGCAGAGGCCATTCTCCCCAAACCAATAGTCTATTATGACTATATTCAACCTTCTGAATCCAATAATGGGGTTTTCAAAAGAATTTGGAGACTTCTGAAGGCTGATATTCTGTAGGGAATTTTTCAGTGAGCCTAGAGCCACAAGGTGCCACCAGGTGTTGGAGGAGTAACCAGAGCAGGCAGAGGCCAAATTTAGTAAGTGAATAGTCTATTTTGACTATTTTGGACATTCTAAATCCATTGGAGGGATTTTCAAAGCCATTTGGAGAATTATAGAGCCGAAGAATCCATAGGGATGTTTCGGGGAGGCTAGGGCCACCACGGGTTGGAGGACTATATTAGGGAGCCAGAGCTCATTTTTAGCAAATGAACAACCTATTTGGATGTTTGATATATGTTGGAGATAGTATAAAAGGTTTTAGGTATAGAAACTGACTTCTAAGGGATTTTGTGCCACAGAGAAGCTCAGGGAAGCTTAAGGACATCGACAAAAGAGGTCAAGTCTAAGGGAGCCTAGTTTCATTTCTAGAGAGTTAGCAGCCATTCTTGGGGTATGATGGTATTCTAAACCCATTGGTACAGTTCAAAAAACCATTGGAGTTGAGTAGTAACTTGTAAAAGAAATTTTCCATCGTAATCCCAAAGAGCCAAGTCAATTGACGAAGGCTCAAGGAGATTTAGCCCACGACATACGGGTGAACTCCTTTATTATGTTTGTTGTTATGTGTTGATGATTAATTTTCTACAATTTATTCGTTCTTTACATGTTTCTTATCAGCAAAAAAAAAAAATTAATTCCTCACACATAAAGCATTAAAACAATTAAAACACATACACCTAATTCAAGTATGCAATTCCCCACATGCAAGTATAAGAAAGATACTAATTTTTTTAATTGTGTGGGAGGTGCTTGCATAGCATAAAAATTCAGCCACCCATTTTAGATCAGGTGGTATCAGAGTAGGAATGTTTAATTCCTTGAAATATTCCCCTAGAATATTCCTTTCGGGCTGATTGGAGGAGGACATGTCGCGCAATTTTATTCGTTGCACAAATTGGAGGGCCAATGAGAAGGCCCCATGTGGATAGCCGTGAGGCCGCCACATGGCCCTTGAACCGAGTCATAAAATTTTGGGTTGGGTCCGCAGGAGTCGACCCTACGGCCTCCTGCCGAGCATGTACAGGTTCAACCGTCCATGCTACATTATTTATTAACACTATACATTTGCGGTTGCTATTTAATGTTTGATGAGTTAGCATTTGGGGGTTGGGGACCGCCAGCAATACCAACCTACCAGCGCTCCCATAGATCGTGGTCACATTACAGTTTAAATGCAAACCACAAATGTTATCACCCGATGGTTAAGGCATAACCTCCAACCACATTTCCACAACTTTTATGTTAAAGACTTGTCACATGGTAGCGATAAGTGTTATTTCTCCACATGGTTAAAACCTTAGACATTAAACACTCTACAAACCTTGTCACACGCAATCATTGTTACCATGTGGTTAAAACAAACGGTCTCAATAACTCTGACTTCAACTCTGGTTTAAGCCTTATCAACTCATGGTTTAAGCCAAGTTCTGCTCCAACCATAACTATAACTGCGGGGTCACATGACATATCTCCAACCGCCCAACCGCAACTTTAAATTCCATGGTTACGAAAGGTGGGATTCTTGGAGGCGCGTTATTTTTGGGTGGATTGCACTAAACTAACTTCAATTAAGTGGAGTCCTCCACTTTTAGTGGAGTTTTCCTAGGTGTAACTGGGAAAATGAGTTGGAGACTCAATTTTCGACCATTTTGAGTGAATGAAGAGTCATTCTGAGCTATTTGGAGCATTCTGGAGCCATTGGTGAGGTTTTAAGATAAGTTCCAAGGGCCACTAGGAGCCAACAGGAGAATGAGACCTAACTAGGGCAAGCAGAGGCCATTCTCAGCAAACTAGTAGTTTATTTGACTATCTTCAACCTTATGAATCCAATGATGGGGTTCGCAGAAGCATTTGGAGAACTCTGAAGGCCGAGATTCTACAGGGAATTTTTCAGTGAGCCTAGAGCCACAAAGTGCCACCATGTGTTGGAGGTGTAACCAAAGCAGGCAGAGGCCAATTTTAGCAAGTGAATAGTCTATTTTTACTATTTTGGATGTTATGAATCCATTGGATGGATTTTAAAGCCATTTGGAGACTTCTAGAGCCGAAGAAGCCACAGGGAAGTTTCGGGGAGCCCAAGGCCACTAAGGGTTGGAGGCCTAGCTTTGGGAGCCAGAGATCATTTTGAGCAAATTAACAACTTATTTTGGATGTCTGATATATGTTGGAGACAATAGAAAAGGTTTCAGGGATAGAAGATGACTTCTAAGAGAGTTTGTGCCATAGAGAAGCTCAGGGAAGCTTAAGGACACTGATAGAAGAGGTCAAGTCTAAGGGAGCCTAGGTTAATTTCCAGAGAGTTAGCAAGAATTCCATGGGTATGATGGTATTCTAAACCAATTGGTACAGTTCAAACAACCATTGGACTTGAGTACTAACTTGTAAAATAAATTTTCCATCTTAATCCAGAAGATCCAAGTCAATTGACGAAGGCTCAAGGAGATGTAGCACACGACATACGGGTGAACTCCTTTATTATGTTTTATATTATGTGTTGATGATTAATTTTATACAATTTATGCTTGATTTACATGCTTTTTATCAGCAAAAAGAAATGTTTAATTCCTCACACATAAAGCATTAAAACAGTTAAAATACATACACCTGATTCAAGTATGAAATTCCGCATATGCATGTATAAGCAAGATATTAATTTTTTTAATTGAGTGGGAGGTGCTTGCATAACATAACAAGTTAGCCACCCATTTCAGATCAGGTGGTATCAGAGCAAGAATTTCTAACTCCTTAGAATATTCCCTCCAAATATTCCTTTTAGGCCAATTATAGAAGGACATGTTGCGCAATTTTATTCGTCACACGGATTGGAGGGCCAATGAGAAGGTGCCACATGGCCAGCCCCAAGGCCACCACGTGGCCCTTGAGCCACGTCATAAAATTTTTGGTTGGGTCCATAGGAGTCAACCCTGCGACCTCCCACCGGACATGTACAGGCTCTACCATCCGCGCTACGTTAGTTCTTAACACTATACGTTTGGAGTTGCTATTTATTTTTTGATGAGTTGGCGTTCGGGGGTTGGGGACCGCCAACGGTCCCATAGATCATGGTCACATTATAGTTTAAATGCAAACCACAAATGCTATCACCTGATGGTTAAGGCATACCTCCAACCATACTTCCACAAGTTTAATGTTAAAGACTTGTCACATGGCAGCATTCAGTGCTATTTCTCTACACGGTTAAAACCGTCGACATTAAACACTTCGCAAACCTTGTCACATGCAACCATTTTTTCTGCACAATTAAAAAAAATGGTCTCCATAACTCTGAATTCAACTTTGGTTTAAGCCTTATCAACTTGTGGTTTAAGCCGAGTTCCACTCCAATCATAACTGTAACTATGGGGTCACATGACATGTGTCCAACTTCCCAACCGCAAAATTAAATGCCACAGTTAGGAATAGTGGGATTCTTGTAGGTGCTTTATTTTTGGGTGCATTGCATTAAACTAACTCCAGTTATGTGAAGTACTCCACTCTTAGTGGAGTTTTCCTAGGTGTAACTGGTAAAATGAGTTGGAGTTTCAATTTTCGGCCATTCTAAGTGAATGAGGAGTCATTCTTAGCTAATTGAAAAATTATGGAGCAATTGTTGAGGTTTTCAGAGCCAATTGAAGACTTTTGAGGGTGATTTTTCTTCAGGGAAGTTCCAAGGGCCACTACGGCCACCAAGAGCCAGCAAGAGAATGAGGCCTAGCCAGGGCAACCAGAGGCCATTCTCAGCAAACCAGTAGTCTATTTTGACTATGTTCAACCTTATGAATCGAATGGTGGGTTTTTCATAATAATTTTGAGACTTCTGAAGGCCGAGATGCTACAGGGAACTTTTTAGTGAGCCTAGAGCCACAGGGTGCCACCAGGTGTTGAAGGCATAACGAGAGCAACCAGAGACCAATTTCAGCAAGTGAATAGACTATTTTGACTATTTTGGACATTATGAATCCATTTGAGGGATTTTCATTTCCATTTGGAGACTTCTAGAGCCGAAGAAGCCACAGGGAAGTTTCACGGAGCTAAGGGCCACTAGGGGTTGGAGGCCTAGATTAGCGATCCAGAGCTCATTTTGAGAAAATGAACAACCTATTTTGGATGTCTGATATATGTTGGAGATAGTAGAAAAGGTTTTAGGGACAGAAAATGAATTCTAAGAGATTTTTTTCCATAGAGAATCTCAGGGAAGCTTATGTACACCGACAGAAGATGCTAAGTCTAAGGGAGCCTAGGTCCATTTCCAGAGAGTTAGTAGCGATTCCATGAGTATGATGGTATTATAAACCCATTGGTATAATTAAAAAATCCATTCGAGTTGAGTTGTAACTTGTAATAGAAATTTTACATCTTAATCCCAAAGAGCCAAGCTAATTGATGAAGGCTCAAGGAGATGTAGCCCACGACATACGGGTGAAATCCTTTATTATGTTTGTTGTTATATGTTGATGATTAATTGGATGCAATTTACGCTTAATTTACATGCTTTTTATTAGAAAAAAAAATTAATTCTTCACACATAAAGCATTAAAATAGTTAAAACACATACACATGAGTCAAGTATGCAATTCCGCACATGCATGTATAAGCAAGATCTTAATTTTTTTAATTGAGTGGGAGGTTCTTGCATAGCATAAAAAGTCAGCCACCCATTTCAGAACAGTAAGGAAACATGTTAAATTCGTCGTTATGTAATATGAAGTGACGTAGCGGGGTGATGTGGCATGGTGATGTGGCAGGTGACATGGCTAGATGACGTGGCTAGGTGACATGGAAGATGACATTGCCCTCACCCCCATACCACACATCGCAAGTTTTAATAAATAAGCACAGAGGTAAATGTTATAATTGGCGAAGTGTGATGTGCGACACTGTGGGGCCCAATCGCAATCGCAAATCGCAGGTTTAATGAATAAGTGCAAAGGTAAAGTTTAGATACTGTGACATGTGAAGTGCAATGATTAGCGCAGATGCGATGTGGTTCAAAGATGAAATTTAAAGTTTTTTAGATCCGGGTAAATGATTTTTAGGTTGTTTTTCTTTGAAAATGGGGTTAAACACAAAAATAAAGGACTCAGGTAGCAAAAGGGTCAACTCGGGTCCCACCCTTGTGCTATGTTATTCCACCTCTAATCGCCCTCTGCCTTTCCTCCCTCTCCACTCCTCTCCCTACATCTGACAGTCCTTATCCATTTTCAGCCTCCTTGCATCATTTGAACTTTATCATAAGGGGGGAGGGGGGGGAGTCCGAATTGGGTGGTATCCCATACCGCTCATCCGGCTACGTTTCACGACAAATATCAATCCACACCCCCCTATCCAATACTGCTTACCACCCTCACTCTCCTCTAGAAAGAAGTTTTGATCATCCTCCTAAACCATTGTCGTTGTAGGATCATTGCCAATGCCACCACACCATGTCCTCCGTCATACATCCCTGTTTGCCAACCGCCATCCCTCCACGACTGGGCATACAAGGTTTGAAACTCATTCTACGAAGGAATAAGGTGAAACATGGCCAGAAGGGCTAAGGTAGCAAAAAGACACCACGGGTCGAGCCAGGTAGAAAAAGGCATTTCATGCAAAATTGTTATGTTTATAATGATAGAGACTAAAGGGGCAACAAAACACATCAGCACCAACACTAATCAATGAGAAACAGCTAGCACTGCACCAAATTAATTACTAAATGCTAGTTTTCTGCAAAACAGAGCCAGATGTTAGAGCCCCCATTGGTTTCCTCTTCGAAGCCATCACAGCCACCCCCAAAGCTTACTATTTGACCTTCCAAGGAGCCATTGAAGAGTTTGGGTCTATAAAAAGTTGTCCAAAATTAATTCCAGAGGCTGTTGTTGTCATTGATGTCTGAATCAAGCATCGCATGGCCACACTTGTCATTTTCTGCTTAATTGCAATCAATGAAAGGTTGTCGAGAAAGGTAGGGAAACCAACTTAGTATTTAGATAAATACTGCATACCTTAGTAGTATCAAGGGTTTGAAAACTGGACCATGTTGAAGCTTGCATTGTAATAGGTATTGGAACTCTGTACTATGAGCTGGGCATCAATAATAAGATATTGTTCACAGGATTATTGATCTATGTTAACGGTGATGCTTTTCCTCTATATTAATGTTTTCCTCTCTCTTTTCATGTTGTGCATCAATTTATTTTATTTCAAAACAGAAAATCTAGATTAAAATTTGCTAAAAGAGCACCTTAATTTTGTTTGTGTTTGTTCTCTTAATGTTTTCCTCTGAGACCTCAATGCATAATTTAGAGACGGTCTACTCTACATTTAAGTTGAACCTTAATCTCCTTCTCCCATATCATATTCACATTGCTAGTAAGATCCAGTCTGCATAGTGCTTTCCCTGTGAATTCCCTTGAAAATTTGATGCACAATTCTGCCTTTTATGACTCCATAGCCCAATGGAATAGCATATGAAGCCTTATCTGTCCAACCACACAACTAATAAAAAAAACAACCCCCATCACTGTAACTATCCTAATATCAGCACTTGTAATTATCAAGTTAATCATAAATAGAGAGAGCCCTCTCTGAGTCTAAGAAGGCTAGGTCTTGGACTACAAAATGGTTTGATGTTGTCTTCGGTGGTTTTTTCTTTCCAATCTTGAAAATTACATAGTGATAACATAATGGTGACTCCACTGGGGAAATGAGTTATTGGAAAAGCTTAATATTTTATTAGAACTTAGAAATCCCAGTAAAAATATTGTATGATTTGAGTATTTTCCAAGATTGGTATCTGGTTTTTTATGGTGGACAACAAGCCAGACACAAGAAATTTGAAATCGTCCACCTGACGACTCCAATTCGGATCAGTTCTATTCAAAGACTCCATTGGTAGAAGAAACCAGATTGGTTGTGAATATAGAGTGACCCCACTCTCTGACTGATTGACAATATGGATCCAAGAATACAACGCAGGTATGGTCCAATAACCAGAGATCACATTCCTGGATTGCCACATAAAATGCCTCAGGTAAATTGGCAAAGAAACCTTCCTATTTTTCAAGATGAGAATGTTGATGATGCTTCATTACATCTCATTAAATTTCATATACATTCATGGAAGTTGAAGGTCGAATGGCATGAGGATTGCCTCATGAATATGTTCATGGAAACATTAGAAGGGAATCTGAGGTAATGGTGTTAAGGTTTGAACCCTGGTAGTTTGTTTTCTTTAAAATATTTCCACAAGGTGTTTTATGAACATTATAAAGAATATTATCCATCTTTATCATTAGCTGAAAATTTTCGTAATCAATCTGAGAATCTCATACAATACTTTGTAAATATTGATGAGGACTTAGTAAATTGGCATCCTGAGGATCTCTTAAAAGCAAATCATGAATTTCATTCTCAAGTTAATTGTCATGATAACAAAGAAAAGTTAGTTGAAAATGAAAGAAATTGGGAAAAGAAAGAAGATCCACAAGATCTCTCTGTGGGGACAAATGATAATTCATCTATTCTTTTGTGTGAGTCTAAAGAAGAAATTAGGCCTCATAATCAGTCTTCACAAGATAAAGAAAACAATTTTTGTTCAATCCAAAGAAAATAAAGACTTCGTCCTCCTTTAACTAAAGAAGAAATCCATCAGATTTTAAGCATGCAACCAGCCTCTCAAGTTTTGTATAATGAAGAGATTATTTCTATTTTTCCTACTGCTGATTTAGGTAGTGAAGAATTTCATCATGAAGAAACAAAAGAACATATTGATACTGATGTTGTCCTACCTTCTCAAGAAGGCCTATTGCCAGAAAGTGCTCTTATTCACAAAGTGATGGCCTTCAAACAGAATTTAGCCAACTCAGTTAAGACATATCAGGTTTGCTTGAGGATAACATAGTGGTATATAATGAGGATGCAATGTCAGATGACCATGGAGAATGTGTAGATATTCTCTTTCAGAAGCATCCTGAGCATGACAAGGTGGAACAAGAAGCATCCCTAGATGATGTTTGTTATTTAAATCCCTAGGGCCAGGTATTGTTCCAAGATCCTTTTTATGGTTTCTTAAAATCATCTAAAGAAGGAGTATGTTATGTCAAGAATGTTTTGTTGCAAATTTTAAGGAAAGGTTTGAGCACTAATGTTCAAAATCAAGTAAGATGGGAGTGGACCTTTTTTTTTTTCAGCTTATGTTGGAACAGGGTCTCCTAAAGCTGTGAATTTTGTCCATTTTTGTATATTTTTTGTATTATTTATTCGAGAAAGGGGGTTTTGGGGTGGGTCAAAGCCCCAAAATGAAATGTAACGGGTCAAGGGTATACCGAGAGTCTACAAACCATAGTTTTTAGACCATTAGATGCGTAGGCTAAATCAGTATAAATAGATGAACCTCTTTTGAGTCTTAAGGTAGGAAAGAATTAAGATTTATGCTAAGCACCAATTGTTAGATTTGTTGTCAGGTTTTTTGGGAAAGGAATCCTGTTGGTTGTGTGTGCAGAGATCCTCAGTCCTGCCGTGAGTGGACCCTGTTGGCTGTGTGCACAGGTGGTATTTTGGGATTGTAAGAGGATTTTGGTATTAATATATATGTCAAGTACTGTTGGACATATGATGCTCTATGGATCTGTTTTGTATGATTGATGTGAACCTGGGCTACATGATTAAATTGCGAAAGTATCTATTTGAATTGTTGAGATTCAACAAGATGATGAGCTTAGTGAAAAATAAGCATCTTCACTAAGTGGTGTCCGCGGGCTATTTTTAGGTGTATGTCTATTTTTAGACATGGTGAGAATATTCTATAAGTTGCAGGATGCTATTTTTATATGGTTGATCCAATGTGAAAAATAGATTAAATTCTATTTTTAGAATATTGGGCGAGGTCTATTTATAGATCTTCAATCTAAAAATAGATGCATGTCGTTTATTATTAGCCCTTAATAATAATCTGACAATAAATATCAACTTATTCTCTTGGAGCACTTTATTTCAGTGAACATATTTGGAAAATCAGTGGGCTAAATGAATTACACAATTCCAAGGGTTATTGGTGGCTCATGCATGGAGGACTCAGTTAGAACTGAAGTGGCAGAGTTGTGACAGAGTTGGAAGAGTAGTTATGGGAGTTGTTATTTAGTTTAACTCAGTTAAGTGAGTTAGACTTAGTTGAGCTAGTTGTATCTAGTCTAATTGAGAGATACATTAGTGAAATTTTAGTGAATTAATTAGTTAATTAATTCACAACTAATAACTCACTAACAACTGAACAAATACAACAGTTAACTACATGCATGTCAGTTCCAATGGAGACCCAGTGAAGAGATAGGTGAAAGGGTGAGATGGAATATTAGTAGTGACTATACGGATGCATTCAATGCATCTGACACACATTGGATATGCCAATGAGGATTTCGCAGTAAAGGCAAGGCCAATTCAAATTCATTCATGGGTCTTCTTTAGTAGGGATTGCGTAATGGAGGCGGGCTGTCAGGAGGCAAGAAATTGGTGCATAGATATGAAAATTTCTGCATGACAGTGTGTAATGATTGTTTATTGTAATGAGAGCTTGATGTACTAATATTTTTATGAGATTATTACATGTTTCCATTGATATACATAATATATGATAGTTGGGGTTTTTAGCTTTAATATTTCCCATTAAAGAACTATGTCTATGTGCAATTGATTTTCTTCATGTGATTTGTAATTGACGATTTAATTTTTGCAAAATTAACAGTGGAAGGATTATGTATTTAGCAAGAAGATAAATATTTTTAGATCAGGAGAATCTGGTAATACATCAGTATTAATAAATTTCTACATGGTATTAGAGCAGTGTTAATCACGGGAGATTGCAATTGTGAAGAGGTGTTGAGTTTTGTGCTGGTGGACAATTCGAATTTGCTGCAGAAATTTTTTGGTGTGACAGTTGAATATTCATTGAAATGTGTTTCAATGGGTTGCGATTGGAGTATGCCCTTGAGGGTAGCTCAAATTACATAGCCTAGAAGGACAGGATGGAGGCAGTGCTTGAATATAATGGGCTAAAGGATTTCATTGATAGCGATGTTCCTAAGCCTACTTCTAGCGATGCTGCATTACTTGGCACATGGCAAAAGAAGGTAGCGAAGACAAGAATAATTCTATTGGAAGGTGTGAAAGACCATATTGTGTCAAGCCTTCACAGGAAAGCCACTCCATCTGCAATGTGGAATTCTTTGAAATATTATTTCCAAAGCAACAACGACCATAGGAAGTTGGCACTGAAAGATAAGCTCAAAAAAATAAAAATGGAGAAGGGCGACAATATTCCAAAATATCTCAAGAAGTTTTTCCAATGTAGGGATGAGCTGGGGAGTGTGGGAATTACAGTTGTAGATGATGACTTAGTGAGCTTGGCTCTCCTTGGGCTTCCAAAGAGTTGGAATAGCTACAAAGACTTTGTCAATGGATGGGAGAAACTGCTGGATTGGGAGTGACTTTGGTCGGATCTTGTGCAGGAGGAGATAAGGCGGAATACCAAGGATGGCTCTTCATCGAAGAATTATGATGAAGAGAATTGTGCTTTGGCTGCCAAGGCAAGGAAATTTAATGGGAAGAAATCCCATCCAAAATCCAAGGCTAAACGCAAGAAGCTGGATTTGTCCAAGGTGAAGTTCTTTCATTGTCACGAACATGGGCATCTCGCCACTAACTGCCCACATAAAAAGAAGAAAAAGAATGTTGTTGGAGCTGTAGCGGGTGAGGCCTTAGCCTCACAATTTTAACTTGATTTCTCTTTGATCGTATGCTTGGTTTCAAGCGCAATGGGATCGGTATGGTATCTTGATAGTGGTTCTTTCTTCCATATGACGGGAGAAAAGGACTTGTTTAGTGAATTGAAGGAGAAGGATCTCCAAATGCATATAGAGATGGGCAACGTGGTAGATATAGTGCGATCGGAATTGGAACCATTACCTTTGAGAGGGAGTCAAGTAAACCATTTCTATTGAAATATGTTATGCATGTTCCAGGTTTGATGAAGAACTTGGTCTCGGTCGCAATGTTGGAGGACAGAGGTTATGACGTTGTTTTCAGTGAGGGAAAAGATTTCCTGTGACACAAAAAAATGGGTTAAACCAAGAGGATATGGATTATAGTTAAGAATCTCTACAAGCTGGAGGTAGATGGTTGCGCTGCAATGATGAGCAAGGCATAAGAAGTGGTGAGTCAAGATGAGGGCGAATTATGGCATAGAAGATTGGGCCATCTTCACCATGGCGCCTTGAATATTTTGCAACAAATTTCTACTGGACTTCCCAAGGGTACTCTTGTGTAGTCAGATTAGTGCAAGGGATTTAATATGGGTAAGTTTGTGAAGACCATATTTCATGAGAAGGAGAACCGTTCTTTGGTGATTGTGGAGAGAATTCACACAGTTGTGTGTGGACCTTTCTTAGTTGCTTCAACAGAAAAACAAAGGTATTATGTTATTTTTGTTGATGAATATTCTCATAGATGTTAGATCTTCTTCTTGAAGAAGAAGAGATAAAAATTCTCAAAGTTCTGTGAGTTTAAAGCATTGGTGGATAAGGAGTCGAGGAAACAAGTGAAGGCTCTATGGAGCCATAATGGTGGTGAATATATCTCGAATGAATTCAAAGACTTCTGTAGCAAAGAAGGAATTCGAAGAGAACTCATAGCGCCACATAACCCATAGAAGAATGGGGTCACAGAGACGAATAACGTAACAATCGTGGGTGTTGCACAAGCTATACTGCATGACCACGGCCTACCGATGCACCTGTGGGCGGAAGCATGCAACATTGCAGTTTATGTGCAAAGACATTGTCCTCATAGAGTACTTGGCATGAGTACACCTGAAGAAGCTTTTATTGGTAAAAAGCCTGATATTTCTCATTTGAATATTTTTGGCTCATCTATTTACATTCATGTGACAAGGGACACCAAGAAGAAGCTGGAGCTGACTACAGAAGTTGGGATATTTTTGGGGTACATAGAAACACCCCATAATTATCGTGTGTATTTTATGAACAGTTGAATGACTGTGGTGTGACGGGATATAAAATTGAATGAGGTGAAAGCCATGAAGTTGTCGCTTGAGAGGGAGCTACACTTCCATGCAGAGGAGCTAATTGTTCCCAAAGATGAGCCTCTAGATGTCGTTCAGCCATAGGAGGAGATTCATGGACTGGAGGAGTCCACTCATGTAGAGCCAAACATCAGAACAGACAGAAAGAGTACCACAGAAGCTGAGAGACTAAAGCTTGATGCGGCACAGAATGTAGGTGTCCCTACATCACAGCGTAGATAGAGATAGTCACTTGACTGATTTACTAGATACATGGATCTTATGAGAAAGTGCATCGTGACAAAGCCATCTTATTTTGAAGAAGTAGTGCAGGAGCCCACATGGGTAGATGCCATGGTGGAGGAGTATTACTCCATTGTCAGAAACAGTGCTTGATATATTGTTCCAATGCCAGTGGGTAAATCAGTTGTAGGATAAAGATGGGTCTACAAGGTAAAGAAAGATGTTAATAGGAGCGTCGAGAAGTATAAGGCAAGGTTTGTTGCCTGAGGCTTCTCACAGATCGAGGGGATTGATTCTGAAGAAACCTTTGCACTTATCGAACAATATTCTTCCATAACCACCATCCTTGCTCTCTCAGTGTAGATGGGTTGGCACATTCATTAGATGGATGTGAAGACTTTGTTCCTTAATGGGATCATTGAGGAAGAGGTGTACATTAAGCAACCTAAAGGATTTCAGATCTTCAGCAACAAGTCGCATGTGTGGAGACTCAAAAGAGCACTGTATGGGCTGAAGCAAGCACCACGTGCTTGGTATACATGGATCGACAACTATTTCACTAGAGTTGGCTTCACCAAGAGTGAGGCAGATGCAAACCTGTACCAAATTGTGTTGGAGGGTAAGATTTTAATCATTTTTGTTTATGTTGATGATTTAATACTAACAGGTGATGATTATTTGATACACTCATGCAAGGCAGATCTTTCAAAGGAGTTTAAGATGAAGGATTTGGGTCTCCTTCATTATTTCCTTGGATTGGAAATATTGCAGCGAGAAAGTGAAATGTTTGTGTCTCAAGGCAAGTATGCTTGGGAGATACTTGGTAAGTTTCACATGGAGGACTGTAAGTCCATGGATACTCCTCTTCCCGGAAATTGGAGGAAAGAGGATGCTACATTGGCAGAGGTAGTGGATGCCATTGTTTATCAACAATTGGTGGGTTCACTCATGTATTTAGTTAATACAAGACCGGACATATGCTATGTGATGAACTAGTTTAGTCAAGCGATGGTTAAGCCTACCAAGCTCTTTTGGAAGGTAGGAAAGCATGTCCTGAGGTATCTTAGGGGCACATCTGATTATGGCTTATGGTACAAATAGATGGATGAGGTGAAGTTTCATGGCTTCATGGATGTAGATTGGGCAGACAACCCAATGGACGGAAAGAGCACATCAGGAGGGGTTTTCAGTATTGGATCTACAACAGTTTCTATGTACAGCAAACAAAGATCCGCAGCATTCAGTTCAATGTAAGAAGAATACATGGCAACATGTGAAACTACATGTGAGGATATCTGGATGAGGAATATCATGGTTGGTTTTTTTGTTTGTCATTTAGATCCTACAGTGATACATTGTGATAATCAGAGTTGCATTAAAATCTCAATTAATCCTATGTTTCATGATAGATCTAAACATATTGATATCTGGTATCACCATCCCAGAGATTGTGTGCAGCAGAAGATCATGTTTCTTTAGTACATTCCTACAGAAGATTAGAATGGATATATTCTGGCGAAGGCACTCAGCAGGAGAAAATTTGAATAAAATAGAGGCGGGATCGGGGTGAAGGATAATCCCTATCTTGTTGAGAGGGAGTTTTGAGATTCAACAAGATTATGAGCTTAGTGAAAAGTAAGCACCTTCACTAAGTGGGGCCCACAGGCTATTTTTAGGTGTATGTCTATTTTTAGACATGGTGAGCACATTCTATAAGTTTCAGGATGCTATTTGTAGATATTTGATCAAATATAAAAAATAGATGAAATTATATTTTTAGAATATTTGGCAAAGTCTATTTATAGATCATCAATATAAAAATAGATGCATATCGATTATTATTAGCCCTTAATAATAATCCGACAATAAATATCAAATTATTCTCTTGGAGCACTTTATTTCAGTGAACAGATTTGGAAAATCAGTGGGCTGAAGGAATTACACAATTCCTATAGTTAATGGTGGCTCATGGATGGAGGACTCAGTTAGCACTGAAGTGGCAGAGTCGTGATAGATTTGGAAGAGTAGTTATGGAAGTTTTTGTTTAGTTTAACTCAGTTAAGTGAGTTAAACTCAGTTGAGCTAGTTGTATCTAGTCCAACTGAAAGGTACACTAGTGAGAGTTTAGTGAATTAATTAGTTGATTAATTCACAACTAATAACTCATTAACAACTGAACAAATGAAGTAGTTAACTACTTGCATGTCAGTTCGAGTGGAGACCCAGTGGAGAGATAAGTGAAAGGGTGAGATGGACTATCTGTTGTGACTATAGTGATGCATTCAATGCATCTGACACACATTGGAGATGCCAATGAGGATTGCGCAGTAAAGGCAAGGCCAATACGAATTCATTCAAGGGTCTTCTTCAGCAGGGATTGCACAGTGGAGGCAGGCTATCAGGAGGCAAGAAATTGGTGCATAGATATGAAAATTTCTGCATGACAGTGTGTAATGATTGTTGATTGGACTGAGAGCTTGATGTACTAAGATTTGTATGAGATTATTACATGATTACATTGATATACATAATACATGATAGTTGGGGTTTTTAGCTTTAAGCTTTCCCGTTAAACAAATGTGTTTATTTGCGATGGATTTTCTTCATGTGTTTTGCAATTGGCGATTTAATTTCTGCAAGATTAACAGTGGAAGGATTATGTATTTATAAAGAAGATAAATATTGTTAGATCAGGAGAATCCAATAATACATTAGTATTAATAAATTTCTACATGAATAGCTACAAACTGCGAAATTATCTATGTTTCTGGTATATGTATCTGTGATCTGTTAATTGTTGTGATTATAGTAATCTATGCTGATAAATTGATACTACGCACATGGATGCAAATGTATTTGCTAGATATATGCATGATAGCAGCTCTATTACATTATATACACCCGAGAATAGATCTGTTAGTGCGAACTCGATAGGCCAGGAATGCAGACCTACTTGACTTACCTCCTCTCTCTCCGGGTGCGGAAACCTGGTTCCACCACCCTCCCATACTGCTTTGGGTGAGACTTTGGCTTGTGCAAGAAGGTCACTGCCAAAAGGGCCAGTAGTATAGTGTTTTTTTGGCAAACCTTAACCTCCGAACCTGGGTCAAGACCCCTCAAGCCAGAAAATGGTTCCATTGTCGGGACCAGGAGCATTTTGAGAGAGAGATCGGGTAATGCCAAGAACACATTGGAGACCTGAGAAGAAAAAGATCGATGACTGGTTCAAAAATAAAATTCAGGAATTCGCAGAAAGGGAGAATCGTAGTGCAAAGCTGACCATAGATAAGTGGAAGAATAAGTACATTTTCGTAGAGATTTATGAATTTTTTTTGTGACATTTGCGACCGAGCTTCATGAGTGGCTTGCAAGGCTCGTAGATTTCCAGAAGTGTTGGAAGGATGAATGGGTACGTAGTGGACCCCAGAGTTGATCCAAGAGTTAGAAAAGACTGATAACACCATCACTCACATGAAAGATCACTGGGTGGACAATGTGATAGGAGGATTCGTGACGGAATTTGCAACTAGTCAATTTTTTTCCTACTCCGAGGTAGAATGAAGGTTCTTCAAGGGTTTCAGGGGTAAGTTTCTTAAAACTCTGCCATTACTGATTAAGATCTTATTGTGTGAAAAGAGAATTTTGTGCAGCTATACAGAGTGAATGAGATCCGAACAAAGCAAGGGTACAACGCACAGTGGTAAGTATTACAGAACTAACCGGGAAGGAGATAGATCTATCTATAGCCCAGTAAGGGATTCGAATACACAAGAACCTCCAACTACACCACCGTCAAGCCAACACAGGGGTAAGAACTCACCCATAACTCCACCCCCACTAGAAGACGAGATGGCGTCGCACATGAACCTAGCTACCTTCAAGGGCATAGAGGATGAAGACATGGATCAGTTCTAGTTTGTTGCTGGATCGATATGGACTACGCAGAATGTGGCTAGCAATGCAGCTATCCCTCGCCTTTGAAGGAAGAGCCTTGGACTGGTACATGGGATACATCGATTAGCATGCGAATGCGACCATTGAAGTGATTAAGAATGCCTTGAAACAATAGTTCAAGAAGCCTAAGCCCTACTCTCAAATATTGAATGATCTAAAAGATTTCAAGAAATTACCGTCCGAGTCTATATGGGAAGTTGATCAACGGCTAAAGAAGGTAATTAGATAAGGAGGATTTTTGTATGATGATAGGTAGCACAAAGAGTGGTTCATTTCTATGTTTTTTCCCCACCTATGCGTGCCAATGTGTCATCAAGCCATTGAATCGCAGGAAAAGGCCTTGGAGATTATGATGAAGCTGGAAGCTGTGCTAAGGGATGATACCCAGTTAGGAGTACAAAAAGTACAAGGACAGTTAGAGGCAATGCACATGGAGATCCACAATCTGCGAAAGGAGCGAGGAATAGAGGCTAGTCCTAATAGATGGTGCATACGCTGCAGGGTGAATGGCCACATCAAGGACAACTGCCCATTTCTAGCAGACTACATGAAAGTTGGGGGACCCAGCCCATTGCATCCTAGGGAAGCTACGGGACCAAGTGGGCTGGTCTTGTGGTGCAATGATTGTCGTGTTTCTAGGCTACACGATACCAACCACTGCCCCTGCGTGGCCACATATATCCCATAAGTGAAGCAAAAATGGTGTAGGTTTTGCAGATATGTAGGACATGATGAGAAAAATTGTCAGACTTATGATCTAATGATAGACTGGGGGAACCTATATAGAGTGCAATCGGATCCTTCCTCCCTAAGATCCCCCTCGGGCATAGGTGGCTCCCCAGCTAGGAGCAAGGGAGGGGGCCGAGGTGGAAGCGCAGGTAGGGGGAGAGGAAAAATGATTTTCTATAACTGTGGACAAATAGGGAACTTTGAAAGGGACTGCACAAACCCTGCAAGGAAATCCTGCAGATAATGTAGGCAGCTGGATCATGTGATCGAATATTGCCTGATTCTGATAGACAAGATGCAGAAGAAGTAGCAGACACCTACACAAAATGTACAAAGGGTCAAGGTGGAACGTGGAGACAAAGGACCAAGTGTTAATGTTAAAACACGCATCGGCATTGCACTCAGAGGAGCTAAGGAGAAAGCTGAGGTAGAGCCTCTTATCTGTAAAGTAGCCATTAAACAAGAAGTTTTGGACCTACAGAAGGAAAAGGAAACCTTTTTCGCATCTCACCAAGAATTTTCTAAGGCTGTGGCATCTACTCCTAAAGTTCCCACAAACTTTAAGGCAGATGACTAGGTCAAACCATTCCTACAGGCATGTACGAAGTTGTTGCGCAACCAAAGGGCCATAGAAAACCTCAAATATTTGATAGACAGATGTGCAGAAAGAACAACCCCGAAGATGGAAATTAAGGATGTGCATAAACTATATAATCACAAGAGACGCATTGGTAGGGAGATGCGGTTAACTATGCAGATTGGTGATTATGAGATGGATCAGGTTATTCTAGACCTAGGCTCAGATGCGAACGTACTACCCAAGAAAACTTGGAAGTGGATGGGAGAACATAAGTTGAAATGGTCCAGTATCTAGCTGTGCATGGCTAATCAGCAGAATATCATACCATTGGAAATATTATCAAAGATTGTGGTAGATATCGCAGGAGTTAAGGTTCATGCTGACCTCAAGGTCATTTAGATTGTAGAATATGCAGACCCTTATCCATCGCTCCTAGGATTGGAATGGGCCATAGATATGGGTGGTATTATGAATTTGAAGAAGAGAATCATGGTGTTTGAGAGTGAAGGAACTCAGATGGTAGTACCACTAGACCCCGCAGAAGGACAAAAGTATACAAAACTAGTGCATGAGGAAGAGGAGGTGGATCACATCTATAAGTTAACCGTGAGGGATGAAGACTGGATCAATCCTATGACCGATGGTGTGCTGTGATGGGAAAAGGATAGCAAATGCTTTTCTGATTCTGACAGGGAAATGGAAAATTTCCAAAACGAGTTACATGATGTCTCAGCACTGCGCTGCTTGCGAATCACAAGGGATTTCCACTGCATATCCTCCTAGGTAAGAGAACTGCCCTACTTTGATGGTTCTGGTAGCATAAAAGAGTTTTTTCGAATATTTGGATTTGAGTTTCCAAGACAACGAAGGCTATGGGCCCTTAATCTAGCCATGCGCGCAACACCTGCAAGGTAGTGGGACACGCATAATGGGGCATTCCAGGATTGGGAGGAATGTCAGGATATGATGATCCTACGATTTGAGCCTTCGGCTAACGTGTGCATCAAGATGTTTCTTGGTCCAGGGGATCCGCACGAACATTTTTTCGCTTGGATGGAGAAATGGTGGGATCACACTATAGAAGAATGGGTTCACTTGTTTATTCATGCCTTGGGACCAATCCCCACTGCATGGT
Organism: Pinus albicaulis; assembly: GCA_034641835.2. Classification (NCBI taxonomy): domain Eukaryota; kingdom Viridiplantae; phylum Streptophyta; class Pinopsida; order Pinales; family Pinaceae; genus Pinus; species Pinus albicaulis. The sequence continues at coordinate 1,670,447,105 of CM076584.1, read as the reverse complement.
ACTTAGATGCAAAGCTACATCAGCGCACCCACCATTGGAAAACCTTAAAGGTTGAATTCGTGGGGAAATTTGGATTAGCAGGAGGAACGGAGGCACTTAAAAAAGCTCTACATGATATATATACCTTTTTATTTGGTGAATCCAGTCCCTACGCAGCATTGGAGATACCGACATGGGAAACAAAGATGGAGGATATTGTCAACTGCTGCAATATCACCATAGAAGAATGTGATGAAGATTTGTGCAATGTTTTTTTTCCAGAGTTAGAAGGGGAGCGCATAGTTGCAGGACCTCCATTACACACTGTGGATGTTACGAAGCCTATGAAGCTGCGAGAGGTTAATATTGGAATGGAAGAGAAGCCCAAGTTGGCTAAAATTGGGGATTATTGGGATAATGAGACAATAGGTAAGGTTGCAGAATTACTCACAGAATATCAAGACTTATTTCCAACAAAGTTTTCAAAAATTAAGGGGATCACAGGGGACTTAGGAGTTATGCACCTCACACTAAAACCAGATGCGCGCCCTGTGAAGCAGCGCCCTTATCGTCTGAATCCTAAGTGTAAGAAAAAGGTTAGGGAAGAAATCAATAAAATTCTCACCGTAGGTATCATCGAACCAGTCAAACAGTCGGATTGGGTAAGTCCAATGGTGGTTCAAGAGAGGAAGATGAAGGGGAAAATCCTCATCTGTGTGGAATTACGCAAATTGAATGATTCATGCATACATGACCCCTTTCTAACACCATTCTCGGATGAAATTCTTGATAGCATAGGAGGCCAAGAAGCGTACTCGTTCATGGATGGGTTCTCAGGATACCATCAGATCAGAATTGCACCTAAAGATCATAGAAAAACTATATTTTCTACTGAATGGGTATCCTTTCAGTATATGGTCATGCCGTTTGGACTCAAAAACACCTCTACCATATTCTTGCAAGTAGTAGTCGCATTGTTCAAATATTTCATCCATAAATTTCTAGAGGTGTACTTTCATGATCGGACTATCTTCAGCTTAGTAAAGATGCACGTTTCGAACCTTAACATGATGTTGGATTCCTGCCAAATGCACCAGATTCCCCTAAATATCAAGAAGTGTATCTTCTGGGTACCCTTCAGAATCTTGCTTTTCGATATAGTTTTCCGACAAGGGTTGATGGTTGACCCTGCAAAAGTTGCAGTTATCATCAATCTTGTAGTAAATATGGCTGAGAAACAACTTCGTTCGATCCTCGAACTTATGGGTGACTGCAGAAAGTTCATTCAGGGATACACGTTGATCACAACACCTCTAGAAAAGTTGCTTAAGAAGGATGTTTCATTCTTTTGGGATGATGAGTGTCAGAAGAGCTTTGAGCTACTCAAGCAAAAGATGGTCTCTATGCCTATTCTTATATTTCCTGATTGGGCGAAGGTATTTCATGTTCATGTTGATGCTTCCAGAATCGCCCCGGGAGCAGTCCTTATGCAGATTGGAGATGGAAACATTGATCACCCAGTCGCATTTTCTAGTCAAAAACTTTCCGATGCAGAGCACAACTATGCCACCACGTAGCAGGAAGGATTAGCTATAATCTATGCATTACAGAAGTATCGACACTATCTATTAGGGGGACACTTCAAGATGTTTAAAGATCATTTGGCTTTGAAGTACCTGGTGAATAAGCCTATGTTGGAGGGGAAAATCATTTACGGCTTCTCAAGGTTCTAGGTACGACTTGAAATAATTATCAAATCCGTGAAGTTTGGAATGCGGGCTGCACCAATTGTCCTAATTTGTGAATACAGGAACCAACCAACTTGGAAGAAGGATTGTCTGATGCGTAGCTGTTTTCTATTAAGGTAGTCGATGCATACTTTGCTAACATCATTCAGTTCTTGACTACAGGCATGGCACCCACAAAGTATTCGATGCAACAAAAGAAAGAGTTGGTAACCCGTGCTGTGGATTTTACCATCATCGCAGGTCACCTCTATAAGATGGGAGCAGATGAAGTGCTACGAAGGTACATTTTGGAACATGAATGACACGCTATCTTAACAGAAGCCCACGATGGGGTAGCAGGAGGTCACTATGCAGGGAATGCAACGACACAGAAGATCTTAAGAGCTAGATTATGGTGGCCTACCCTGCATAGTGATTCTCATGACTATTGTAAGGCCTGTGATACATGCCAACACACCGGAAGGCTGTCCCGCGAGGATGAAATTCCCCTCCAACTGCAAATGGCCCTGCAAGCATTTGACAAGTGGGCCATCGATTTTGTAGGACCTATCAACCCACCCTGAAAGAAGACAGGTGTGTGTTACATTATAATTCCTACTGACTATGTAACTAGGTGGGCTGAGGCACAAGCAGTGAAGGATTGCACTACAGATACTGCACACTTCATCTTTGAGCAGATTCTGACCAGATTTGGATGTCTGAAAATCCTGAAGAGAAATGGTGGTACGCACTTTGTCAATGAAATAATACAAGCCTTGACGGAAGAATTTTAGATCCATCATGCGAAAAGAACTCTGTATCATCCTCAGGAAAATAGAGCGGTTGAAGGTTTTAATAAGGTCTTGGAGCATGCACTGACCAAGTTCTGTAATGCCGATCACAACAACTAGGACATGCACATTTCATCTGTTCTATGGTCTTACTGAACCACCTCTAAGAAGTTGACAGGGAAAACATTGTTTAAGATTGTCTATGGTAAGGAGGTCATTATGCCCATGGAGTGCATTGTTCCTAGCTTGCGCATCGCAACCTTCACAAATATGGCAGAGTCTGATATCATGGAGGAACGGTTAGCACAACTTGTGGCTTTGGAGGAAGACCGTTTCATTGCTAACTTCCATCAACAGGTTCAGAAGGAACGGGATAAGGCATGGCATGACTGACATATTTGACAACAGTCATTTGCAGAGGGTAAATTAATGCTACTTTATGAGAGCTAGTTTGCGAAGCACCCAGGGAAGTTCTGACAGCATTATCTTGGGCCCTATACAGTTAAAGAAATCACGGATGGCGACACTGTTCAGTGAGCTATCCTGAGTGGCGATATGCTACCCAACTATGTCAATGGCAGTTGGCTCAAACAGTATCGGATCAAATGACTATATGGTTGGAGTAGCTATATGAAGTAGGAGAGACCCACCAAGGAAGGTAAGCGTAGTAGGTACCGTGCTCCGTGTAGGAGGCAGCCACAAGATTGGAATCCTGGGGAAGTGTGCTGGAGGCGCGGGAATAAACTCAAAACACATCAAATGTGCTGGGAGCGCGTGGGGTATGCTAAAAGTGCAGGGGTGCACTGGGAGCATAGGGGTGCGCTGAGTGCACCAAGGGTGCAAAAACTAGCCATTGGAACAGTCAAATTGGGTAAAAAGAAAAAGTTACCATTGGAAGGAGCGGATGATCGGCATTTAATGAGGTAATTTCTAGAGATTTTTTATTGTTTACTTGATGGTAAGTTCCAAGTGCACTTTACCCTCTCTTGTTTTTATCACAAAAGCTATAAAAAGGGTAGGATAGATCAGACAAGGGTTCTGTATCACTGGAATAGCTTGTACTTGGCATGTTCTTCCTTGACGAATTTGTGCTATAAGAATTTATGTGCCTATAGTGTCCCTTTCATGTCTAAGCAACCTACTCCCTCTAACAGTAGCAATCCAAAGTTTGTCTTTCGCGCTCGAATGACGGCCACAAATCATGCTGAATCCTCAGTACTAGTGACCTCGGCAGAGCCAGAAACTAAGGAAGTGGTGGAGATTGAGTTCGAGGCAGAAGAAATTATCTCCACGCCAATCCCAGTCATGATGAAGGGAAAGGAAAAAGAACAGGGCTCAGGGAAACCCCCGAAACCTGCAAAATGGGCTAGAGGGAAGCCTCGTACTTCCCCACAAAATGTAAAATCCTCGCAAGCAACGCCCCAAGCGCGTGTTGCTTGGGAAGAGGCTCAGGTCCCAGATCCAATCAATTGGTTACCTCCATTTTTTTGGTTGTGCAGGCCCTCGATGTGCATGCCAAAGAATCTCGAAGGCCTGATCACCTACTGCAGATGCCGCTGACCCCGGGAGAGGTCCTCGTTATTGGTGAACCTTTTGGAAGGCTCTATGAGATCAAATTTGATGATCATTACTTGGAAAATTTGGAGGTCTTCCCTGATTTAGTGCCCGAGTTATATCTTGAATGAGTTCAGGAGGATTATGGGATGAAAATTGTCCCCGTAATATTGCATTTCGGCCACTACAATATCACGGACTATCTTGTGCATCAGTTTATTGCCCTGGTCCATGATGGGTGTTTATGGATCAAGGATCGAATCCCTATCGACACTGCGCTCATCCATCAAATCACTAGTCTTACTATGGACGGGCTGAACCCTCTGGAGCATGTTGGAAAGAAGTATGAAGGGGAAACTGTTGAATATGTGTGACAAAAATACCATGTGGAGAGGAATACTCGCAGCTTCATTATAAAAACCATCAGTGATCCCACTACGCAACTGGGTACCATGTTATTGGCATGTAAGATGATGCGCAAGTGCCAAGTGGCCTTCGTCCTCGCATACGTAATTCAGCTAGCAGGCCAGTGCAAGAAAGGGGTCTTCTTCAATTGGTCACAATATTTGTGCAATGAGTTTTTGGCCAATGTCCGTGAATCATAGGAGTAGGGACGGGCATTTCACTATTCTTGGCTGCTACTTCTCATCGCATTGATAGCCTGGGAAACACTTGAGGAATCGGTCCTCCTAGAGCTCACGCTTGACATGTGAGAGGGGGCCCGATATACAAAATTATGCAATTCTAAGGATACACAGCGTCTTGAGGAAAACTAATTATTCTGGGTCCTCTTTCAAAGTAGCTTGGCAGAAACCATTAATTCCAGACCACTTTCATCTCCAATAGTATATGAAAAATAAATGAGCATTGTGGCATTCCAGGTCACCATACACAACATCCAGATCCAAGCACACAAGGATAAAGGCTGGAATTCGCTCCCTTATATGGTGGCAGACGAAGAAACTGACAATTTAATTGTGCTCTGGCCTCCTAACTGGAAGATCGGCTTCAAAACCAGCATGAAGGCCACCGAAGGAACTAGTACAATGAAAATAATCCCACCTGTCATCATCAAGGATACCGAAAGACCGAGCAAGAGTACAGGGAAGGACACAGGTGCAGTAGCACAAAAGGATGCACAGCAGAAGCATACCACCGAGAAGAACACCGAGGCACAGACTCAACTAGATTCCTCACTAGACTTGGGTACAAAAGGAGTGGATGTGGGAGGAACTGCCTCCCCTCGAGACATGAATCGAACAAGCGAGCCTGTCAAAGGGCCCTGAAAGAAGCAGCACTCTCAGCGGATGGAACGAGATGAGACAATCATGTTGACCGAAGGAGACCACGAACAAATTGTTGACGTGGTCACTTTGGCCATGGAAGACAGATGGTTAGCTTTAGAAGCACAGTAGAGAGCTGCGATCGACACAATTCAGGGTGAACTCAGTGCTCTACAACTGACGACAGACATGCTGCAAACTAGTGTGACTTAGGTACAAACACCTTCAGCAACCGGTAGTGCAGCACTAGTTACAGAAGAAAGTCACCTCTGTTCATTACTTGGCGTAGCCCTTCTGATGAGTCCACCCGACCTGGGAATGCAAGTCCAAGCCGGTGCAGAAGTACAACTAAATTTAGCTAGGCTACTGCAAGAGGCATTACAGGGTCTCAACACCTCATTGTTTCAGGAAATCCAACATCGGGACCTACAAGTTCACCAATAGCTCAATTTAGCTGAGCATACAATCACAGAAAAGAACGTTGAAGTGTCCCTTCCCACCGCGCAACAAATGGAGCTAGAAAACTTAATTCACAGGCTCTACGAAAATTTTACAGAAGAAATACTGGCCACAGCCACCCCCCAGGCTAATATTGAAGGGTTGGTCACAACATTAAAGGCCTCCAGGACGAAATTTCAGGTGGTCAAGACAAAAATGGAGCAGTATATCGCAGATTTGCAAGCTAAGTTGCAGGCCGAAACACCTCCGGAGGTACGGGCCCAACAAGCTGCACTAGTTACCGTGGCTACAAACACCATTACAAGGCAGATTGCTCAGGGTGCCCAATTACTGGAAACAACCATGCAGATATGGACCAAGGTCCAGCGCGACTCGAGCCTGCAAGAGATCCAGGACCTGCGGCAGAAGGAAGAAGCATTCGACAAGATAGAAGCCACCCTGCCCACTTTGGTTCCTGCTTAGTGCTTGGCACGGTTGTGAACCAGTCGCGCCCTCCAAAATTATATTGATGAATTTCAACATAATAAGAAGGTTCTCGGTGACCGCCTGAAGCCTTGGTCTACTAAAGCCCTCAAGCTCTCATAGGATGTTTTTGTTACTGTTAAGCAGCTAAACCAGACTCTAGAGAGCATCACCGCTACAACAGAAGGCCCAACTTCGTAGAAGTTGGTAGAAATTGTGCAAAATGCTGCAACTCAGAGTGAAGGTGTGATGCCCCCATTGGCTGAAGTGATCAGACTGATACAGGCGCAGGTGGATACCCCACCATCACAGTGACTCGGGATGAGTCATAAGATTGTGTTGGGGGACTGTTGGAACATGGTCTCCTAAAGCTGCGATTTTTTTCCATTTTTGTGTATTTTTTGTATTATTTAGTCTACCACATGGGTTATGGGGTGGGTCAAAGCCCCAAAATGCATTGTAACGGATCAAGTGTAGACCAAGAGTTCGCAAGTTTGTGGACCATGAGACGCGTATGCTAAATCATTATAAATAGATGAACCTTTTTTTAGTCTTAAGGTAGGAAAGAATTAAGATTGATGCTAAGCACAAATTTTTATATCTATTGTCGGGTTGTTTGGGTAAGGGCTCTTGTTGGCTGTGTGTGTGGAGATCCTCAGTCCTGCTGTGTGCGGACCCTGCTGGATGTGTGCATAGGTGGTATTTTGGGATTGTAAGAGGATTTTACTATTAATATATATGTGAAGTACTGTTGGACATCTGATGTTATCTGGATTTGTTTTGTATGATTGATGTGAATCTGGGCTACATGATTAACTTGTGAAAATATCTATTTGAATAGCTGCGAACTATGAAAGTATCCATGTTTCTGGTATATGTATTTGTGATATCTTAATTGTTGCGATTATAGTATTATGTGCTAATAAATTGATACTACGCACATGGATGTGAATATATTTGCTAAATCTGTGCACGATAGTAGCTCTGTTACATTATATATGCCTAAGAATAGATCTGTTAGTGTGAACTCGATAGGCTGGGAACACAGACCTGCTTGACTTACCTCCTCTCTCTCGGGGTGCGGAAACCTAGTTCCAACACCCTCCCATAATGCTTCAGCTGAGACTTTGGCCTACGCAAGTAGGTCACTGCTGAAAGGGCCATTAGTATAGGGGTTTGTTGGCAAACCTTAACCTTTGAACCTGGGTCAGGACCCCTCGAGCCAACAGCCTACTCAAAGAAGTGAATAACAATCAATCATGTATTCATTTACTTGATTGGTTGCATTGGAGAAAGGAGTTCACTTAGTGTATGTATCATCTCCAAGTTAGTTAGGGTACGTAGGTGTGCAAATAAGCTAAGCACTCTGAGCATCTTTCAAATCTTAGGCATAGATTGATTTTCATTTTCAGATCAGTAGGTTTCAGACTCTAGTTTCAACACAGTTCTTGTCTCACCATTCAAGTTTTCAAGGTGAAGTAGTATTTTCAGCTGTATGGATTGCAATGGATAAGTTTAATTGTAGTTTCAGTTCAAATTTCAGTATGCTTAAATGGGCTAGCCAAGCATGTGGTCTATTTCTCTCAGTCAAAGTCAAGAGGAAAAACCAGCTATTTCATAGCCACTAAGTTGCTTGACAGTTCAAGGTACAAGTTGTGGACCCACCCAATGGATCAGACCACTATCCTGCGGTGTTCTTGATACCTCTTTAAGGAGTTTCCATCCCCAGCTGGAGCCACTATTAGAACCTTATAATTTACAGCATTAGAAGGTGACTGTGTACTTCCTCTTTGGAAAATTTTCATATCTTAAATGAATGTCAATATTCAAAACATTTTCAAAGCATTCAACCATTGGAAAAGACAAAGGCAGCAGAGAAGAAGTTAAGGTAGAAAAAATAGCAAGGGCAGAATCGTGCATGTTTGGGTTGAGTCATGAACGTGTAGTCTATGAACAAATAGAAAGGAACAAACGAGGCATGACCAATGAAATAAATTCGGCAAACCACCGCCAGAGATCAATGAGGACCGTTGGATCTAATCAATCAACGGCTGAGATTAAACCACCCATTCACCCACCACATTTATTTTGATTTCATTTCCCTTTCGTTAAAACCTTAACTTTCGGCTTTTCTGCTTCATTTTCTACTTCACCTGTTTAAACACCATTTCACATCACAAATATTATAAATTAGTGTCTAAAGCGCCTGCAATGTATCCAGTTTAACTTGCAATGCAGTGGTGGGACTTGATCGCATCGCAAATCACAAAACTTAAAAGAAAAGTTGTGAAAATAAAATATTAAAAACGTGAAGTGTGATATGCAATGCCACAGTGGGGCGCAATCACAGATTGTAGATTTTAGAAAAAAAGTGCAAGGACAAATGTTAAATTCACCGAAATGTGATATGAAGTGATGTAGCAGGGTGACGTGGCATGATGACGTGGCAGGTGACATGGAAAGATGACATGGCAAGGCGACGTGGCCAGGTGACGTGCCAAATGATGTGGCCCTAGCCTGCGTACTTCACATCACATGTTTTAATAAATAAGCACGAAGGTAAATGTTATAATTGGCGAAGTGCAATGTGCGATGCGGTGGGGCCTGATCGCAATCGAAAATTGCAAGTTTAATGAATAAGTATAAAGGTAAAGTTTAGAGACTGCGACATGCAAAGTGCGATGATTAGCGCGGATGTGATGTGGTTCAAAGATGAAATCTGAAGGTTTTCAGATCCGGGTAAATGAGTTTTACATTGTTTTGCTTTGAAAAAGGGGTTAAACGCAAAAATAAAGGACTCAGGCAACAAAAGGGTCAAATTGGGTCCCACCCATGTGCTATGTTATTCCACCTCTAATCGGCCTCCACCTTTCCTCCCTCTCCACTCCTCTCCCTACATTTGATGGCTGTTATCCATTTTTGGCCTCCTCACAGCATTCGAACTTTATCATAAGGGGGGGCGGGGGTCTGAAATGGGCGGTATCCCATACTGCCCATCTGTCTACGTGTCGCAACCAAGATCACGCTACACCCCCCTATCCAATACCGCTACCACCCTTACCCCCCAACGGAAAGCGGCTTCAATCGTCCTCCCAAACCACTGTCATTGTATGACCATTTCCAAGGCCAGCACGCCACGTCCTCCCTCATACATCCCTGTCTGTCAACTGTCATCCCTCCAAAACCAGGCATACGAGGTTTGAAACTTATTCTGTTAATAAATAATGTGAAACACGGCTAGAAGGGCTCTGGTAGCAAAAGGCATTTCATGCAGACTTGTTATGGTTATAACGAAAGAGACTAAAGGGGCAGAAAAACACATTAGCATCAACACCAATCAATGAGAAACGACCAACACTACACCAAATTAATTACTAAATGTCATTTTTCTGCAAAACACAACCAGATGTGAGAGCCCCCATTGGTTGCCTCTTCGAAGCCATCAAAACCACCCCCACAGCTTATTGTTTGATCTTTCGAGGAGCCATTGAAGCGTTTGGGTCTACGAAAAGTTGTCCAGAAATAATTCTAGAGGCAGTTATTGTCAGTGATGTTTGAATCAAGAATCGCATGGCCACACTTGTCATTTTTTGCTTAATTGTAATCAGTGAAAGTTTGCCGACTATGGTAGGGAAATCGACTTATTCTTTAGAAAGATATTGCATACCTTAGTAGCATCAACGGTTGGAAAAATGGACCCTGCTAAAGCTTGCATTGTAAGAAGTATTGGAACTCTGTAATTGTTTGAGCTGGGCATCAATAATAAGAGGTCATTCATAGGATTCTTGAGTTATGTTAATTGTGATGTTTTTCCTCTATATTAATGTTTTCCTTTGTCTTTTCATGTTGTGCGTCGATTTATCTGATTTCAAAACATAAAATTTAAATTCAGATTTGCTAAAAGAGCACCTTAATTATGTCTGTGTTTGTTATCTTAATGTTTTCCTCTGAGACCTGAATGCAGAATTCACATAGGGTCTGCTCTGTATGTAAGTTGAACCTTAATCTCCTTCTCCCATCTCATAGTCACACTGCTAGTAAGATCCAGTCTGCATAGCTAGCTTTCCCTGTGAATGCCCCTAAAAAGTTGATGGACAATTCCTTCCATAGCCCAATGGAATAGCATATGAAGTCCTATATCTCCAACCACATATCCAATCAAACAAACAACCCCCATCATTGTAACTACCCTAATATTAGCACTTGTAATTATGAAGTTAACCATAAATAGAGAGAGTCATCTCTGAGTCTAGGAAGACTAGGTCCTAGACTCAAAAGTACTTTGATGTTGTCCTCTTCTGTTTTTCCTTGCCAATCTTGCAAATTATAGAGTGATAACATTATGAATTAAAATTATATATAAATAAAGAAAAATGTTTATAAAAAAATAGTTAAAATAAATAATTAATATAGAAAATAATAAAGGAAATAATTAATATAAAAAATAGTAAATAATAATAACAATCTCTAATAATATGATGATCTGATTAATGCTAAAGACATTGATGTAAAAAATCTGTAATATTTATAAAAATTTCCAATTTATGACAAAATTATAATATATTTTATCTTTTTAAATAAAAAATTTTAAAATTTATGAATTAAAATTATATCTAAATAAATAAAGAAAAATGTTTATCTAAAAAGATAGTTAAATTCCATAACAAGGTAAATTGAATTCCAAAAGAAAACAAAGTAAGTTGCTTGTCTTGTAGTTGAATTTAGCAGTACATCACTTAGTGGAACATGTTGGTATTGTAAGTTGATTATCTTGTAGCAGTACATCACTAAATGGAAAAGGCTGGTATTGGAGGAATTAACCTACCCCTCATGGAGATCATCTCTCTCGATCAAAAGTCATGGGAGTCTCTGTAGAAGCCTTGAAATGAAGCAACTGATCAGATAGCTTAAGCTAAGACTAATTCGTTTAAATAAAAAAATAAACATTACCGACTCTATGCCTTCAATATGAACCATTACAACTTTCTTATGAATTTTCACCATTAGTTTGGCAAGGTTAGTTTGGCATTGTTCTATGGTGGAATATTTCATAATAGCTTCTCACTTTTTTTGAGTGATAAAATTTATGGGAAGAAAATCCCAAAGAGGATATTTATTGTCATCTTGGTAATTGCCAAAATCTTAATATTCAGTGGAACTGGTCAAAATTTAATTCAATATGTGAAGATTGATATTTTATAGGATAAATAAAAACAAAACAATAAATTCTATTTATTGAAGTAAAATAACGGCTTAAACGTTGATGAGCCTCTTGTCAAGAGAAGGAAGGCTAAAAGAAAGGCAAAGAAATCTAGTAAACAATTCAGAGATACTCCAACCAGAAGGAAAAGAAGGGTCACTTCTGGACCCAGAAAAGACAGAAAGGGAGATTATAAATACATCCCTAAAACACATTACTATAAGCCATCTGAAATCCACCTACATTCCCATAAGAAAGAAAGGTGGAATAAGTTAGCCTGTTGGTTATGTGGGAAAACAGGTCATACTTCTAGCAAATGCCCAGATGGTGAATAATCCAAAATGAATAGAGGCAAGAAATATCAGCCTCTAAATAAAAAAAAGAAAGTTGTGAAAATAGAGACTCCAATGTTATGTATGAGGTGTGGGTCTAGGAATCACAAATATAATCAGTGTCCAAATGTTGTGATTCATGAACAAATTTAACAACAACAGCTTGAAGAATCATCCTATGATTCTTGTAGTTCCTCTTCTTCTAAATCATCAATAGAAGAATTAAATACTCATATGCAACAATGTTTCTGTTCAGATTCATATGATTGTCATTGCCACTACTCTACTGATTCTGGTTGTTCAAATGACATTTCTTTTGAAGAAAGGAATCATCAGAAAGAAAAAGTATTGATGGCTCAGAGTGCTGATGAAGAAGAACTCAAATTCTATCACAAATTCGTGCCATGGAAGAAGGAGAAATGAAAGATAAGCTTCTTGAAGCTTTTTTGAATCAGATTCATTCCTCCAGTTCCAGCAAAGGATCTTCCAAAAAGCCTATCTTTGTGGATGCTTCTTATGAGCAAAACAAAAAATCCTTCCAGCATGATCAACTGCAATCTAAGGTTCGCACACTCACTTTGGGGGAGGTAAGTAGAGAAATTCATAACCTCAAAGCAGAAATCTCTACTCTTAAATATCAAGTAGCTTAGTTAGAGAAAGGCAAGAAACCTTTAGCACAAAATATTACTGCATGCAAAACCGCATATACTCTGCATTCTGCACCAAAATCTATTGAGTCTCAATTTGAAATAATTGAGGGAAGAAGGGATCCTACAGTAGGTTTCAGAGAAATGACGATACTAGCAATTGAATATCAACATCATCATGTTCTCATTAATGTCTGCATCAAAGGGGAAATGTTTTCCCTAATAGCCTTAATTGATTCAGGTGCAGATATCAATGTTTTCAATACAAAGGTAATCCCAGCCAAATATTGGGTTGCAGCTACCAGAAAAGTAGTTGGGTTGGGAGATAAAACCCTTAAATATGAAGTTCCAAGAGCTTCCATATGTTTTGAGCGACATTGCATAAAGCTAAAGTTTGCAGTAGCAGAAATTCCTGTTGACTGTATATTAGGAAATGTCTTTCTTGCAGCCGTGGAACCACATGGTTCAGTTAGGCTAAGAGGAAATAGAGCTGGATACTTTATTACTATCCCGACATCTGATGGGAGTCAAAGACAGATTGAAATGCCATATATTTCAAATCCTAGAATCTCTACAATGGTTCAGGCTATGAAAGAAATAGACAAAGCTGAAACCAAATTGACTGAATTGAAAGATTTAAAATCTACTATCCAAATAGGGGAATAGTTAAAAACCCCTACAGTTATAAATAAAATATCTGAACTTAAGAAAAAGGTTGAAGAAGAATGTTGTTCTGAAGAGCCCAATGCTTTCTGGCACAGAAAGCAATATAGTGTTGATCTGCCATACAAATCAGGATATGAAGAAAGACCTTGCAAGAGAAGAGCCATTCCTATGAAAAAGGAATATAGAGATCTCTGTGAAAAGGAGATCAAGCAACTATTGGATAGAAAGTTGATAAGAGAATCCGACAGTCCATGGAACTGTTATGGATTCTATGTGAATAAAATATCTGAACAGATTAGAGGTATCCCAAGATTAGTTATAAACTATAAGCCTCTAAATTTAGTTTTAGCTGACAATACCTATCCAATACCTCACAAGGGTGATTTGTTAACCAGAATCCCAGGAGCAAAAATATTTTCAAAGTTTGATCTCAAATCTGGATTCCGGGAAGTGGCCATTGTAGAGAAGGATAAATTCAAAACTTCTTTCAGTATTCCTGTTGGTCACTACGAATGGAATGTCATGCCATTTGGTCTGAAACACGCTTCAAAGTTTCAGAAAGTAATGGACTCAATTTTTAAGGCTTATTTTGATTGGTTAATGGTGTACATAGATGATATTCTTATATTCTCTAAGAATATTCATGACCACTTCAAGCATGTATAGACTTTCTTGCAAGTAGTCAAAAGAAATGGTCTTGTTTTGAGTAAGAAGAAGATTGAATTATTTCAAACTTCTATTAAGGTCCTTAGCCATACAATCCAAAATGGCAAGATATCTCTCCAAAAGCATGCCCTTGAATTTTCAGGGAAATTTCCTAATGTTATCATGGATAAAACCCAGCTTTAGAGATTTTTGGGATGTTTGAACTATGTCAGCAATTTTTATTAGGATTGTGCAAAGGATAGCTCTTTTGAATTGGATATTAAGAAAGAATCCTTCACCTTTTACTAATTCTAATACAAATGTTGTAATAAATATAAATGCTAAGGTAAAATATCTCCCAATTCGATATGTTTTTGATGATAGTTCTTCTAAAATCGTTGAATCAGATGCCAGTGATTTGGGATGGGGAGGAGTGCTCAAAAAAAAGAAAGATGATAAGGAAAAAATAACTTAGTTTGCCTCCGGAACATGGAGCCCGACAGAATGAAATTATTCAGTCATTGAAAGGGAGGTAAAAGCTGCATGGAATTCTATTAATAAATTTGAAATTCATTTGTTCAATAGAAAATTTTTATTAAGGTCTGATGCTTCTGCTTTAAAGAAAGTTTTAACAAAGGACATCAAAAATCCTAGTGAATCAAAGTTCACGAGATGGCAGGCCTTATTTTCCAATTTTGACTTTGATGTAGAACACATTAAAGGATCTAAAAATTGTCTGGCAGACTTTCTCAACAGGGAGCATATCCAGCACCCAGAACATATACTGGTGATTGTAACAGAATGGGACCCTAATAAATAGAAGGAAATACTTAGATCCATTCCTGAAGATAAGAGTTGGCGAGAATATTGTGACCAGTGGAAACCAACTTGGAAACTTAGAAACACTAAAGTTTTGGATGCCAATCTGCGGAATCACACAGACATTCTACACCTTGTTCCTGAAAGAAAGGTGTATCCCAAAGGTAGCAGATGGATCCATGACATGGTGTATTCCAAAAGCATGGCAACAACTCACCAAGCAGAAGAAACATTAAGGACCGACTTCCATGATATCACCATGATATGGTCTGAAGGAAGTGACAGACACAGAGTCTATCACAAATACTTCTGTATAAACAGAACCAGAAATCCTGCATGGACACATAGAAATATTTTTTCCTAGTGGCCAGGAGGAGATCCAAATCATATTTTTCTTGACACAATATATAAATTTTCATGTTATAAAAAGCTCTGGGGGATCCGCTGAATGTAGATGGGAAAAAGCAAACCCATTACACAAAGCTAAAATTTGGCCCAACTTGGATTATGCAACAAAATCAACAGTGTGATTGGCTACAAGACTGGTGGAGTGACTTCGGCATCAACAAAACAACCATTGACCCTGTTTATTATGAATCATATTTTCATTTGGACTGTGACTGGTGTTTAGAAAATAATATTCCTAAGTTCTTTCATACTCCTTGCAGAACTATTAATGATCTTCAATTAACAAAAAATCAAATCCTGCACCAATATATGACTAGACACTATGAGTGGTTAGTCATGGCTAAGATTAAACACTAGATTGTATTAAAAAAACCCATGATCGTTAGAAGAATTTACACTAAAGCATGGCAGGAGCCTTTGTATAAAAGATATCGATTTCCCAGTATTACTCCATTGGATAATCCGGCATAAATGGTTCTCGTGGACTCCATACAAAAGTATCCACATTGTTCATGATGCCTAGTCACGACTAAATTGTGATTGGTTTTCTCGAGGAATTTCCAGTAAAAGGTCTCCTCTTTGTAGTATTTTCAGTTTTCTCGTGGGATTTCTGTACAAAAAGTATCCACTATGCTTTGTCTTACTTTTGTCCCCACATGTCTCTGTCCAGACTTGGAAGCTCTGTGCAAATGTCGCCTCGGCGTTACTCGAAAGCAATGATTCTATTTCCAAGTTATGGGTCCTACACGAATGTTTGTCCCCTATCCTTTTTTATATAAGGAGGGTAAGGCTCATTCCTGAGGCATCATAGTTTAGAATTAGAGAGTCAAAGAGTCTTTGGGAGTCTATTGAGTCTGAGTTATTTCCTACTCTATATTTGCAGGCTGATAAGCCTAATCTGCTTGCATCACGAAGTAAAACCAGATTCTTGTCATTAGGTTGTTCTCAGAAGCCTTCGTATCAGTGTGAGAGCACTGGTAAGAACCTAAAGTGGCCAGAACACATAGGATTGTCTATATGTGTGTTTATGTGTCTTTGTTCAAAGACTGAGTCTGTGAATCGGCGAGGTAGCCTCCAGAAAGCTATCTTATTCATTAAGAAGCAAACACTGGTAAATGCCATCACAGTCCATCTCAGGAAAGAACAACAGAGTCTGTATCATAACTCTCTGTAATATGAAATCTTCTGATCAATAAAGAGCAAGATATTTCCGCATATTTTGAGTACTGAAAACTCTGAGTGCATTTTAAATTTTGTTGAGGTAGTATTTGTGTTACTGTTTTACACCAGAAGTTCGCCAGAGGTTCGCAAAAGGGTAGAAGGGACACCAAGGCCGTTAAAAGGTGAGGGAAGCCGTAGAGAAAGGATGCCAGAGTGTGAAATACCCGAGTAGGTTCATGTATGGGTTCATGTACGAGTGAATAAGTAAACAAAAAGAAGAGACTCAGCAAGGCCAGTCAGCCTGTGTTGCTGTTGCAAGCTTCAGTTAGAAGCTCCTGTGTAAAGTTGGTATCAGAGCCAGAAGTGTGATCTGGTTCGTGAAGGTTAGTACTCAAATACACTACTCTTTATTGAAAATGGATCCAATCAGAAGATCTATTTCTTTTCGAGAATTATATGAGAAAGATAAAGCTGAAGAAAATCCCCTTAGGGATATGTTTGCATCTGCTTCTAGTCGTGTGATTAATTCTGCTGAATTAGAATATGAAGAATCACAACCATCTGCTAGATAGAAACTTCCTAGTATTGATGCTTCTCATGTATATTCAGATCTTACTGTTTTTCATTTAAAGGCCGCTACTAGAATCTCCATTAAGGAATATATTAGCCAAATACAAGAAAACTCCGAATGTGTACAGTCCATTCCTCTTCTGAATTCTAAGCAACTTCAAGCTGAAGCCAAAAGGCTAAAAACTCAGTACTTGCATTTGAGATGTATTAGAATCGGCATTAATGCTCTGACACATCAAGGGCTAAATACCTTTGTCGTAGCCAAACAATACGGTCTATTTATTGATGTTCATCTTAACAATAAGATTGCATATCAAAATTAATTGCAAAAGACAATTTGAATTAAATAGGATTAGAGATGCATTGGAGTCTCCACAAAAGCCATGAACTAATGCAATTGATCACGGTCACTAAGATCAAGACTAATTCGTTGAAAAAAACAAATAAGAAATAATATGCAGCAGCTTGGGTCACTAAATGCATGAAAAAATGAAGTTTTTCAGGGGTTATTTATTTACTTATTTCACTTTTAATGCATTATTTATTTATGTAATTTTAAATATGAATTTTCCTGATTTTTTTTTAGTGTATCACAATTTTATTATTAATAAATAAATTTTCCTTTTCCGCTTTTATATATATATATATATATATATATATATATATATATATATAATAATTGCTCATTGATTATGCTAAGCATTATATAAACCACAGTAATAGCAATGACAGGGATTAAACTACCCTGCAATAGTTGTTTAACTTAAATTCTTCATTATAAAAACTGAAAAGTAAATTTAATAATTTTTTATTCTTAATATTTGTATAGACATAAATAATATCTATTAGTAGAGCCACCGTGAAATATTGATATTTATGTTATTCTTTGTAAATCCATAAAACAAAATAAAATAACAAGCTTACTTATTTTTTTTATTTCAATTGTGAAAATTTAATTCAAACCCATTCGAAAACTAATTACTAATGATATAAAGGATTGTTTAAATTGGATTGCTATTTATAATTCTGAGTAAACGGAAAATAATAAATTTATTTTTGGAAACGATAAAATATTTATCTTCAAACTTTTATTATTATGCTTTCGATAATATTCTCTTACATTGGTAAACTATGTACTTCCCGGAGCGAAGAGTTTATTCATTAATTAACTTTAAAAAGGAGAAGTCAATTACAACCTAAAGTCATGGCCTAATAGTAATTAATGTTTATAAATTACAACCTAAACTGATGGTCTAAAAGTGATTAATGTTTATAATTATGGAGTAAAGTGATTCTCTAAAAGATATTATTGTTTATAATTCTTGAGTATAGGGCAATATGATAAATTTGTTTTTGGGATGGTAAATATAAAGTTTTAAACTTGTGTTATTATGTTGTATTTTCTTACATATTTAATTTTTTATTTTTTTAATAAGGTGGGAAATACAATGTAATTTAGTTAAATTAGCAATAGGATAGTCATTATTGATTGTTAATTGTTGATGTAAATTAATTCATTAGTTTTATTTAAAGAAAACTATTTCACCTATTGATAAAATATGATGTTTGAATTAATAAATAAAAACTCGTTGGTCAGCTCTACGAAAGAGACTCTGAACCAGGAGAGTCTTTCTTTGCATAATGCTCTATAGTCTCAATACAACTCAACCATTATATAGCATATATAGATGTAGGGAAGTTAGAACCATACCCTAAGAATTAGAAACTAATTCATATACTAAGGTGTTGTGAACGACCACTCACTGATTAAGGATTTTTCATTATCTTTTAACACACCCCTTAATGGAGAAGGGGTTCAAAAATATGCCTAACATCTCCCTAAACATTTCAAATTTAATTCTACCAAGAGGCTTAGTGAAAATGTCAGCAACATTGTCACACGTTTTACAATATACAAGATGGATTTCTCTTGATTGAACTTTCTCCCTGACAAAGTGGTATTGTGTATCAATGTGTTTAGTGTTCTTGTGAAGCACCAGATTATTATCAATTTTGATTGAGCTCTGGTTGTCGCATCTGATAATTTTTGCAATCTTTCTATTCTTCCCCAATATCCTAGAGAAGTCTTCACAACCAAACTTCCTCACATGTTGCTGTAGACATAACTTGATACTCTGCTTCCGCTGAAGACAAGGAAATTGTGTTTTGTTTCTTACTTCTCCATGTAATCACCCCAGATCCAATGTTGAATGCATAGCCTGTTACGGATCTTCGGTCGTCTACATTTCTAGCCCAATCAGAATCTGTAAACCCTATCAATCTAACATCAGAAGAATCAATATAAATAATACCATAATCTATAGTTCCTTGTAGATACCTTAGAATGCCTTTTTTGCAATCCAGTGGCTCTCAAGTGGTTTGGACATGAATTGACTTAGCACACTAACTGCATAAGCAAAACCTAGTCTAGTGGTAGTTAATTAAATTAGACTCCCAACCAATGGTCGATAAAGTGTCGCATTTTCCTCTTTAGAGCCATCCTCACACTGAATTTTAATGTTCTTTGTTAATGGTACTGTTATAGCCTTACACTGATCCATCCTGAATCTTTCCAGTAGACCTCTGACATATATACCATGGGATAGAATATTTTGTCTCGAATCTCTCCAGATCTCAAGACCCAAACAATATCTTAGCTCACTAAGGTCTTTCATTTCGAACATTTGTGACATTTGCTGCTTCATTTCTTTGATTATATCAATGACGTCACTTATAATAAGTAGATCACCTACATACAAAGAAATCAACACTATACACCCCTTTTCATCTTTCACAGTATACATATTAGGGTCGTTTTTACTTCTATTGTAACTATGTTGCAGAAAAAATGAATCTATCTTTTCATACCATGATGTGGGTGCTTGTTTTAGTCCATATAGAGCTTTCTTTACTCTGCAGACTAAATGTTCTTTCACTTTCTGGATCAACGCCTCAGGTTGCTCTAAGTAAACCTCATCTTTCAACTCCTCATTTAAAAATGCAGATTTACATCTAGTTGGTCAATCATCCTGTGTTTTCTAGTAGCTAAAGAAATCATCACGCTGATAGTGTTTAGTTTAGCTATGGGGGTAAAGGTTTCCTCATAATCAACACCTTGTTTTTTTGAATACCCCTTTGCTACCAATCTTGTTTTTAATTTATGTATGGTTCCATATGCATTAATCTTGGGTTTATACAACCATTTACAACCTATGGTTTTTTTCCCTTCAGGTAGTTCAACCAGCTCCCAAGTGTTGTTTTTTAGAATAGATTCATATTCCTGTTCCATAGCTTCTTTTCATTCACTACATTGATTTGCTTCTCTATAACTAAAAAGTTAAACAACATTCATCATACTAGTTACAAAGGCATTTTCTCTATATCTAGCAGGAAATTGAATATGCCTACCTGATCTTCTAAGCATTAGTGTGGCTTCCAACCTGTTTTGAATTTCCTTTGAAGGACTGGGCTTGATTGTTGTATCTTAACTTTCTACTTTTTCCTTTTTCTGCTTCTCATGGCTATTACCTGCTTCTTCACTTCCTTCCACCCAAAATGGAATATCCCATTCCTCATTGTTTTTATCAGATTCATCATAAACCTGCTCATGGAACATGATATCTCTACCAACAAAATTTTTTTGAGAAGAGGGATTAAACAATCTATAAGCTTTAAATTGCAAACAATACCCTACAAAGGTACATCTGATGGCTTTTGAATCTTTTTTTCTTCTGTCTTCCTTTGGAATGTGGGAAAATTATTTAGACCCAAATACTCTCAAATGTTTTATTGCAGGCTTAAATCCATATAATTCTTTAAAAGGAGTTTTAAATTGGAGACTTCTTGTAGGACTCCTATTTTTTGAAATAAATTGCAATATTCAATGCCTTAGCCCAAAAATCATTCGAAATATCCTTACCTTTCAGCATGCTCCGAGCACACTCCACCAATGTTCTGTTATTTCTTTCCGCTACTCCATTCTACTGAGGAGTATGGGGTACTTTGAATTGCTATAATATTCCATGGTCTTTACAATACTTGTTAATTTCATCCTTTTTGTATTCTCCCCCTTGATTGGAGCAGAGAATTTTCATGTGCTTCCCTATTTTCTTTTCTATCATATATCTATACTACTTAAAGTATTCAAATGTGTGACTTTCTTACTCATAAAATATACCCAAGAAAACTTTGTGCAATCATCAAAAAACAGTAGAAAATGCAATGCACCTCCTAATGACTTTGTTTGCATAGGTCCACATAGTTCGGTGTGTACTAATTCAAGTATATCTCTCTTTTTATTTTCTACTTGAACACAGAATTATTCTCTATGCATATTTCTTAACACACAAGCAACACAATCATTATGGATTTGTTTTAATGTAGGAAGACATCTTACCATTTGATTTTTTTGAAGTAACAAAAAATCGTTGAAGTTGATGTGACTAAGTCTCTAGTGCCATAGCTCTTCTATAGTCAAACTCGATGATGTCAAAGCTCGATTTGGTGATGTCCTCACAGTCAATTTGTAAACACCTCTTGTTTGAATTCCTGAAGCAATAGTACTCATTCCATCCAAAAAATGTTTAATATAACAATTAGATTTAAATAATTCTACCTTGAGATCTTCATCTGTAATCATGGATACATAAATCAGATTCTTTGTAACTCCGGGTACATAATTTACATTTTGGATATGTCTGATATCACCATCAGGGAAAGTAACATGAATGTTCTTGTACCCTTTGATCTGATAACTTCAATCATCACCAAGGTAGATTTGTGCTCCGTTGTTGGTTTCTTTAAAATCTTCGAACCATTGTATGTTCCCTGGCATATGTGTGGATGCTCCCAAATCCACATACTAGATGTCTACTTCGACGTTTTCATCAAAGTCTGCCATGAATAATCTGAAGTCCTGAACATGGTCATCATCTACAAAATGACCTGCATGTCTTTTATGTCTCTGTTGTTCTTCATGAAATTTCTTTTTCATGCACTCCTTAGCCATATGACCAATTTTTCCACAATAAAACCATTTTTCTATAGAGTCGTTTCTATTCGGATACATACCTTGATCTTGATTCGTTGTTTTCTGTGGATTTCCTCCATTTTGCTGTGATGCATTTCCTTTTTCTTTGAAGCATTTCTTCTTTGCCATTAATGCAATATTTCCTTTGAATTATTTCCTTTTGCTTTGAAGTATTTCTTCTTTGCACTTTGGGGTTTTAGAGTCAATCTTCTTTCTTCTTCTTGCATTAGTATTCCTGCCATTTCTTCAAACTTTGAGATTTTCTCTCTTATACTTATCCCAGTGATGAACATTTGGTAATCATTAGTCATACCATTCATGGTGATCGTGACCAAATCTGGATCTCCAACTATCTCACTGATATCTGCCAATTTGTTCTTCAGATCTTTGACCCGTGATATGAAATAAGCAACTCTCTCATTCTCCTCCATCTTTATGGATAGAATCTTGCTCTTAAAAAAAAAAAGATGATTTGTATTCCTGATCTCATACAAATCCTTCAGTACCATCGAAATTTCGCTTGCTGATTTGCATTCTCTGACATGCGGTATGATGTAGTCTTTCACTTGCATCTTCATCAATGTCTTTTCTTTGCCCTCTCTCTTTTCCTAGTCTTGAGTTGTTCTATGTGAACCAGCTCCTGTTGTTGGCTTCAGTTCATCCCCATTTGTAATCGTCAAAGCACTCTGCGCTTCTAGCACAATCTGCATATTAAACTTCCAATTAGAGTAATTGGAACCATCGAGCTTGTTGCTCTCGTTCAAGTATGCTTTGATTATTTGATTATTTATCTTAACGATTCAAAAAAAACTTTGAGTAATTGGCAGGAAAAAGAAATAATGACAGATCTACCCCAGATCCTCATAGAAAGCAATATCACGATAAAAATATACCTAATCTGTAATCAATCTAGTAGGTTGTTTTGTGCGTTGTGCGACAGGCTCTCGACTCCTCTGCACCAGCAAGATCTCCTTCAGATCTCTTCCTTCATCGGCAAACTTTAACCGAATCTCTTCATCGGTGACCTTTCACCAGATTTCTTCCTTCATTGGTGATCAAGCACTGGCACAGATCTGTTTTAGATCTCCTCGATGCACTAACTAACCCAATTTCTGTGACAATCGCGGTGGAAAAAGAACCCAATAAGTCTTTTCCTTATCGGCGCCTCTGTTCTTCTTAAATCCGCACTATCCGCGCCTCTATTACTGCAAGAACCGCGACAATCGACGCGACTGTTCCTCAGTAACCCACATTGATCGGATCAATTACCTGAGAAAAAAAATATTCTCTCAGTCATCAGAGGCTTCTCCTTTGTCACCTGGATACTCGTATGGATCACAGCACTCCGATTGTGATTCAACCCGAGAGCTCTAATACCATGATAAAATATGATGTTTTAATTAATAAATAATAAAATATGGTGTTTTAATTAATAAATAAAAACTCACTGGTCAACTCTACGAAAAAGAGTTTGGCTCTGCATAAGGCTCTACATTCTCAATACAACTCAACCATTATATAGCATACATAGATGTAGGGAAGTTAGAACCATACCCTAAGAAATATAAACTAATTCCTATCCTAACTAATTAAGGATTCTCCACTATCTTTCAAGATCTATTGCACTTAAAACAATTAAATAGTGATACTTCCCCTCTGAAAAAAAGCCACCTCATTATTTATATTTAAGAAAAATTATGCCACCTAAAATAACTCGTTGGTAATTTGTTTTTGGGAAGATAAAATTTTATTCACTATTTAATTATGAAAACCTGCACCACCAGATTTGATTTTTCAGATTAATACTTTGGAAGACCACCTTCTTGCATTGCTGATTAGAGTTATTAAAGCTTATGCCAACTTGAAAAAGTACCATGCAACAGAACAAATCAGTTTTTCGAACTGAATAGTGTTTACAGAAATATTGACTCCTTCCGGAAGATCTGGTTTCGATTTAGAAGTTGTGACATATTTGCCCCTCAAACTTCTTGTAATGTAATGTATAGATATTATATTCTTGAATTACTCAATTACAAGAGCAGATATTTTTTCAAAAAAAAATTATCAGTGCTACTCTGGCTGGCATAACAGAGACTAATCGCCTAGTCGGAGTCTCGCGCGATTATTCTCCACACGACCTCTGATTATTGGGTGGGTGAGGCACGGCTGAGATGTGGCGATCATAAGATTCTGTATAGAGATATTCGTAGGCCTTTTTCGGGATGTCAAAGCCGGTGATTTAAAGTAAGAGACTGTATTAGTGTCCTGTCATAGCCGGTGTAACTATTTATGTACATAGTGTCATTATTAGCAGAGGATCCGGCACCGTCTCACCAATTGAAATAGCAACTTTTGGTATGGAATTTGTAATAATTCGGATTGTAAAGTGACTTACAAAAGTAATCAGATTATAACCACATTTCAGTGACAACTACACAGTACGATGCCGGCATCATGGAAAAAGTTCAAAAAACAGGAAATTAGATTTGAAGAGAGCGAAGATCCGAGAAAAGGAGACACGCCTTCATGTATTCGAATTGATAGAGAATTCAAATGGAAGCAGGATTTGTGATTGGTCAAGACAAGAAAGTGGATATTGAGCTACCCGGAAAGTGAATTGGTGGGAAACAAATAACTGGCAGATTGATGGTAAATGGGCCGGGTTGTATATGCCTATTATTGGGTATTGTGGCGACCCTAAAAGTGATTTGGTGGGAAACAAATAACTGGCAGATTGGTGGTAAATGGGCCAGGTTGTATATGCCTATTATTAGATAACTCTCTTGCAAAAATCTAAGAGTTGTTTGGTAGATAGAGTCCATTGTATTTATTACATATTAAATCTAATAATGAGTATTTACAACCTATTGGATTTTGTTACTTTCTTGGTATATTTTCACATTCTTGATGGTGATTTGCAACACTTTTGTTTGTATACTATAGGTAAATGTTTTATGGATTTCTATTTTACGTTCGAATTTATTTAAAAGTTTAAAATTATATTTAAATAATTAAAATATAAAATTTAATGATATTTTATGGATGTTTTTTTTTTCTTTATTGGATTTTATTTAAAGGTTTAAAAATATATTTAAATAATCAAAATATAAGTTTTAATAATACTATATAATATATGATTACATTTTCACTCAAACATGTAACTCTTTGGAACCAAAGTACTCTCTAACAAGACCATTGTAGATTGGGAGTGTAAATAAAATTGTACCACTAAAATATATATAAACTAAATAAAAATTGTGTTATTTTATTTTAAAATGTTAAGATCATAAAAATTAAATAAATTAAATACAAATTATATTATTTAATTTTCAAATATTAAAGTCATACATAAAAATTAAATAGGAAATATTTTAAATTTATAGATAATATATTAATTATGAATTATTTAATTAATAAGATTGTATTATTTATATAAAATTTAAATGTAAAATGAATTGTCTTTTAGTTTTAATATATATATTGTTTATGGGTCTAGGATAAATGGGGATTTGGTGTTTTGTTTAGACATTCTTTGATATGAAGTTACTGGTTCAATTAGAGTGACATGTTGGACATGATGAACATGTGGCAAGTTTAAAAAAAAACTTTATTTTTTATTGATTAATTATTTAAATAGTATAAAGATAATGTATATTTTTATAAATTAGATATAATTGGAGTTGTTGATAAAAATATTGTTATCTTCATTATGAGATTTAATTATTATATAGAATATCAAATTATTTTTCTATAATTAGAAAGAATAATACCAAAATTATTTATGGTTTATTTTTAAAAATAGTTTAAAGTTATGATGATGATTATCATTATCTTCTATTAAAATCAAATATGGTCTATCAAAATTTTAAAAAGTTAGAGAATACTAAGAATTTCTTGGAATTTTATTTTTATAATGAGAAAACATTTAGATTTTTCATGGTATTGTGCATATAAAAGGCCAAGAAAGTTGGTCGTGTGATATTATTTTGAGATTTTGATTTAGTTTAAGTATGAGTTTAAGAATTTAAGGGAAATTGTTTTTCATCTTAAATTTAAGTAATGTTTATTTGTTAAATAGAGAGATATTTTTCACTTTCAATATTTGGATTGATCATCTCCTCTAGAACTTATAAAATATTAGTTTCTTTTTTCCTTCTAACTCTCCATCACTTCACAATTTCTTGTTAAATTCTAATGTAATAATATTTTTAATCTGATTTTTATTCTAGAAAATGATTTCCTCCTTTATCTCCCAATAATCTAGCCAAGATTGAGTTTCTTGATGTCATTCCCGCTTAAGCTAAAGTTGTATTTATTTTAATCTTGGTATTGTAAGTTATAAACTTGTTTTGAATTTCTAATATATTCATTTATGACTCTCTATTGTATTCCAAACCTCACATCCATATAAAATAACAAAGGTTACAAGTGTGTGAAAGAGAAGTATTTTTATTATACTATATCTAAAAATTTACTAAATTACAATTATATGAAATCGATAATAAGCTTTCCATTTTCTATTTATCAATTTATCAATGCTTTAATTTTAATTAAACTTTTAAAAATATCAATTTCAAAATATTTATATAAACTACTCTCAAATTGTTTTGTTTTTCTTCAACAGAAGCTGGTATATATATATATTCAAAAATCTATATATTTCAGGCTAAAACTCTTGCAGAATTTTTCACTGTTCTTGCATTCAATAAATTCAAGCACAACATAATTATCAACCTAAATTTGTGTCCTGCTCTCTCTGACTATTCTAAAAAGATGTATTTATAGACATGATAATAATGCTTTAAGTCTAACACATATCAGAATAACATTAACAATCGATATAAACAGAGTACCCCTCCAAAATAGCATCTGCTGTAAACGTTTTATCCCTTCAACTTTGATTAACCTCGACTCATCCTTGCTTGAACACGGCGAGACCTTCGTCGTCGTAGCTCCGAGCTGGACTCTGGGGTGGCCACCCAGCGCTAAGTTGATATGTCTTTGCTCCCTTCCATCACTGAAATTATTTGATCCACTGGCGACAACATCTGACATACTTTGACTTAAACTGCTCGAGATTTCATAAGACAAATTAGAGATGAGGGAATTGCAACAAAGAGAAACCCATATAAATTAACAATCTGACTACGTCAGAATTTTCATTTCCAGCCACCGAGATTAATCACGCATAGCTCTATTACACAACGAGATCCAGGAATTGAAACTGTAGATCCAAAGTGATGGCGCCCTATGTTTGTGGCCTCCATACAATTTCTAAACAAATGGCTTTATCGTAGGAGGTTGGTTGAACCTTGCATTAAAACCACACTCTGTCCCGCCAGAACGAACGATGAATAGTCGGAGAGAGAGCTAGTGCACTATGAAAACCTTAAATAATGCTTATACTCAGCGACACTAACATGATCGGGCATGACCCTTCTAAAAATTAAAAAAATTCCATGATTAAGGAATGGTAAAAAATTTCCATGATTAAGGGTGGGTGTTTTTGAGATTTAGAAAGTCTTAGTTTAAAAAACTCACAAAATAATTTTAAATTTTCATTCAGAATTTGAAAAATTTTAATAGAAATTTTTGAAAATCTAGATTGCAGTTGTCAATTTTTAAGATTTTGGGTGTTCAGATTTTTGATAGTGCTGAGCCCATTTCCATATCAAAAACAATTCAAACAATCCAACTACCTGATTTTTTGAATTTTTTTTAACTAAGTTCTAACAAAAACATACAATTCTAACTACAACACCATTATTGCATTGGTAAACAACACCATTTTCAAGTGTAAAGATCAATCTTCTTGTGGGCGAAAGTCCAACAAAAAGTATTAATTGTGGGAATGTTGTATTTACTATGTATTCTAAATCTTTATCAATATTTTATTTGGAGCTCGATGTGGCAATTTCTTGGTTAATGTTGCACAGCCTTCTTTGAAAAAAAAATGTTTATGTCCAAACATGCTAATCACGTTAGTAAGGGAGGTGGGGCCCATACCTTTTAAAAAATGCATAATCTTTTCTCATTGCAGCAAGAGTTGCATTGGTAGGTCAAGTTGACGACGTCTAATCTGAGACCTTGGTCGCTCCATATAGTCCATATAGAGATGTCTTTGAGCTTATGTTAAAGTCATTTTGCAGCATCCATATGGCGAGATCTTGTATTTCTTCTTCATCACCCAAGGTACCTTCTCGAACAAATTTTAGCTTCCAAATATTGATACGGGCCCATTTCTAGAGCTCCAACTTAAATTATCAACCATTAGAGGAGATAACTCTTTACATAAATGCCATATTTTAGGTTGAGCATTTGGCCAGCAATTTTTTCTCTTAAGAGGTGGCTTTTACTAAAATATTTTCTTCTAAATGCAGTTTTCCACCATTCATTTGTGTCCAGAATAAGACACCATATCATTTTTAAGCCCAAAGCTAGGTTTATGAATTAGGGATCCTTGATTTCCACACCACCATATGATTTTGGAAATCCAAGTGTATTCTCGTTCATTAAGTTTTTTTTTTTTTTTTCACCTTTTCTCCATAAGAAATGATGAATCGTGATATTCATTTCATTGATTACAACCTTTGGTGCAAGAAGTTCGAAACATATGCAAATTGGATGAGTTGGGTGAACATATTTAATCAATATCATCATCCTTGCCATATTAAGCCATTGTGTTTCCCAAGTGTTTTCTTTTTAATTTTTGAGAAAAATTTAGCCATCTGTCCTCGTTGGAAATTCCTAAAGAGATTGGTATACCCAAATATTTGAACTTAGACCATTCTAACTCTACATGGATTTCAATTTCCCATGAGATTTCATGTAATGTCATGTCATTGCAAATCCATCCAAACACCTTAATTTTTTTCTTATTCACCTTGAATCCCTTGCAAATGTTCAAATATGAATCAAGGACTCGTTTAAAGCAGAGTGCCATGATCTTCGAGGCTCTATCCAAGAGGACGTTATCATCAAAAAATTGAGAATGATTAATATCTTTGACATTTATGGCCACTGTGGGACTAGATATTCTTCCATCCATTCCTGCAATTTCTAAATTCTTGCTCATACTTTCGACAACTAAGAGATACAAGAGAGGACACATGGCACATCCCTGTCTTAAACCTCTAGAGGAAGAAAAGACAGAGCATGGATGCCCATTTATCAGGGGGGGTATCTTGGGGGAACGAGTGCATGCATTTATCCACTTTATAAATTCAAGGCAAAATCCAAGCTTTTCCAATTATGAGAACAAGGAGTTACATGATGGGTCTCATTATTATGTATACATCAAGGTCCATCTTGCCATCCTTCAACATACATTCACCTCTAGCCTTGCATTAATAACAATTTTTTTACTATAATGTGTTAATTGGGGAGATTAAAGGAGGTTTATCATATATTATGGCCTATCATGATTAATGTGCATGAAAATGGCGCATTTGTTGTCCAGAAGTACGTTGGAGGGAGATGGAGGAAATGTAGGAGGCTCGTTCCCTGCATTAACTCACCAATCAACTTGGTTTATTATTGGAGAAGTTGCTTTGCTCAATATTTGTGAAGATATCAGGGAGCAAGATCCACTTTTATAGGGATTTTAGAGGGAAGAAACCCACCTTCCAAGGACGCTACCCCTCATTAATTTGGTATAAATAGAATATCCCATGAGCTTTGTAGGATTCTACTTCTTTTAGAGGAGCATATTTCATGTTAGAGTTAGGAACTTTTACTTGTCATTTTCATTCCCATATTATCTACTTTAGCACTCTTTGAGATCAATGAGAAGTATTTTTTTCATTTAATCTAACTGTGTTATATAGGAATAATTTCCCTTGAGCTTAGGGCCCAACCCAAGCACTCTAGCCTCTCTCCCTTGTACATTTTCTTATGCATCTTTCTTTTTTGTACTTCGGTTAGCATTATTCCTTTTTTGCATGTTTTGTTTATATGAAAAGTTGCCTTTGCATATTTTCCAATCATCTCTCCTGGAAAGCATGGTTGTAGGCCTTGTATTAGCAACCAAAACAATATAGGTTTCCTCTGATACAATAGATATATATCTTGAATAAAATTCAACTCATACTTTCTTTTCTAGTTTAATTTTCTACAATCAATATTGTTAGCATGATTTAGATTTTTTGCAGGATTGAGTAACCTTTGTGATGTTCATTTCATACTATTTGTTTGCAAGTAAGTGCACTGTCATTTTTACTTTTAACCTTGCCACTGTTACCATGTTTCTATCCTCACCAACTTCTTCAAGTGGTATGCACATAGAAAGTTCAAAACATATTTGTTAGAAGTCATTGTTTGCATTCCCTCCTTGTGGAAGATGGGATCCTAAGGAGTAATAAGCTTGGAAAGGATGCCCATAACCTTTTATCACCTTCAACTACATTTCCTCACCTTTATATCTTCGTTTTATCCCTCAAAATGCTCTTGAATTCAAACTTGTAGAAAAAGAGGGAAATCATGTAGCATACTGTAGCAATATTGTAAAATCGTGTAACACTATTTAGAACTTCTCCAAACTCAATCAAAATTATTATTAAAGCTTGATTTTTTCCTCCTTGCACTTCATGATGCCTCGTAGACCTTGGAACCAAGATTGAGGAAGATTAGAGACCACCTAGGACCTTTCTTTTCATCTTTGTAATTAGGGTTAGTGAGTGAATCCATGAATTTGATAGCCTAAAGATAGTTTTCCTTGTCACTTCTTGAAGAAATTGCTGAATTTTCTCATTAGCATAGAATATCCTTTGAATGCAATGATTTAGAATTAGTTCCATGGTATTAATTTAAGCATCTATATTAGGCTTATTTTCTACAATATGCTAGGGTTTCTATTTCAAGCATTTTAATTTCTTGCAATTAGTCTAGAATTTCCTTTCATGCAGCATTAACATTTCCTACAAATATATTAGCATTTCCTTTCATGTAACATTTACATTTCCTGCAGGTAGATTAAAATCTCCTTTTATGCAACATTTATTTTTCTTGCAAATATATTTCAATTCTCTTTCCTATAGAACCTAGATTTAGATTGCAAAATGGTCTCTGCATGCCTTGGTTTAATCCAGTGTGTTAGTTCAGCTTGAGTAGAAATTATATTATTGTGTATATAACATTGTAAGCTATTAATTTTGTACAAATCCTTGAATGATAAATTAATTTTTGTATCCCTTGGAATTGCAACATTCTTTTTGCAATACCAAATATCATCACTTTATGGTGTCGTTTTCGGGGAGGTGTCAAAGTAGGCATTGATTATGCTTTGAGTTGCTTTCTCTTTCCATTTTATTTCCAAAAAAAGAAATTAATTTCTTTGCATCAATATTTGTATATCTAAAAAGAAAAAAAATAGAGAAAAAGAAAAATTATTTATTCTAGGCCTCATATGGTTAGGGATAACCGAGGGAAAGTTTTGCCAAAAATCCCCACTCCTGCAAGAAATCAACGATCACTCTTCTTTGGTGACTTTGAACCTCCTACTTTGACCATAGAGGAATTGGATAACCATTTAGGTGAGCATCCCGAGACTCTCAAGAACCCGTAGGGGAGGAACAAACTACATCACCTACCCAAGAGATGGTTAAAAATAGGAAGAATGATCTATTTCCTATCATACAAACCAATTGGGAGGAAAAAATGAAGAATATAAAACCCACTGTTCTCCCACACTTCCATGCCCTAGCTTCGAAGGAACCTGATACATTGATGTTCAAGTTTGTTGTGGTTTTTAGAACCTATGATTACACTTCTGATGACAAAAAGCTAAAATTGTTCCCTTCCACCCTCAAGGATGAAACCTTGCAATGGTTCATGAGTTTGGAAGGAGGAAACAAAACCATTTGGGATCAAATGCAACATTATTTCAATCATAAATATATGGATTATTATATATAATGGGACAAAAAATAAGATATCTTTAGGATGACCCAAGGGCCAGATGAATCCTTAAAGTATTATGAATAAAGGTTCCAACTAAACTATAGAAGAGCTAACTACACCCTTGACCGAGAATCACTGAATCTTGTACTTCTATGGGGCATTAGAGCGTATTTGATGGAGACCCCTAATATTTTTTCTGGTCGAGACATTTACTAGCTAGGTCTACAAGGAAGAGAGGTAGTGCTAATCAAGGCCTAACAAGCTCTAGAAGAGCTAACTACACCCTTGACCGAGAATCACTGAATCTTGTACTTCTATGGGGCATTAGAGCATATTTGATGGAGACCCTTAATATTTTTTCTGGTGGAGACATTTACTAGCTAGGTCTACAAGAAAGAGAGTTAGTGCTAATCAAGGCCTAACAAGCTCTTCTCCCTCTATCTCAATTATCAAACATGAAATAGGGAACATGCTAGAAGATTTCAAGATTGAAATGTTGCATACCTTTTCCTTAAAAGTGGGTACCATGCAAATTAAAAAGAATCAAGAGGAGGCAAAAAGGGAACTAGCTATATTTTTCCATGGATTAACTAAAAGGCACCCCAAAAATGATTTCCCACTAAATGTAACCGAAGTCTACTCTATTTGTGAGAAGATCCATGGAACTGAAAAATCCCCCTATCTTCCAAGTCTAAAGGATGTATATCAAGGGGAAGAGGGTGGCTTGGAGAAAATTTGTTTTTCTAATCAGATAAGGCCATAAGGCCCTCTGCCATATTAGCAAGGCATGCAATGCGTGCACTACCCTTATTTCAATCCAATTCAGAGTTTTCCCTTTCAGCCTTGGTATCCTCCATCCAAATCAACTTGGCCCATGCCTAACCCTTGGTCTTATCCTCCTTAGTATCCTCCTTAGCCTATCACTCCACCCTTCCAACCATATCTATCTCAACCTCCTCAACGAAGCAACCCTTCACAAGGATGGAGGCCTCAGGAATCCCAACCACGTGCCTTAATTCCTCCTCCTCCTCCTGAATCATAGCTACCCCACAATAATCCACCCGAGGAAACTGAGATTCCTTCCCAACCTACTATGAACCTAAACAACAAGCACACCCAACATGTCTATAATGGGGTAACATCCTATCATGATTATGTTGTGGAGATCTAGGAAATCAACCTTAGGCCTAAGAAGGTACTCCTAGAAGCTCACTCACCTTCTCCATTTGAATATCTTCAAGAAGAGAGGGAATATAGCGCCCCTCAAACCAATATACCTCCCTATGCTGAAAGGTTGTTCTAACATAAGGAACACACCCTTGAAGAGGTTGGACTTCTAAGACAATTCAATAACATGTTTGTTAAAATACCCCTTCTCCAAGCCATTAGAGATGTCCCAATGTATAAAAATATTATCATGGAAGAGTGTTTCAATAGGCCTAGGAGAACAAAAATATATGTGCCCACTATCATTGTTGTTGGGAAGTTAGATGATATAATGCTTGGGAAGTTCATCTCCTTAGTATTTCGATCCTAGTAGCCTGAAAGTCGATGTATGCATTAAATAACATTTTGTTCCCTACCACATTAATTTACATTGGGGCTACAAAAAATGTCATTACTAGGGAAACTATGTTTAATCTCAACCTCCAAGGAGCCTTGAGGAAAACCACCATGGTGTTGCAGCTTGTAGATATATCCATAATAGCCCCTAAGGGTGTTATTGTAGATTTGATGCTCTCCATTGATTCCTGGGAGTACCCCAAATATTTCCATATGCTCTAACCCAAATCGAAGTTTAATGGGTATCCTCTCATTTTATGGATACATTTTTTAGCTACTGATGATGCCTACACCACTTACAGGGCTTGAAACATGACAATTAAAATGGGAAGCTCACAAAGCAACTTGTGTTATACCCACTTCTTAGCCCCTTATTGAGCATGATTTAACTATTTTGGTAGAGGAAGGATAAGGGGAATGTTTTTATTAGTCACCCCCTACCCAATATGCACATTAGGAGCCACTGTAGGAAGTAGGTAGCTTGATGAGGATGACCTTATTGAAAACTTTCTACAAAGCCAACTCTTATTTCCATGCTAATTGATGAGCTAGTAGAGGAATCCTTTGGGAAACTTGAGAAAAATCCATGCAACGAGATATTCAATGCTATTTTTTATCTATATCATGCTAATATTGTGAAAATTAGTCCATATAAAACCCTGGAAATCAAACCTTCCCTCTCATCAATAAGAACAACGTCTCACAATGTTATGGAAACATCTTCATTATTTTTGTTGGGACTATAAATAGATGAAAGGGGTTCATCCATCATTTTTTACCCATCATATTTACACTAAATAGGGATGTAAACATGTGTTCCAACCCCAGAGGGGAATGAAACTAACCTTTAAATATATTGTGAAAGAAAAATTACAAAAGCTATTGGATGCATGATTTATTTCTCCTATTTCAGATAATGAGTGGGTGCCTCCTCTTGTTATAGTAGCCAAGAATAATGGGAAGTGGAGAATATGTGTTTGACTATAGGGAACTTAACAAATCTATAAAGAAATATCATTTTCCCTTTGCTTTCACTGATCAGTCTTGCAGGTAAGAATTTCATTTCATTCTTGCATTGTTTTAGTGGGTATTATCAAATCTAGATCATCACTGAGGATCAGGATAATACCTTCACATGTCTATGGGGGACCTCTTCTTAATGGGTCCTCCCCTTTGGATTGTGAAAATCCATTTATACCTTCAAAAGGGCATTGTCGAGAATTTTTTCTCTCTTGTTCATGAAATAATTGAAATTTATATGGATTAATTTAGTCATTGTAGGAATGATTTCCATAGATCCCCTCTCCAATCTCCGTAAATTTTTAATGAAGTGCATCGAAATGAATCTCTTACCAAGTCCAAAAAAGTGTAAATTTTTGGTTAATGTAGGGATTGTCCTAGGTCACATCCTCTCCAAGGAAGGTATCCAATTTGACCATAACAAGATCTCCATGATCAGAAGGGTCCATATCCCCCATAAGAAAAGGGATATAAGGAGTTTCTTAGGACTACTTGGATATTCGATTTTTGTAAGATGGCTTCACCTTTGTTCGGATTGTTAACTAAGGATTCAATTTTTTGTTTGAAAAATAAGTCCCAAGAAGCATTTGAAGAGCTAAACAAGAAGTTGACAACTACACCAATTCTTAGGGGTCCAAATTGGGCCTTTCCTTTTAACATCAACACAAATGAAATTGACAAGGTTGTAGGCATAGCCTTGGGACAAGTGGATGGTAAGCTTCCATATGCCATATACTTTATTAGTAATAATCTACCCAAAGTTGAAATCTACTACATTTTTACTTAAAAGGAACTCTTATCTGTTGTATACTCCTTCAACAAGTTTATACATTACATCGCAAGGAACCAAGTTTTTGTACATATTGATAATGAAACCATTAAATAGCTAATGTACAAACCTCATGTCAATGCTATGATCATTAGATGGTTGTTGTTGTTACAACAGTTTGATCTAACAATTCTTGAAAATTCAAGAAAAGAAAACGTGGTTGTAGATTTTTTTTCTAGACTAACATTGCCTGTAGAAAATGAATATATGATAGATGGTCAACTCCCTCACGAGAAACTCCTTTCCATCTCATTACTGTATCCTTGGTTTGCTGACATA
Source organism: Pinus albicaulis (assembly GCA_034641835.2). Classification (NCBI taxonomy): domain Eukaryota; kingdom Viridiplantae; phylum Streptophyta; class Pinopsida; order Pinales; family Pinaceae; genus Pinus; species Pinus albicaulis. The sequence goes on along the minus strand of CM076584.1, from coordinate 1,670,411,785 downwards.
TAAAACTTCTTGGTTGCTGGGATATTTCCTCCTAACCTCTCCTCCAAGAAAAAGAGAAAAATTGTCAAAAAAAAATGCCCCTTACACTTGGATTGGGGGAAATTTTTTTACAATCAGAAAAAATCATATTTTGAGGAGGTGTGTGAGGTAAGATGAGGTCTTTGAAAACCTATAACCATTCCATGATGGCATGTGTAGGGTGAATTTCACTACTAATATGAAAACCTTCAAAATTCTCCAACAAGGATACTATTGGCCTATCCTACTCCAAGATGCTAGGAGGTACATTGCTAGATGTGATGAATTATAAACAATGGGTAATCCTACACCAAAGGATGGAATGCCACTACATCCCCAAGTGATTCTTGATCCATTTGAGAAGCATGGCATGGATTTGATCCGACCAATTGGCCCCCCAATCCAAAAAAAATAGGTACATCATTGTATGCACTCATTATCTGAAAAAGTGGGTTGAAGTGAAGGCAGTTAAGGCAACCACATAGAAAAAGGCAGCATAGTTCGTAAGAGAGAACATATTCTACAAGTTTGGTTTCCCAAGGGATATTTTCTCTTATCAAGGAGCTCATTTCACCTCTAATATGTCTAAGGAAATCATGGAGAAAATTCACATCATACGCATAAAATCGACCACCTGTCATCCTCGAGAAAATGGGCTGGTGGGTGTAATAAATAGAGCTTTAGAGAAACAATTAACCAAATTTTTCAACAATAGAAACCAATATTGGGAAGCTAGACTTGTGGAAGCCACATGGGGCTATAATACCACATGTAAAACCACCATTGGGTTCACTCACTTCAAGATGTTTTATGGGAAGAAGGAATTGCTATCAATTGAGTTTGATTACAACACCCATAGAATGAGAGCACAATTGTACCTAGACATCACGAAGTCTAAATGGGAGAGGCTGCAACAATTCAATGCTCTTGGTGAACTTAGATTGCAAGCTCTCATGCATACTGAGGTGGTCCATGTTGAAGAATGTAACTAGGTTCAGTCGTCATTATTAATATATTTTTCATAAGAATTTATTATTATTATTATTAAATGAATTATTAAAGCACGTGTTTCATGCTTGGGTCATATTTATATTAAGGTCCCCATTTTGGAATTATAGGTTAGTAATTACATATTTAAATTGATCCAATTTGGGCTTCTAAATGATGTAATATTAGGTTTTTTATTATTTTTTCAAAAGGATCCTCCATCGAGTCATCTTCTTCAAGGTCATCATCCTCATTCTCTTCAACAAAACATTTGACTCATCTCCTTTTGCAAAAGTCTCCAAGGTCATCCCAGATCAATATCCTACATGTTGGATTCACACAAGTATTCATTTCGGCTTGACAATTGACACAAATATTCAAAATACACAGGTCGACCCATTTATGGAGGAACAACTATATATGCAAGGCTATAGTTTCGCATTGCACACAAAGAATTCAGATCACTCTGAAATTTTCGGATCATATCACAGAGATGTAGTTCAGAATACATCATAGATTTAGTACTATTGTAGAGGAAAAGGTTTCAGTCTATTACAGAGATGAAGGTTCGATGCTATATGATGTTACAACAAAAACAAGTTTTGATGTTAACACAAACTCAATCATGTAACTCGGTATTATGTTGATGAGTTGATACTGAATTCTATAATGATGTTATCTCTATCTTAATACTTGGTGCTATACTCAATTTTATGATGCTATGATTATTGTTTCTACAATGTTATCTCATTCATGATGCCTTGGTGCCATTCAGTGCTACAAGACTTAGAACTACGAAAATGGTGATATCGGTGAAGTTGGATCTCAGGGCTACCTCAGGAAGAAGAAGTATGAAGTTTCAGTGCAAGAAAAGGAGATCTTGGTGTATGGATATATTGGTGCTAAAATTGTGAAAATATTAATTGATGGAGGAAGTATATAGTATAAGGGTATTGCTTGTCTCATATTAAATATAATTAGGGAAGAATTTTGACTAGGTTTTCCCCAAAGAGTGGGTTTTTTCCCTTAGAGCATGCCTACATCTTCTGCCCTCTTCTATTTGTTATTTGGAATTAGTATTAATGATAAGAAATTATAAAACAAAATAACACATAATAATAAATAGAAACATCAGAAGATAATTTCATGATAATATAAATTGATTAACTACCAACACCTTAATTTCTTTGACATGGTTTCAAAGCTATGGTTATGATCAAAGGAAGTTTGAAGAAGAGAAATTCTGGGCTAATGAAACTAATATTATAGTGATCATATTAAATTCACCTATAAGGAAGAGGTTCAAGTGTCTCAATGAAAATAAGTTCAATGTAATGAGAAAATGTTTACATTTCAATAAACGAATGCTACAGTTCAAAATTCCACAATAAGGAAATTAGTAGAAACCTAAGATCATCAATCACAGAACCTTGCATATCACTTTGAAATAGGATCACACTAAGATTATTAGAGTGATCAGGCTCATAATTTGTTCAAAAATATTACCACAATGTCACAATTATGATGATACCACAGTCTCAATCTATGGCGATGCTACTGTTACATAGTAATTTGTCACCGTCCTTGCAATCCCTCACCCCACATATTGGAGGTTCTTTCCCATGACCTGTGAGAAGTGTCATACTCTGCAAATACTTTATTTGCATCCATTTGCATAAGGATATGATTTCTCCTATTGAACATTTCCTCAGAAAGCACCCAAAAACCCATGTTTTGGCATTGGCGCGGGTAGCTAGTTCATCCCTCGCGCCAATGGGGAAAATACACACTAGAGGTCGCACCACCTGGCGCTCTGTCCCTATGTTGTACCCACGCCAACCTATTTTGGAATGTTTTTTAACAAATTGGAGGTGGAAGTTTCCTTTAAACACCTCGGAAATGACTCATTGCAAGTGGTTAAACTTGATAAACCACGGATCTCTACCTTTAGGAAATGGTTGATGGAACATTCTAAGAGGATAGGACTCCACCCACGATTTTACGGATCCTAACTTCTTCTTCTCCCTCTATATAAACAAGCCTTCTCCTTTTACATCAGCTAGTTGAAAAAAGTAGCCAACATATAGCCAAGGAGCTCAGCTTAGAGAGGAGATTATAGCTGAGTCATCATTATAGAGAAGGTAGAACCAAGGAGGATCCCATAGAGGGAGCCCCATCTGAATTTCCGATGAGCTTGTGAGACATGCTCCACTGGAACCCTGTTGGAGGAGATCACAACATCAAAGTGCTAGTTGCACTCTTCCTTCTTTAAATAAATATACTCGACTATGATATTGTTTCCATCTCTGTCTTATGTTTATTTAATGCATGTGATTTAGTCTTCTCGACTGACTGATATTTAGGAATACGAAATAGTATGTCCCATATCATCTTCGTCTCTTATGCATGTGCAGGTATCCGAGTGTGAGAATGAGCGGGTCATGACCTACCGAATCTGGAGTGGGAGGTGGCTATTCTTCTGGACAACACAACAATGCAGGATCTAAGGTAGGTGATCTTCCGAGTCTTTGTCCATTCTTAGCTAGGAATTGATGTCATAGCGTGTTCTGTTTGTGGCTAGACCCACCCTAGGGCTAGTGGGATCACCTCTGTCTGCAGAGGGGTTTTACCTCACTAACAAATTGGTGACTCTGCTGGGGATCAGTGCGAGTTTGTATTTTTTCTATTAGATCTTCTTCTTGGTCTCCGCTTGCTTAGCTTGCCTTTCTGGATATTCTTGCTGAGTCTTAGGCTTATTTTTAGCCCCAGAGGATCAGTTTTGACCTTTGTTTTTCCAAATTTTCATCTTTCCATAGTTCGCTTGATTGGCGCAGTTTCCAGCCTGACAGTCACGCCCACTGGCGTGAGTTTCCAGTTTATCACTTGTACCATTCCTTGTCTGGCACGGATTATAGCCAGACAATCGCGCCAATTCCTGTAGGTGCTAGGGTTTCCCTTGTTTTGGGATTTTTGGTCCATCCTGGTGTCTCTCGGTTTTTTCTTCACTTGTTTTGAGTGCTTTGGGTTTTTTTTGACTGTGATCAACCTTCTCCCTTCAGTTGTTTGTCCATTTCTTTCAACATCTTGGCTTTAGGGTTTTCTAGTGCTTTGGTATGTTGAGCCTTCTGTTGGAGTTTAGGTCTCTCGTTTCGTGGTCACCTTCATTATTAGCTTGATTGCATTCAGCTCCTTGGATCCATTTTGAGTGGTTGCTTATGGTGGAATGAGTCTTGAGTGAGTCTTGTCTCTTTCATTCATTTTTTCTTCCTTTCACTCCAAGCATAGCTCACATTGCTTGTGTGGGTCCGTTTCAACATCTTTCTTTGATTTGAGAGATTGTGACATTGGTTTGAGTCGTTATTTTTTTTGCTTATGAGTTGATTAGATTGTTTCGTTTCGACTCTTGCATTGTCATTCTCAAACTAATGTGAAGATTCCTTTTTCATTTCATTTAGTGCACTGTCTACTCTATTACATTTAAAAATCAAAAAATGCATTTTGTTCTTACATTTTGTTTGCATAGTAGAATTGGAAAATCTTTCGCATAACTAGTATTGGGCATTCTAGGAAAGATTTCTCATTCTCATTAGATTGCATCAGGCTCTGTAGTGAATTATTCTATGTGTTCTCATTTTTTCTATCACTTGAAATTTCCTAACCTTCTCGTAAATAGTTCTTCATTGAACGAAATGGTATTTTATGACATGTAGCTTGCATTCAGGGATTTGTGAGATCCAAAATTCACTAACTTGGAATTGAAAAATAAATACAAGATCAACTTAAAATTTATTTCAATTAACCTAAGGCAACATTGGAACTTAACGCAATATTTAGTGGTCCAAGTTACATACGTGTTCCAACATCTTTAAACCTAGTAGTTGTCGTTCACCATCTGGCTTTAGACAGTGCTAGTACAGACTTATGCTCCTCGTACCGTCGCGTATATAAAGGGATACCCCTATAGGTTGTAATCCTTTATCCATAGGAAGCCGAGTCTGCCGCCCTGTAACCGTGATACACCGAACATAGCATTCGGGGAGACTACCTGCATGTACGTTAATTCCTTGGTCATTTCTCTTTCATTTGATCACCAAGGTGTATATGGAAGTTCACGGAAACTTGGTACACCCTCTTGCTTAGAGTACCTGAGTAGTCATTTTGGTCTTTTCATGACTCTCTAAAAGTGAAAAGATCATCAAGCACTTGTCCTTTCAGGTTCGTTTCAATCTAAAAGTGATAGAGTCACCTTTTGCCTGTTTCTTGACTCTTAAAATATGAAACGACAGAGTTTTTTTTCAATGTTTTAAAAAATTAACCACCCACAAAATATTCTTGGTTAAATTTATCTTCCTTAGTATTTTTTTTTAAGGTTGTTTCCAACGGCAACATTTCCGGAGTTTACCAACCAAGGAATCCCCTCCAAAGGGAATCTTGGCCCTTTCCTGCTTTTGGGAATGTTGGTGATCCTTACATCGCAACGTTGTCTCTTCCAGGGTTAACTGTTGGTTTTCCCGTGTGGTTGTTTTCGACCTTGGTGATCCCGAGTGCTCCGACCTCTATTCAACCATCTCCTCTGCCTGAACATCATCGTGTTGATTCTAAGGTGGACCTCTTCCATTCTTCGTCTATTTCTTCATCCTCCTCTTCTACTTCGCCTGGTGAATGTCTGGATTCTGGTAACCAAGTCACTAAGAAGAAGAAGAAGAAGAAAAAGAAGAAGAAGTCAGATAAGCAAGAGGCTAATTCTCCAGCTAATGTGCTTAAGAAACCTGCCCTTGCAGAACCATCCAAACTACCATGGAAAGTCAAATTCCCTTGCATGTTGTGCAAAGGTGACCACCTTCTTTGAGACTGCCCTAGCATTCCCAAGGTACTTTAAGTATGGTTCGACGGTCGTCCGTCGTTGCCTTTGGCTTCTGGAAGTCATATTGGTAGCACATCTTCGACTAGTGCCAATAAGACTCATACGAAACAGGGTAAGATTACCAATCCCTGTAAGTTGTGTGAAGGGCATCATCCCATTCACCTTTGTCCATATATGGATGAAGCCACGAGAGTGTTGGACAACTCTACTATTTATGCACCCTGACTTTCAGCTGGTTACCAGAAACTTTCTTTGAGTCCTCATCTAGTTGATTCCACGATAAATCAAGAGTCATCCTTGGTTGATCCCGCTCCCCTGGAAATTCAAGTTCAAGAATCCATTCTCGACCAACCATTAGATGTGGAATCAGTCAACTTGATCCTGCCTGTGGTTCATCAAGTATTTTCCATTGAGAGTGGATCTCATCCCCCTCATGTTCCTCTTGTTTCTTCAGATTCCTCGGACTTGGAGAAAGATTCTCCCATCCCTATAGTTCAAGAAGCTGCTCCTCCTACTCCTATGATGGAAGTCTAGGAGAGTGCTCCTCTTGCTCTGGTAAAACTAAGGGAAGACCATCTCAGTCCAATGGTACCCCCTCCAAGCAGTTTGGTCACTTCTTTCAATTGGAGTCAATTTTCAGGATACCGACTTCCTTCTTATGTGCCTTTTGAGATAACAATACAGAATTTTGATCTGGTCGTACCTAGTGTTAAACACCATGTTGAAGCACACACATGGTGTATGAGGAAGAAGAATGCACACACAAGAGAAACAACACACAATGAAAGATAACCGTGAGGCTTTCTTATTTTCCATTATACAAAGATGTACATTTATAGTACAATGGTGTGACTCTTGGTTTCACATTCCAAGGTCACTTGGACTCCATTGTGACTTTTCATATTCCACACCTACCCATGTAGGATTAGGTGTTCCAACATCCCCCCTTAATCCGAAGGGGTATGTGTGAGTCCAAGAAAAGAGTTGTAATAAAAATCTGCAAAGTATACATGGCAACACTTGGGCTGAATCAACTCTCTGAAATGTTGGAAAAAAGAGGTGGTTTTAGGATGACCACAAACACTGGAATGCAAAACTTGTTGCAGTTCCCGGAACTCTTCCAAAACTGGCAAGAAGCTGAAGGCTTCTGCTAGAGGAATTGTCCCTCATAAAAAAGGGAGACCTTCGACCTAAAATAAGGGAGGTCTACTACCTGTGGTGGTTTTAGGTTGTCCACCAACCAAAGATGATGGTTTTAGGTTATCCACCAACCGAAAATGATGGTTTTAGGTTATCCACCAACAAAAGATGATGGTTTTAGGTTATCCACCAACCGAAAATGATGGTTTTAGGCTATCCACCAACCGAAGATGATGGTTTTAGGTTATCCACCAACCAAGGTATGTCTATGGGCATCTCAGACTCTCTAAAACTTCCAATCCGTAATGACGACTGTGGCTCAAAGCCCTTTGAATCACATACAACTCGAACATGGAATGAGAGATTGTGGCTCGTGCTCGCTTGATCCGTCATCGGTTGTACATGACCAATTATCACTACGTGGACAAGGTGAGATGATGGTGAAAACTCAACTGCAAGTTTTCTCAATATGCGTGAACAAGTTCTAACATGTGTTGTAAACATCTTCTTGGCTGCTTATGCCCATTTCCAAGAAGCGATCCATCCAAGATGAATCTTGGTTCTTGCAGGAGGCTTGTTTCTGAAGCATCTGTTTGAAGAGTGGGTGTGCCGACCATAGTGCTTGCATGGATGAAGATCAAAACATTGATCTTTCATATGGCCAACTCGATCACAGTGTTGGCATTTCTCAATCTGTTGTTGTTGTGGAACAGGATCTGGAATAGCTGCAGGTGAACTGTCATACATGAATCCGGCACTCTGAATTATGATGGGCTTGGTGTAGTTTGGAATATGAAAGGACACATCCTTGTCATATCCAAGACGAGTTCGATGCTTGTTGTGGACAAGCTCTTCCCAAGGTCTGATGATGGGCTTGAGAAGTGCAGGTTGAGCTGCTGCATCTGCATGTACATCTGCTCTAGTACAAGGAACTGAATGTGGATCAACTTCATCTTTATCTTCTTTCTTCTGATGAGAGTCCTTCACAATCTTCTGAACAGAAACAGGTTCATAATGGTGACTCTTTTGGTGAAGTTCGTCTTGTTGGAGTTGAGATTCCAACTGCAAAAACTCAATCTTTTCTTGTGCATCTTGTAAACAAGTCTGAATATTACAAAGAGCATTCTTGCTCATTTTTATCATGCCACCAACATTGGAATGAATGAGGTCATTCAACAACACTAATGCCTCATTGATTTTAGCCATTTTCAAAAACTTAGGCTCAAAAATGAAAGGGTGTCGGCTTCAACCGAAAATGCACCCGTTTACAATGTGATTCAACAACAAATACAAATGACTCCAAAGAATTTCCAACTTTGGAAATCTCAAGTACAAAATCTGCTCCTCAAATGATGGAGGGCAATCAACAATGACTTACATCAACAACTCAAATTCACTGATTCCAACTATGAATGAAGAGGCAAATTCACTCACAATGTGAGCTCAATACAAAATCTCTGCAAAATATGCAGCTGAAAACAACACACAAGAAGCCTTTGAGGCAATTGAATTTCTCTTCTTCAAATAGTTGTTTTAAAAATGATGGCAAACTAGTCTTCAAATGTAAAAATCCTCAAAAAATCACTCTTCAAATCAATGCCACAAATCAAAATGTAAATCTGCAAATTTCAGTCCCTGTGCTCCTCATATGCCATTTTCCATTTTCTGCTGTTCATAACTCTCTTTTTCCTCTCTCTGCTGTTTTTTTTTTTTTAATTAATTAAAAAATGGGAATAATAAAAAATGGAGGGGAAGGGGATTAATTAAAAGGGAGAGAATTAATTTAAAATGGTATTAAAAAAGGGATTAATAAAATATGGGAGGGATATTTATATGGGAAGGGGAATTAATTAAAAAATGGATTAATTAAAAAGAAGGGAATAAATTAAAAAATGAAGATTAATTTTAGTGGAAGGGGAGAGAAATTAAATTAAAAGGGAGGGAGATTAATTAACTTGGTGGAACTAAATGGGGGAAATTAAAAAAATGAAGAGGGAAATTTATATGGGGGTGGGGAGGGAATATTAAAATGAAATGGGATTGATTTAAAAAGAAGTGGGAGGAGATTTAAATAAAATCGAATGGTGGGAGGGATTCTAATTTAAAAAGGAAATGGGGATATTATATTGGGGGGTAAAGGTTGTATATTAAAAAAGGGAAGGGGGGTTATTTTAGAAAGAGGGGGAGCATTAAAAAAATTAGGAGGGGGAGCGTTAAATACAGGGGAGGGGTCGTAAAAATGGAGGGGAAAGTGAAATATTAAAATGGGGATATATATCGTAAGGAGGAGGGAAACAACGATGAGAGGAGGGCCGTAGAAGGGAAAGAGCGTTAACGCAGAGAGGTGAGGCGGAGTTGTTGCAGTTGCAGGGTGCTGTGTGAGTTGAGGAACGTTGAACGTTCAGCAGAGAGGGCGTAAGGAGGGTAAGGGATTCGTAGTGTTATGAAATGGCGAGGGGTATGAAAAGCGTGGAGTTGAGAGGTTGTGTTGGCAGGAAGAGCGAGCTCCAAGCGGAGTAGAGCAGGTATGAGGATGGGCAGAGCTGTAGAGAAAAGGGAGGGCCGAGAGGCCAGGTTTGAGTGGGAGGTGTGAGCGTTAGATTTGAGGGCGGAGTGATAGGGAATGGGTGGAGCGGGAGTATGGGGGTTTGGAATGTGAGATTGCAGGGGGTTTGGAATGTGCAGCTGAAAGGCCGAATTATGCAGAATTTTTTATTTATTTATTTATTTATTTTTTATTTTTATTTTTATTTTTATTTTTATTAAAACAGCAAAGCAGAGAGTAGAGATAGGAAATTAGGAGAACTTCATTCTCAGAGACAGCAGAATTTTAAGCACAGCAGATTCCAAAAATTGTCAATAGGACCCAGAAATTTTCTAGTAGCCCAGCAACATATTGGACAAAATGCAAAGATTTTTCTCAGGAAATGGGGCAGAATTTTTCCAGTAAAAACTCAGAAATTTTTACTTCAAAAACTCAGAATTTTTCTTCAAAAAATTGTAGAGGGCAATATAGCAGCAGAAAATTGCAGGGATGATGAAATCTTCAACAAAACTCGGAATTCTTTTCCATTAAAAACTAGAAAATTCTTCTTTAGAAACCCAATTTAAAACACTATTCCATCATCTCTTCAAAAGCAGAATTAAAATGCAGAAATTGCAGGAAAACATTAGAATTTAGAAAACCTTCTGATGTGCTTCTTCAACACCACTGTTGCTCTTCTTCAAAGTCAATTTCTGAATGTTGCCAATTTCTGAATGCTGCTCCTCTTCAAAACACCTCTGAATGGCTGCAAAAACTCTCTAAATGCTGCAAAAAATGCAGATATGCATAGCCCATAAACACAAATGGCTCAGTCAATTTGAAGAAGGGCTAGAAATCGCCCACTCTGATACCATGTTAAACACCATGTTGAAGCACACACATGGTGTATGCACACATGGTGTACATAATAAGAATGCACACAACAAGAGAAACACACAGCTTGAAAAGATAAGTGAGGTTTTTGTTTTCTGTATTGAAGAAATATACATTTATGAAGCAGTTGGTGGACTTTTTGTCATTAATCATATTCATTTGGGACTTCATTGTGATTTTTCATCTCAACACCTACTCCATGTAGGATTAGGGAAATCTCCAACACTCATAACTAATAATAAGTGTCATATATCTCCTGCCCATTTATCAAACCTTTATCCTTCACCATTGGAACATATGAAGATCATATTTAATGAGGACCAATCATAACTGTTAGACCCTTTTAAAGTTGCCCGTTACTTTGAGAGGCAAACTGCCTATATAGACGTGATGGTTGTTCATCACTTCCGCAGTTCCTGACTTCTCACTCTAATTTCATGACGAGTACTAAAGGAAAATGGTTCTTCTCAGATCTTGCTTCCAAGGTATTGATTACATCATTATGTTTATTTATTCTACAGAATTCGTCCCATCGATTATCCTTCTGCTGATTTGACGTAATTGGTTGTATGATGCTTTACCGTTTGATACTTATAGATACTGCTGTTGCAGGTCTAAATGATAGTGCCATTTAGGATCGTAGTTAGGCATTAGTTCGATTTTTGATATTATCCATACAGTTAAGAACCTAGCTATGACTTTATTCATCATTAATAACGCGTCTTCACAGTTCTTTTTTTGCAGTTGCCTCCAAAGGAACAATACTTGTGAGCAATTACGGGTTGTTTTAAAATGTGAAACGTTTTTCCGGAGCATAGTTCATTTTATTGTGTCAAGCTCGTTAAAAAATGAAACGAGGTGTCAGAGCATAGTTTGTTTTCTTGTGTCAAGCACCTTAAAAAATGAAACAAGGTAATCTGAGGATAGTTCTTTTAATGTGTCAACCCCATTAAAACAATGAAACACGTTCCCGTTCAATTCGAGTCTTTGATTAGATCTCATAAAATCGCAATCGAGTATTTCTCTTGATCTCGTAATTTGAACCTTCACTCCATCTGCCTTTCATATGGATTGAAGCTTGGGGGGGCATGTACCCCAAATTGAGTCACCATGCTGGGGGCATGCTTATTATTTTAAGCATTGTTTTTTTCCATTTCAAGCTTGTGCAAAAATGAAACCGGTTTCAAGCACAGTTTATCTTTGTTTCAAGCTTGTGTAAAAATGAAACCAACTTCAAGCAGAGTTTCTTTGTTTCAAGCTTGTGTAAAAATGAAACCATTCTTATTTTACCTCTCGTGATTGCCATTTTATCAGCCCATTTTTCCAAATGAACATTTGTTTTCTCATTCCACCGTCACTATCTGTTTGGCCGATCATATGCCTTCACTTGGTTTTTTTACCCATTCCTGAGGAACCACTGGGATGAGTGGTCTGGTTAGCCAACCTCTTAACCTTTACTTGTTCTGAGTAGTTCCACCATCACCGAAACCAGATGCTACGCTTTATACCACTCGTTCCTCCAGGAGGAGTCATCTTTTAGCTCTTTTTTGACTCTCTAAAACTGAAAAGATTGCCCAGTCACATGTCGTTTTGAGCTCGTGAAATTGGCTATGAAGCGATATCTAACCAGTATATGTTTACCCCCTTTTTAGGCTAGGATATATTATTTACGAAAAAAGGAATACCCTAGCCTATCACGACTAGGAGGTTTTCTCATACACATTTTTCTACCTTTTAGGATCTCAGGGACTATTTACGAAAAGGGACTACTGGAGTTTTCTTTTGTGCCTTCTTTTCAAACTCTCTAAATATGAAAATATGTCGAGTTCTTCCTTTGTCAGTCTCGTTAAAAACTGATGACATTGGACTCCGTCGTCATGACGTTACTCGAGTTCCTCCTTCCTAGGGCTCATAAAATGTACTAGGTTGGATTTGTCCAAAGGAAATTTTTTTATGAAAAGTATATGCTATCCACTTCAAGATTGTGTAAAAATAAAGAGGTACTCATCAGAAATGGTGGGGGAAAATGGAACCAAGATTATAGTCATATTGGCAGTATGTCGCTCTTGAAAATGACACTTGTTTGCATTCCTGTTGGGTTGGGGACATCTCATCTCGTTACTTGTTTGCCTCCATGGGTTTGGGTAATATCTTTTGACCACTCATCTACTCTTTGCCATGTCTCCATGACCTTAGATCCCTTGATGTCAAATAATGCCAAATACAGTGTCGTGCCGCCGATGTGTTCAAGAGAAGTTTGCCTCTGAAAGTTATCAACCTCCCTCTGATTCTCTGTTGGTATTAATTCACAAACATCATATTCCTCTATCTCATGTCGATGATGTGGGAAACATTATGGCCCACCGTCGATCAAATTCACTTCTTGTTGACTTCAACTCATTATCCAAGAAGTTGATCTAGAGACTCGCTTCAGGTACCTTGTTGCCTGCATGCCTCAGTGGCAGGTTCTTCGCATTCAATGCAAGGTCTACATAATTGGCCTTCGATTGACTGAATCTGTGGGTGTTTGACATCAGATCACTGTTCACATGCCGTGGATTGTACCTTTTGTACCTTGAGAGTCGTTTTCATTATTGGTGTTTTCTCTCGCGTGTGTTAATTTCTTTCATCATTGGCTGGTAATCAGACGATGTTCTTGCCTGTTAAACTTCATCTCACATATTCACATGCTTGAATTTGTACAATGTTCAGGTCGAAATGGAGCACAAGACCCTAGGTTTTGTCTGATGAAATCCAGGCTGTGGGTTCTTTGTGGATTACTATGACTTATTTGTGACTCCTTTGATTGGATGGTTGTGACCATACCTGAGTCTATTTATTGATCCCTACTACTGGATGGCTGTGTCCATACCTCAGATCTCATTATTTATGTACTCTATTATGGATGGTTGCACCCATACCACATGTCATATGTCAGATATATCAGTTGTATTCGTACTTGTAGGTTTTTCGATGGCAGTGTTTCGGTTGAACACGTTCTCATAAAGAATTTCACCCCTCCCTCTCTCTCAGACCTCATGCTTTAGGGGCATCTGTTACACAGTAATTTGTCATTGTCCCTGCAATCCCTCGCCCCGCATATTGGAGGGTATTTCTCGTGACCTAGGAGCAGTGTCATACTCTGCAAATAATTTCGTTGCATCCTTTTGCATAAGGATATGATTTCTCCTGTTGAACATTTCCTCAGAAAGCACCCAAAAACCCATGTTTTGGCATTGGCATAGGTAGCCAGTTCATCCCTCACGCCAATGGGGAAAATACACATTGGAGGTTGTGCCACCTAGCGCTCTGTCCCTGTGTTGTACCCGCACCAACCTGTTTTGGAATGTTTTTTAACAAATTGGAGGCAGAAGTTTCCTTTAACCACCTAGGAAATGACTCATTGCAAGTGGTTAAACTCGATAAACCATGTATCTCTCCTTTAGGAAATGGTTGATGGAACATTCTAAGAGGAAAGGACTCCCCCCACGATTGTAGGGATCCTAAATTCTTCTTCTCCCTCTATATAAACAAGCCTTCTCCCTTTACATCAGCTAGCTGAAAACAGTAGCTGAACATATAGCCAAGGAGCTGAGCTTGGAGAGGAGATTATAGCCGACTCATAATTATAGAGAAGGTTGAACCAAGGAGTATCCTGTAGAGAGAGCCCCGTCTGAATTCCCGACAAGCTTGTGAGACATGCTCCGTTGGAACCTTGCTAGAGGAGATTGCAACATCAAAGTGCTGGTTGTACTCTTCCTTCTTTCAATCAATATACTCGACTATGATATTGTTTCCATCTCTGTGTTATTTTTATTTAATTCATGTGATTTAGTCTTCTCCAACTGACTGATAGTTAGGAATGTGAAATAGTATGTTGTGTATCGTCTTCGTCTCTTGTGCATGTGAAGGTATCCGGGCATGAGAACGAGCGGGTTGTGATCTACTGAATTGGGAGTGGGAGGTGGCTATTCTTCCAGATGACACAACAGTGCAGGATATAAGGCAGGTGATTTGTTGAGTCTTTGTCCATTCTTAGCTAGGAATTGATGTCATAGCATGTTCCGTTTGTGGCTAGACCCACCCTAGGGCTAGTGGGATCATCTATATCCACAGAGGGGATTTACCTCACCAACAAGTACAGTCTCCACCTATACTACAGTCTTGACCTGACTTGGCGCTACCATAGTAAGAAGGGTCTCACTGATTCAATGCCATTTTATTTTGATGGTATCGAATTGATATTAGTACAGAGATAAGGTTTCACAATTTATATTATAACTCATGTTACCTCGGTCATGATGCTCAAATATCAATGATATCTCAGTACAACCACTATTGTGATATAACTACGAGGATCTCAAAACTCAGTGATTCCACAATGACATGGTCAATAGAATTCAAATACTTTTACAATGAAGTAGTTACAATTGAAGAAAAAAAAACTAAAGTTAAAGCAGTAATATATATATACAGTGAAATAAGGATCTTGGAATAGCTTCCTATATTGAGTTTGAAATGAATATGAAGCTTTTCTAAATAAAGTTGAAAATGATATGAACCATCTAAGATGAAAGGACTCCCGAAACATATAAAATGCAAGGAACCAAGTAAGTATTGGAGCTATAAAATCAAAGCTATGTTAATACAAGGTACGTATGAATTTCTAGATTTTCATAATTATTATAGCTATTCTAATTCATTATACTTAGATAACATATATGTTAGAGTGTTGATATTTGTCCTATAGGATCTACAAAGTAATCTAGTTATAAAATAAATGCCCTCTTTTCAATTAAATTGATCCTTTATATCTTAGAATTCCATCCCTCATAATTGCATAAAATATCTAACTTGAAAAACAAAATGATGCTCTTCATATCACAAATTTCTTGAAATTAGGAATTGTAGGTGTTAGTGTCAACTTTTTTAGTGATCAAACATGCACTTTCAGTTTATTTTCTAGTAGTCCTATATCAAATTTTTTTTCTTTTAAAACAAGTTTTCAAATAAATTTTGGTCACTGCATATGGTCTAGGTCATAAATGTTTCTCCACTCATTCCATCCATGTCCATCATCATCTCAGAGGTCATGTTACTCATTTCCATTTAGAATCTTAAGTTAATCACTCCATCTTCCATCTAGGTCTATTATCTGAGTGTCCTTGTTTTGCCACTAAAAATTCCAAAAATGTCACCAAAAAGGGCGAACAAATCTTAATTTTCATCATATCAATATTTAAAGGGAGTTGGCATAGTTAGGGGAATAAAGTAAGACGCTTTGTCTTATTTCAAAACTTGTTTCCTTCACAGATTGTTCTAAAAACAAAAAAATTTCCTCAAAGTCTCTTTTTTCACTAAAAGACAAAAATTCATTTCAAGATTTTATAACAAGGAAAATGAAGGATTTTTCAACTCATATTGTCTTTTTATGATTGGTAGAGCTCTTCTCTTATCTTCATTACTAATCCATTATTGTCAAGGGTTTGAATAAAATCAACAAAAATACTCCAAAAGGGCTTTGTTATGCATCTCCAACGTTTTGTTACCCATATAGAGGAGTTGTTATCCATTTGGAAGTGTTTTGTTGTGCATCTGAGGGCCTGTTATGCATTGGGAAGTGTTTTGTTACGCATCTGGAAGGCTTGCTACAGATCTGGAAAGTTTGTTACACATCTAGCAGAGGTGTGTTACACATCTGGAAAGTGCTACGTTTTGGGAGTTTTGGCTCCCAAATCATTCCTCCAAGCTCCAGGGTCATTACCATTATTTTTTAATGCTTCTTCAACAGTAAGTAAACACCTCATATCCTCCTCAAGTCAATTTATCAAGCACTGATCCAGGTGGATATTGGTGGCCACCTACCTATTCCACTTGGGGCCACACCATTGTCTCTTTCAGTTTTTTAGTTTCAGAACAACTTACTATTTTTAGTAGTTTTTCGGGTCCTAAACTTCGAGAGCCGTTTTGAGGCCCTAAACGACATTTTTTGGAAAAAATAGGAGAAACATGGGTCCATGGACCGATGTTGCTGACATGAAAAGTTGTAGTCCTCGAATAGATATTTATAATGAGGTATGGTTCACGTCAAATGAAGATCGTATGCCAAAGTTACGTCCCTGGGAAGTTGAAACACCAATTTACCCAAACGAGGCCCATGGTTTTGGCGCTTCATCTCTTAGGGTTAGGGTTTGGGATGTTTAGGGTTTTCCATTGTTTCTAAATAATAAATATGCCTTTAAGCCTCATTTTAACTCAATTCAGAGGCCTATAGTCACCACATCCTTCTCAGACATAAGCTACTAGCGCCCTAGCTAGTTTATTTCCATTATGTCTGTAAGAAAATTTCAGTTCTTTGATATTAATGAAATGAAGTGTTATTTTTGCTGCATCTTTGTATTTATTGTTACATGTGTATTCTTCTTCATTCTAGCATAAATATTGATTAGTGGTATCAAAGCGGTCTACTTTTTCTTGATCCTTCTTTTCATGTCCCCAACGAGGTTGGGGTATAAGGAGTTAGGGCTCGATCTGGCTGAACCTTTGCAAGATCAGCCTCACAAACCCTGACGGCTGCCCATGGGGGATGAAAAGAAATATGAGGGAGCAAGAGATCATATCAAAATATTTCTCTAGGAGGCCCTCTAAAAGCAAAGGAATGCAATGATGAATAAATTTGTTTAGATCCTTCAACGACTGCCCACCAGCAGCGCATCTGCATCCAACAGCCACTCTGGAGGTGCGACTCCCTTTAAGGTACAAGTAAACTTTGAAATTCCCATATTTGAGGCTCAAATAGATGAAGATGTCGTAGATAGATGGTTGAATCTATTATAAGGATATTTATCAGTTCATGACTTTTCTGACTAGGAGAAGATTATTTTTGCACTCCTCAAAGCTATCCCCTTTGTCAAGGACTGGTGGGAAGCCTACTATGAGAAAAAGGACGAGACATAACCCTATCTATTCTCAGTCATACCCACTTGGAATTATTTTCAAGACACCATCAAGGAACAATATTATCCCATGGGGAACTATGAGGACAAGTATAAAAAATGGACCACATTGCAGCAACAAAGAGAACAAGATGTGCATGAGCTGATGAATCTATTCCATACCTTATGCACAAAGTTGGGTATCAAAGGTTTATAGAAACATTTGGTGCTAAATTATCGTAGTTATCTGCACAAATACATTTATGAGGAAATGGATTTCCTCAACATATCCTTGATTGGTACTGCATACCGGTATGCTGCCAAGATTGAGCATAAATTCAAACAGAAGAAGAGAGACTTTGGATCTGCGAATCTAAAGCAAGCAAAAGGTGCCCCCAAAATATAGAACAAAGGAAAAATTCAAGGCATTGTGGCCCAAGACAACCTGCCAAAGCCACAAGAAAATAAAAACAACGTGAAGCCCAAGAAGGAAATGGGAAATTAGTGTGAGTTCCATAAGAGCTCCACTCGCAACACAAGTGAGTTTCGAGCCAAGTAGTTGCTGGTGGCCGAGATGAGGGCTTCTGAATCAGACGCCTACTCCGACTCAAATCATTACCTGACAAGGGGAATGAAAAGGAGAAATAGATTATTGATGCAGAGCCCAACGCCACTGTTTCCACTACGAAGATCCATAAGGAGGAACCAGAATATCCAGAGGAGGCGGAGCGTCTCTTCCACTCGAAGATGTGGGTAAAGGGTTCCCCCCTACAGTTCATTGTCGAAAATGGGAGCCAAAAGAACCTCATTTCAGCAGACGCCATGAAGCATTTTGGCTTTATGACCATAGCACACCCACAACCATACACCATCGAGTGGCTTCACCAAGGACGGGATCTCCATGTCAGCCAACAGTGTCGCCTTCCCTATAACGTGAAGCCCTTCATGGATGAGGTATTATGTGACATTTCTCCTCTTGATTTTTCTGATGTATTATTAGGCCAACCATACTTGTGGAAGTGACATGTTGTGTAAGAGTCCCAGCCTCATGATTTTATTGTTACTTTGGGAAATAATCTGTACAGGATACCAGAGGTACCACCTCCTACCACTATCTCTTTGGATACTACAAAACAACGCAGTAAGATCATTTCCCAAACAAGGAAATTTATTTTCCTGATTATTCGGCCCCAGGGCAAGAAGAAAATTGTGGCCATGACCTCCAGACATGGCTCATCTGCATGAAAACAACAAATGGAAAAGCTCGTGTAGGAGTACGGGGACATATTCACCTCACCCACAGGGGTGCCTCTGCACTCTCAGGTCAATCACCCCATTGATCTGACCCCAAGTGCGGTGCTACCCAATGGACCAATCTGTCGGCACTCTATTCTAGAGAATCATGAAATCAAGAGGCAGATTCAGGAGTTGTTGTAGAAAGGTTACATGCAGCTAAGTTCATCGCCCTGTGGGAGCCCGATCTTGTTGGTACAGAATAAGGATGGGACTTGGAGATTTTGTATTGACTATCGGGTGCTGAACAAGATCACTGTCTGGAATAGGTACCTAATCCCATCGATTGATGGCCTTCTAGACCAACTCAAAGGGACAAAATATTTTAGCAAGATTGACTTGAAATCTGGGTATCACTAGGTACCAATCAAGCCCTCTGATGTGTGGAAGATTTCCTTCAAATCCAAGGAGGGCCTTTTCGAATGGTTGGTCATGCCTTTTGGGTTGAAAAATGCTCCCGCAACCTTCATGAAGTTTATGGACGACATCTTGCAGACATTCACCAATTCATTTGTAGTGGTATACTTGGATGATATTCTGATCTTCAGCCAGACTTTGGAAGAGCACCTCCACCACATCCGACAAGTCCTCCAAACACTATGACAACACAAGTTGTGTGCCAATTTGGAGAAGTGCACTTTTGGCATGACCCAAGTTCAATATCTGGGATACATTATTGATGAAATGGGGGTGCATGTGGATCTAACCAAGATCCAAGTCATTTGGGATTGGCCAGCCCCAACCACTCTAACAGAGCTTCGCAACTTTCTGGGTCTTGCTAATTTCTACTGTAGGTTCGTGTTGGGATTCTCTGATATCACTTAGCCCTTGAGTCAAGTCACCAAGGGAGGAGTGAATTTTTTTTTTTTTTCGGTCGAAATCTCAATAGAAGCCGTTCGTAGAATTGAAACATCGCCTCTATTTTGCCTGAGTACTTGCATTATCAGACTTGCAACAACCATTTGAGATCAATACAGATGCCTCTGACTATGCTATTGGGGAAATTTTCACTCAACAGGGGCATCCAGTGGCATATCACAGTGAGACATTGTCCGACACAATTCGCAAGTATCCCACTTATGAAAAAGAAATGTATTCCATTGTGTAGGCTTGTCGACAATGGAAGAATTGAATTTTGGGGAAGGACAAAATCATCCACACAGACCACCGACCCTTGCAGTTCATACATACACAAGGGAAGTTTCAAAACAATCGCCATTAGAAGTGGTCCACATTTGCAACAGTTTCATTTGAACATCAAGTGCAAGAAGGGTAGCACCAATAATGTTGCAGACTACCTTAGCCGACCACCGATTATGGTGCTAACCACCATTATCAACTCTTGTGGGCACGAGACTTTTGATTGGCCGCTTCTCTACAAGAGTGATCCAGAATTCGGCCACACACACAAGGCACTCTTGGGGGCCACACAAGTTCCAAAATTTCACCTCCAATATGCATTGTTATGTCACGTGGAACACCTTTGTGTTCCTTCAAGTAAGCATGGCAAGATTATATGGGAAGCACACTACAATCGATTTGGTGGGCATTTCGAGGTCAAGAAAATAGTGGCATTACTACAAAAGTATTTCTATTTTCCAAACCTTTGATAGGATGTTGGGAAGTACATCAGATCCTGCATTTCTTGCACCATTTCCAAACTGACCATCAAGAAGCAAGGCCTCTATACTCTGTTACCTACCCCTAGTCGACCTTGGGAATCCATCTCCATGGATTACATGTCGAGCCTTCCTTCTACTAAGCATGGAAACGACTGTGTTTTTGTGGTCATCGATAGATTCTCGAAGATGGAAATTATGGCGGCCTGCAAGAAGAATATCACAGCAGAAGCCACTACTAAACTCTTCTTTGAACGAGTTTGGGTGCACTTTGGGATCCCGTAGTTTGTCATATCATATCGCGATATCAGGTTCCTCAACACATTTTGGTCTAGCCTCTGGTCAATGTTGGACACCAATCTCACCAAGTCCACAGCTTTCCATCCTGAAACTGATGGCCAGTCAGAGGTCGTCAACAGGATGATTGTACACATTCTATGCATGTACAATTCAAAGCATCCACGCACATGGGATGAGAGCCTCCCCTATGTACAACATAGTTATATCCGGGCTCTCCAAAACTCAACCAACCACACCCCCTTTCAGGTGGGCTTGGGATTCCAACCACTATGTCCCACTGATGTAGCCATACCATTTTCTACTACTCAGGCCGGTTCGGCTCATGTCAAGTTTGAAGCTAACAAAGCGAAAAAATTCTTCGAGCGCATTCAGCGCATCCTCCAATAGGTTCATTATATATTGGATAGTATGCAAGAATGCAAAATAATACACATGTAACCATAAATACAAAGATGCAGCGGAAATAACACTTCATTTCATTAATATCAAAGAACTGAAATTTGGTTACAGACAAAATGGAAATAAACTAGCTAGGGCACTGGTAGCTTATCTCTAAGAAGAGATTGGTAGATACAGGCCTCTGAACTGAGTTACAATAAGGCTTGAGGGCCTATTTATTATTTAGAAACAGTGGAAACCCCTAAACATCAAAAATCCTAACCCTAGGAGATGAAGCGCCAAAACTATGGGCCCCATTTAGGTAAATTGGTGTTTCAACTTCCCGGGGACGTAGCTTTGGCATACGATCTCTATTTGACGCACACCATACCTCGTTAGAAAGATCTATCCGAGGAATACAACTTTCGATGTTACCAATGTTGCTCCTAGGTTTCCCAAAAAACGTCATTTAGGGCCTCAAAACGGCTTAGGAAGTTCAAGACCGGAAAAACTGCTAAAAATAGTAATTTGTGCCGAAACTGAAAAAATGAAAGAGACAATGGTGGGGCCCCAAGTGGAATAGGTGGGTGGCCACCAATATCCACAAGGATCAAGCATAGTGTTGATTTTATTGTTTATCTCCTTTTTCACTATATTTTCACTTTCTCCTATTGTTGAGAGATTTCAATGGACTAAAACCCTAACCCTAGCATCTAATATACTCATACACCTTCCCCAGACCATATTCCATCATTCCATACCATTCATAGCCTCCCTGAACTTCATTCTAATCAAACCCTAATTTCCTACTATTTTTCTATTGTAGAACTAGGAAATTCCTGTGCTTTCCTAATTTGATCAAGAAGAGAAACTTCTCACAGTGTTAGGGAAACATCTTCATTATTTTTGTTGGGACCATAAATAGAGGAAACAGGTTCATCCATCATTTTTTACCCATCACATTTACACTGAATGGGGATTTAAACATGTGTTCCAACCGAGAGGGGAATGAACCTAACTGTTAAATATATTCTGAAATAAGAACTACATAAGCTATTGGATGCATGATTTATTTCTCCTATTTCAAATAATGAGTGGGTGTCTCCTCTTGTTATAATATCCAAGAAGAATGGGAAGTGGACAATATGTGTTTTACTATAGGGAACTTAACAAATCTATAAATAAATATACTTTCCCTTTCCTTTCTCTGATCAAGTTTTGGATGGTCTTGCAGGTAAGAATTTCATTTCATTCTTGGATGGTTTTAGTGGGTATTATCAGATCCAGATCGTCATTGAGGATCATGATAGTACCACCTTCACATGTCTATGGGGGACCTTTTCTTTACGGGTCCTCCCCTTTGGATTGTATAAATCCATTTCTACCTTAAAAAAGGCATTGTTGAGAATATTTTCTATCTTGTCCATGAAACAATTGAAATTTATATGGATTACTTCAGTCCTTGTAGGAATGATTTCCATAAATCTCCTCTCCGACCTGCATAAATTTTTAAAGAAGTGCATCAAAATGAATATCTTACCAAGTCCAAAAAAGTGTGAATTATTTGTTAATGCAGGGATTGTCCTAGGTCACATCCTCTCCAAGGAAGGTATCCAAGTTGACCCTAACAAGATTTCCATGATCAAAAGGGTCCCTATCCCCCATAAGCAAAGGGATATAAGGAGTTACTTAGGACTTCTTGGATATTAGATTTTTTTAAGAAGTCTTCACCTTTGTTTGGATTGTTAACTAAGGATTTAAATTTTTGTTTGACAAATAAGTCCCAAGAAGCATTTGAAGAGCTAAAGGAGAAGTTGACAACTACACCACTTCTTAGGGGTCCAGATTGGGACTTTCCTTTTAACATCAACATAGATGAAATTGAAAATGTTGTACGCGTAGCCTTGGGACAAGTGGACGGTAATTATCCCTATGCGATATAATTTATTAGCAAGAACATACCCAAAGTTGAACTCTACTACACTGTTACTTAAAAGGAGCTCTTATCTGTTGTATACTCCTTGAACAAGTTTAGACATTACATCGCAAGGAACCAAGTTTTTGTACATACTGATAATGAAACCATTAAATAGTTAATGATCAAACCTAATCTCAATTCTAGGATCATTAGATGGTTGTTTTTTTTACAATAGTTTAATCTAACAATTGTTGACAAGTCAAGAAAAGAAAATGTGGTTGTAAATTTTTTTTCTAGACTAACATTGACAGTAGAAAATGAATAGATGATAGATTCTCAACTCCCTGATGAGAAAATCCTTTCCATATCATTACTATCTCCTTGGTTTGCTGACATAGAAAACTTCTTGGTTGCTGGGAGATCTCCTCCTAACCTCTCCTCCAAGAAAAAGAGAAAATTTGTCAAAGAAAATTCCCCTTACACTTGGATTCGGGGAATTTTTTTTACAATCAGACCAAATCATATATTGAGGAGGTGTGTGAGGTAAGATGAGGTCTTTGAAAACCTATAACCATTCCATGATGCATCGTGTGGGGTGAATTGCACTACCAATATGAAAACCTTCAAAATTCTCCAAGAAGGATACTATTGGCCTATCCTAATCCAAGATGCTAGGAGGCACATTGCTAGATGTGATGAATTCTAAACAATGGGTAATCCTACTCCAAAGGATGAAATTACACTACATCCCCAAGTTATTCTTGATCCATTTCAGAAGTGTGGCATGGATTTTATTCGACCAATTGACCCCTGAATCCAAAAAAATAGGTACATCATTGTATGCGCTGATTATTTGACAAAGTGGGCTGAAGTGAAGGTACTTAAGGCAACCACATAGAAAAAGGTAGCATAGTTTGTAAGAGAGAACATATTCTACAAGTTTGGTTTCCCAAGGGATATTTTCACTAATCAGGGAGCTCTTTTCACCTCTAATATGTCTAAGGAAATCATGGAGAAAAATCACATCAGACACATAAAATGCACCACCTCTCATCCTCGATAAAATGGGTAGGTGGGTGTGATAAATAGATCTTTAGAGAAAAAAATAACCAAATTTATCAACAACAGAAACCAATATTGGGCAGCTAGACTTGTGGAAGCCACATGGGGCTATAATACCACATATAAAACCACCATTGGGTTCCTTCACTTCGAGATGGTTTATGGAAATAAGGGATTTCTATCAATTGTGGTTGATTACAACACCCAGAGAATGACAACAAAATTTTACCTAGAAATCACAAAAGCTAAATGGGAGAGGTTGCAACAACTCAATGCTCTTGGTGAACTTAGATTGCAGGCTCTCATGCATATTTAGGTGGTCCATGTTGAAGAGAGTAACTAGGTTCAGCCTTCATTATTAATATATTTTTCGTAAGAATTTATTATTATTATTAAATGAATTATTAAAGCATGGGTTTCTTGCTTGGGTCATATTTAGATTAAGGTCCCCATTCTGGACTTATAGGTTAGTCATTACAGATTTAAATTGATCCAAATTGGGATTATAAATCATGTAATATTAGGTTGTTTATTATTTAGTCAAAAGGAGCCTCCATCGAGTCATCTTCTTCAAGGTCATCATCCTCATTCTCTTCAACAAAGAATTCAACTCATCTCCTTTAGCAAAATTCTCCAAGGTCATCCTAAATCAGTATCCTAAATGTTGGATTCACACAAGTTTCATTTCGGCCTAATAATTGACACAAATATTGAAAACATATAGGTCAACCCATTTATGGAGGAACCACTATAGATGCAAGGCTATGGTTTCACATTTCACACACAGAATTCAGATCACTCTGAAATTTTCAGATCATATCACAGAGATGCAGTTCGGACTACATCATAGATTCGGTAGTATTTTAGAGGATAGGGTTTCAGTCTATTACAGAGATGAAGTTTCAATGCTATATGATGTTACAACAAAAACAAGTTTCGATGTTAACACAAACTCAATCAGGTAACTCGGTGCTATACTCAATGTTATGATTCTATGATTCTTGTTGCTACAATGTTATCTCATTCATGATGCCTCGGTGCCATTCAGTGCTAAAAGACTTAGAACTACGAAAATGGTGATCTCAATGAAGATGGATCTGAGGGCTACCTCCGGAAGAATAAGTATGAAGTTTCAATGCAAGAAAAAGAGATCTCGGTGTATGGAGATATTGGTGCTAAAATAGTGAAAAGATTACTTGATTGAGGAAGTCTATAGTCTAAGGGTCTTGCTCATCCCATCTTAAATATATTTAAGGAAGGATTTTGACTAGGTTCTCCCCAAAGAGTGGGTTTTTTGCCTCAGAGCATGCCTACATATTTTTTCATCTTCTATTTTTTGTTTGGAATTAGTCTGAATGATAATAAAATATAAAACAAAAGAACACATAATAATAACAAGAAAAATCACAACATAATTTCATGATAATATAAATTAATTAACTCCCAACACATTAATTTCTTTGACATGGTTTCAGAGCTATGGTTATGATCAAAGTAATTTTGAAGAAGATAAATTATGGGCTAATGAAACTAAGATTATAGTGAGCATATCAAAGTCACCTATAAGGAAGAGGTTTGATTGTCTCAATGAAAACAAGTTTAATGTAATGAGAAAATGGTTACATTTCAATACAGGAAAGCTACAATTCAGAATTCCATAGTAAGGAAATTAGTAGAGAGCTAAGATCATTAATCATAGAACCTCACATGTCACTCTGAAATAGGATCACACTATAGATCGTGAGAGTGCTCAGGCTCAGAATTGGTTCAACAATATTACCACAGTGTCACAATTATGAGGATACTACAGTCTCAACCTATGGTGATGCTACAATCTCCTCCTATAATATAGTCTCGGCCTAACTTGGTGCTACCATAGTGAGAAGGGTCTCACTGATTCAGTGCCATTTTAGTATGATGGTATCAAATTGATATTAGTACAGAAATAAGTTTTCACAATGTATATTACAGCTCATGTTACCTCGGTCATGTTGCTCAAATATCAATGATATCTTAGTACAACCACTATATTGATATAACTACAAGGAGCTCAAAACTCAGTGATTCCACAATGACATGGTCAATAGAATTCAAATACTTTTACAATGAAGTAGTTACAGTTGAAGAAAAAAATAGTAAGGTCAAAGCAGTAATATATATATACAGTGAAATAAGGATCTCAGAATCGCTTCCTATATTGAGTTTGAAAGGAATCGAAAATTTGTCTAAATAAAGTTGACAACTCTATGAACCATCTAACATAAAAGGACTCCCTAAACATCTGAAGTGCAAGGAACCAATTAAGTATTGGAGCTATCAAATCAAAGTTATGTTACTACAAGGTACTTATGAATTTCTAAATTTTCATAATTTTTATAGCTATTCTAATTCTTGATCCTTAGATAAATTTTATGCTAGAGTGTTGATATTTGTCCTATAGGATCTACAAAGTAATATAATTATAAAATAAATGTCCTCTTTTCAATTAAATTTATCCTTGATATCTTATAATTCCATCCCTCATAATTGCATAAAATATGTAACTTGAAAAATAAAATTATGCTCTTCATATCACATATTTCTTGAAATTAGGAATTGTAGATGTTATAGTCAATATGTTCAGTGATCAAACATGCACTTTCAGTTTATTTTCTAATAGTCCTAGGTCAAAAAATTTGTCTTTTTACACAAGTTTTCAAATATATTTTGGTCACTGCTTATGGTCTAGGTCAAAAATGTTTCTCTCCTCATTCCATCCATGGTCATCATCATCTCAGAGGTCATGTTACTCATTGTCATTTAGAGTCTTAAGTTAATCACTCCCTCTTCCATCTAAGTTTATTGTCCAAGTGTCCTTGTTTTTCCACTAAAAAGTCCAAAAAAGTCACCCAAAACAGCGAATACGGCTTAGTTTTCATCATATCAATCTTTAGAGGGAGTTAGCATAGTTATTCGAATAAAGTAAGACACTTTTTCTTATTTCAAAACTTGTTTCCTTGTCAAATTGTTCCAAAAAGGAAAAAATGTCCTCAAAGTCTTTTGTTTCACTAAAAGAAAAAAATTCATTTCAAGATGTTATAATAAGGAAAAGGAAGGATTTTTCAACTCATATTGTCTTTTTATGATTGGTATATCTCTTATCTTACCTTCATTACTGATCCATTATTGTCAAGGGTTTGAATAAAAGCAAGAAAACTAGTCCAAAAGGGATTTTTTACGCATGTCTAGTGTTTTTTTTACTCATACGAAGGACTTGTTATCCATCTGGAAGTGTTTTGTTACACATATGAGGGTCTGTTATGCCTCTCATAGTGTTTTGTTACGCATCTGGTAGGCTTGTTACGCATTGGGAAGAGGTGTGTTATGCATCTAGAAAGTGTTATGTTTTGGGTGTTTTTCCTCCCAAATCATTCCTCCAAGCTCTAGGGTCATTGCCATTAGTTTTTAATGCTTCTTCAACATTAATTAAGAACCTCATATCCTCCTCAAGTCAATTTATCAAGCACAATGTTGATTTCTTTCTTATCTCCTTTTTCCACTATATTTCCACTTTCTCCTATTGTTGAGAGATTTCAATGGACTAAAACCCTAACCATACCATCTAATATACTCATACACCTTCCCCAAACCATATTATATCATTCCATACCATTCACAGCCTCCCTACACTTCATTCCCATCAAACCATAATTTTCTACTATTTTTCTATTGAAAAAGTAGGAAATCCCCATGATTTCCTAATTTGATCACCTTATTTACATCCATTTCACCAAATTTAACTTGTGTTTTGAAGCCAATATACAACCCCACCTCTTGAAATTTTTTGGGAATTTTATTGGCTTCACTACCCTTCATTTCATCCTCCAAACCTACCCTATCTACGTCCTCTGTTTTTCCAAATTCACAGTCCACATACCCACTACATCTAAACACCTAGGGTTTCATCCTTTTGATATACATTATGGAAAGTGAAAATGAAATCCACAAATGAGGGCACTACATCATATTTGAGCCCTCCACCATGCAAGAAGTCAATGCCTCTCCTTTTTCCAAAGGATTTTTTTATAGGACTGGATGCTTGATATTTTGTGAGAAAATCATTGAAGAAGGTTGTCATCTCCAATTAACAAGCCTATTTTCCACAAGTTTTAGTATGGGAAAGGCCATCATTGCAGGTGTAGAGTTCAACTTATATGCATATGTGATTTATTCAGCAACAATTATACCTACTCATGGAAAAACGTGGTTTAAGGGCATGGACATAGACCTTGAAGATTAAAAATTGTTCCTCAAACCTCATGCTAGAGAGAACCCTAAGTACATCTTCCCTTTTAGGCACCTCCTTAGCAGATATACAGCCTTGATGATTTTAATTATGGAATATTTCACATGTGAAGGGACATTCTCTAGGTTCTATAGGTACCATATCAGGTTATTGATGCACTTTACCTCTACTAAACCACTTGAATTTCCACATAAGTTGTACAAAATTTTGGTTAGAATGACTAATAAGGTTCGAGGTAGAAAAAGATATCATCACCCAAGTATTTCCCACCATGGTCTAGTAAAATTGATTGTTTTGTATCATCTCTCAACCATCAACATGACTTGGGAGACCTTCATGGAGAAAGTAGCAGCAGTGCCCACACATGGATATCTAACCTATCTTCCACATTTGGATTTGGAGTCCTAAAAGTTGCTCAAACTCAGATGAAAAAAAGTGTTACGCATCTGTAAAAATGTGTTACACATCTATCAAAAAGTGTTATAGATCTACATAGGATTCCTCAGGACAATTGACAAGCCCAGAAAAAGTCATATTTTCGAGGTTTTTCTGTCCTTTGAGCTAGAATTGGAGTAATTGAGATAGAATTGGATTTTTTCCTCTTATCATGTGGAAACATGTAATTTAATATGGGGGACACACACTCCTAGTCTATAGATGAATTTGAGGGAATGGTTTCTAACCTCCCTCGATTTTAGGAACTGACTTGTCTCATGTATTTATGATGCATTTTGGATGGGATTTCGACCTTGTGAGGTGTCATGGTGCATATTTTCTATAATTAGACCCACTTTAATATTTTATTGGGTCGGATAGTTGTTTTTTGGAGCAGAGCTATTGTACAAGTCTTTTGGAATGAAATCAAAGACAATGTTGTAAAAACTGTGTTGAGAATCCTATGGTATGCATTGGAGAATTTTTTCTTTCTCTATATGTTTATATTATCATGTTGAATGCTATTTTTTCCTCTTTCATATGCATGCTTCTATTTGTTTATATTTTCATTTTATACGAAAAAATCAAGCATTTTCATGCTCCGTCTTAACAGGATTTACACTATATGTTTATCTTCTTATAAATGAATGAATTCACCTCAATTCTTATTCAGGTTTTCTATCTTTTCATCCTATAAAAAATGAAAAACTAAGCATGCTTTCAAGATACCTCCCTGGCCTCATCCATATTTCTCCAACTTGACCTTGAAATTTGACCTAAAACCATAGACCTAGCCTATTTACTGTCATTCCTATCCAACACAGAAACACCATACAAAAACCCTATACACTGAGCTTACATACCTAGCCTAAGATCATTAGATATTCAATCATTTAATTTAATATAAATGGACATTGAGAAAGCCCTCTTTGGTCTTGGTAGGGCTAGCTACCTGACCTAAATCCTATTCTATGGTTACCTTCCTTCAATCCCACTCTCAGCCTTGGAAATTTTGGGGGGAGTGATAACATTCTTGGTGACATTGCAAGGGAGAGAAGGTTAAATCCTTCCTGGGAAAGAATGAAAAATATTGGCTCTGATTTTTTATGGTGAAGAATTGTGAGGCACAAGAAGGTTGTGCATCTTTCACCTGGCAACTCCAGTGTCGAAGAATCCAAAAGCTCAGAGTTTTCATGGCAACTCCACTATTCAAAAATCGGTAGTTTCAAAAAGTATTGGTGACTTCACCATTTTCCTGATGGATTCAACTGTAAGAATGAATGATAGGTATGCTCATATGGATCGATCTCACATCCTTGGCTTTCCCAATCCTATGCCTCAGGTATATTGGCAAACATACTTGCCAATATTAAGAGATGGAAAAGGTGATGATGCTACACTTCCTTTAATAATATTTCATATGCATGTGCATAACATGAGGATTAATTTTCATTAAGGTTTTTTAATGAATATCTTCATGATAACATTAGAAGAAAGGGCATAGATTTGGTATGAAAGCTTTCCTCATGCTTGTATTTATTCTCTCAAGGATTTTCACTCAGTATTTTTTGAGAAATATAGAGAAACCTATCCTTCTTTTCTTTTGATAGAGGATTGTTGTGATCACTTTGATAATTTTATTCAAGAGCTATAAATTTCTTATGGCGATAAAGAGTTTATGGATGATGAAATATTATATTATTTGAATGAAACCCTTTTCACCACCATGAGAAGATCATGGATTCTACCCTGGATGACAACGAACTTGAGCATAATTATTCAAAGGATGACATTGATCTTTCATCTTTTGAATTTGATGATAATTTCCAATAGTATTGACAATATTCATGCGATCAAGATATATATGAAGATGGTATGCCCATATATCCTTCATCCCTTTCCTCTTTAGAGTTTTTAAATCAGGAAGAAATATGTGCATATCACAATTTTGAGTTTTGTTGTAAAGAAACTGTATAGAATCATGATTTATCCAATGTAAAATAGGTTTTTTGTCTTGAGTTTGATGAAGATGTAGAACAATCTTCAAATGATCAAGATATAGAATTTTTTAGACAATTCTCTTTCTGTTATACATGAAAATCCACTTGTAGATATTTTTATTGATGTTGATTTGGCTACCACAATTGAAGGTCTACGAGAATATACAAATCTTGTCTCTGATCTGGATTATATGGAAGATAAATTTTCTGCATTTTTATTTAAGTAGGATCAACCAAATGAAGAAGAACAATGATCCATTATATCTGAAAGAATCTCCCTTCTTTTCAATGATCAACAAGAGGTAATGTTTCATTATTTTCAAGACCGCTTAGGTGGTATTTTGCAAGCATCAGAGAAGGTGGAGCTTTTTTTTCGCACCAAAAAAGGTTTTGAGCTCAGATTTCATTTTGAGTTTCCATTTACTCAATATTTCTTTATGCCTGGTGGAGAAGAATACAAGCATCAACCAAGTATTCATTTACTTGACTGGTTACATTGGATCTTCAACTTCACTTGATCAAGTGATTTATGGATTTTTTAGAGTAGGTAAGGTGTAATGAATAAACTCAACATTATGAGCATATTTTTTAGTGCCAGTTTCTAATAGAGTTTGCAGTTGATGATGTATAGTTAAACTTTCAGTTTGATTTGAGTCAGTTTGAGGATTGTAGTTGCAATGACTCCATCGCCCAATGGATAAGGCTACTTGATCTACGATCTTCTTGGCACCTCCTGAAGGAGCTGCCATCCCCAGTAGGAGCTAATGTTAGTGTCAATATTTTCAGTGATCAAACATGCTCTTTCAGCTTATTTTCTAATAGTACTAGGTCAAAATTTTTGTCTTTTCAAATAAGTTTTCAAATAAACTTTGGTCACTGTATATGGTCTAGGTCAGAAATGTTGCTCCCCTCATTCTATCTGTTATCACTAAAACTGTACTTGATTGGCTATTGATCAGACAACTTCAATGTAACTATTTCAAGCCAATCTTTGGGATGAAGCTTAGCCTCTTCAGTCTGAGAGGGCTCTCTCAAAGGGATTTATGATATTGTTTAATAATATAACATAGATGGATAACTCTATTATTTTTGTTTTGGTTCAAGTTGAAAAGATGAATTCTTGCTACCATTGGGCTATGGAGTCAGTGACAGGGCTCTCAATAACAAAGGCTTTCCTTGTGGAAGTTGAGGCTTGTATATACTTTAATGAAAGAATAACACATTCAGGAAAATCCAAATAACTTGAGGTTCAAAGGAAGTCAGAGCATGTGACACCCGAATTCTGAGTAACGAGACATCACAGTATTGAAATCAAAATACTCAAAGAGATTCACCGTAGCTTAATACTTAAAGGAAGTCAGAGCATGAACAGTCATGAGTTCTGAGTAATAAGCATTAAGACTTTGAAGAAAACCTTTCAAAAGATAGGACAAAAACTCATTTTACCATAGCCTAATAATTAAAGGAAGTCAGAGCATGAACAATCATGAATTCTCAGTAATAAGAATTAAGGCATTGGAAGAAAAAATTTCAAAAGATAGGACAGAAACTCATTGAAATATAATAAGAATCTCAAGTGAAGAAGAGTGGTATTATTACTGTATATATTAGAAACTCCAAGAGCTTTACAATAAAATAGTATTGAGATAACATTTTTCAACCCCTCATACATCGAATTACTCACTACTTATAGGCATCTAGCCTTTACATCCAATATTCCAAGTGGATAGATCATTAAACTCTATTACTAACACCAAATCTAACCACTAAATAGATATTTAAAATCAGAACTGGCACCTTTCGAATTAGGAGTTACAGTCCTAATATGACTCAAACACCTACTTATTACATTTAATCTAAATATGATCCAAATCTTCCTGAAAAGGAATCATGTCTTTCAACCATACTGGCCACAAACAAAACATTAATAATCTGACTATCTTCATGAAGATACTCTGCCTACTATTAAGGAGCTGTGAGTTTGATGATATGGAAACATAGAGAGCTGGTATATTTGAAATATATCCAAAACAAAATCTCTCCACCTAGAGATCTTTTGATCTGATAATCTCTATCATTTCCCTGATAATCTTTGTCATTTATCATGGAGAACAACTTTGAAATATCTTTTTACCTTTCCCCTTCTTCCAAAATTAACCTTGCTGTCAAAACAGAGTTTTTAGCTACTTTCGTTGCTAGTTTCATAGCACAAACAAAAAAATCATTTGTGTTAATATTCTAATATTATCGACCATTGGAGGGTGTTAAGTGATAAAAAATGCTTAAAACCAAACCTCAAAGTTCCTCAACCCTGCCAATTCAAGTACATTAAGACCAAAAAGAATTCTTCATAAATTCCGTAGTAGAAAATGGGCTTCAGGCCTGGCATACGCTGCGAAATTGCCTAACTTCTCAAGGACTTGACAAAACTTAAGATCTGAGCTTGAGACGATCCATGAATATACCTGCATGTAAAGTATGGTAATATAAGAAAAAAAAGTCTATAATAAATTGTTACCTTCTTTTTTACCTGCAGTTTCTTCATGACCAACTTTAATAGTTTTTTCCATAGCTCCTCTTTCCAAATCTTTCGTCCCTAATTCTGTCTTCATCATCTCCATATTTTCTTTCAACTCTTTAACTTGTCTCTGAATATTTTTCCTCTCTGCCTATAACCATAAATTCCTCTACCTTGTGTGTGTCATCATGATGCGTAAAGGCTATGATTTCTTCACCAAGTTTTTGGCCTTTCTTGTAGACTTTTCAAAATGAGTAACCTAATCATTCACTTTCTTTCCACCTCATCTATCACTTGTCTATCTTTATTGTATATTTAGAGCTCTCTCTTTATTTCAAACAACTCTTCCCTGGTTGTTTTTTAATCTTCTTCAAGAACCTATTTTTCAGTTTTCTCTATGACTTTTTCTTTTCCCTTTATCTGTTTGATTGTTTCTTCCTTATCTTTAAGCTGTCCCTTTGGAAAATATGCTTCATATTTCTTCTAAATATTTATTTTAGATTGACCTTTCTTTTCTTTAGTAACCTCTATCTTAATAAGAGATATGACTATAACTTCTTGTACTGCTACCCTTTTTCCTTTATCTTCCTCCTGTTGCTTATTTACAATGGTGATAGTCTCAGAAATCTGTGATCTACTGAAAGGCTTTCTAGGTTTAAAAATAAAACCTGAATCTTCTGAAGAAAAATCTAATTTCTTGGCTATAAGCCCCTTCCCTTTGACCTTGGATCCTTCTACCTTTGTTTCTTTCACTACAGGGGTTTCTGCAATGTCTATAGCCTGTAAGATGTCTTCAAGCCTTCCTTTACCTCCAATGATTTCCTTTGTGCTTCTTTTAGACCCTTTTGCTGTAGGTTTAGTCTTTCTAATTATGTCATGTTTTTTAGCATGCTTACTAGTTGTTGGATGTGGTGCTACCCTCTTGGATGAATTTAGCTTCTACCTCCACATCTTTAGCTGTATATTTTAAACCTTCTTGTTGATTCCCTTCTACTTTTGTAGTAGTATTCAGCTCTTTCCTAGAAGAAGGAGTTTTGAGTTTAGAGGATTTCCTTGGAGATAAAACATCCATTTCATACCCATTCATAAACAAGAAGTATGCCCAGACTCTGTCTATTTTACTTAATTCTTCCAGTACTAGTAATTTCATCAATGCATGGTGAAAGATGGAAGTTTTGCTTCTTTTAGGTATACCTTGCACTTTGTCTGCCATTTTTCAATAATTTAGAGTAGTTATCTATAAGGAAAGTTCTGGGAATCCCTATAGTCATATTTATCCCTACATTTTTAGGCTTTAGATAATCATCACAACTCTTTAAATCAAAATTTGTAGCTTTAAACCATTCTTCTCCGATCCTAGGAATCCCTATTGCTTGAGAAATACTATCAGGGGAAATTGGCACATGAAGAAAACCAATCTTTGTAAATGCTCCTTTGAAATTCAATACAATGTCTTGGGATACCTGTTTGTGATGACCTTGCAACCTTTGACAGAACTGAATGCATCCTGCTCTTCTAAAAATTTCCACAAAATATGGATCTACCACGATTGATCTTGGACTTATAGGTTTGTACCTGAATGGTAGGCCTCCTTTATTAAATTTCTTTGGTGTAGCCATTTTCTTCTTCTTTTGTAGCAATGGAATTCTTTGGATATTTACACCTGTTCAGTAAAAGCCTTTGATAACAACGAGATATTATGGTAAAAAAGAGCTGACATGACAGAGGATTTCTACGGGAGATGCAAATGACAACAAGATTCTTTGGTAGCAGCTTACAAGGGTGGAAAATAAATCCTGAGGAATGACGGGTGGATTTGAAAAAATGAGACGAAAATTATTAATAAAATGGTAGTTGATGCCAAAACGTGCCTAAGACTTTAAATGATGACCCTACTCTGACAGCATGACCTCAAAACCCTCAAAGTTTAACAACTCATCATTATGCAGAAAACCATTATAGGATGACACGCTTTCGTAGCGCATTTAGCTTTACAAGTGTCTGTTTTTCTACTAAACTACTAGGTGTTTATGCAACAAAATCTATTTATTTAGTACTAAAATCGTTGCGGACTTAGAAAAATTCTGACAGGTGGCCAGATTTGAGACTTTAGGTCGATTTAAAGTATCTATTCAAGATTTTTTCCTTTGATATGACTTGAGATCATCCCTAACAACTTAAAACAAACTTTGAATCTTATGCTAATCATAAAATTTATCATTTCATGATGCTATACGATCTAACCAATCTAAATACGAACTTGACACATTTCAAGTTATGATTTTGAAAATTTAGGGTGTGATAACAGTGGCTCCACTTGGGATGGTGTGCCCTTGTGGTATACCAAACAACCTGTAGTTCCAGTGCCATCCATCCTTTTGAAATAAAAACTCTGAAATTTTTCCAAGTCTTCTTTAAACTCTTATGCCCTTCACCTCGGGCTCAAGCTTGATGATCACTGCAAAAGAACTAAATCTGTACCTATTGAAAAAAAAATTGCTCAGTCAACTTTTAGCTTATTCACACACTCCTACCTACCCTAACAGCTGCAATCTCCATTTTTAACTCAAGGAACATGAAGCTTCCAATGAAGACAGTCATTGACCTGATCTGACACTTGAACCTCTTGACTACGCTTGAACCAAAAACAAACAAGATACTGAAATGACGAAGGAAACATAAGATGCATATGATCTTCATAATAAAAATATAACTAGAAATATGGACTGTAGAACTCTTCCATGTAGTCATATATAGGGTCAAAGAAGACATCATCTTTTTGATGCTTCTCATGACATTCTGCAGCTTTGGACAACTCATACATGCTTTTATCAACCACATAAGACTTCAGTTGTGAGTTATCAAACTGATTTTTAAGAACAAGGTTTCTTTCTTTAGTCTCAAAAGAAAAAGGTAGCATCACCTCCTCTTTTTGTTCTAGCATTAAAAACTCTTGAAAAGACTGATCTTGACCATGAAACCTATAAGGTTTAATTTGATCTTCTAAAACTTCAATATCTTTTTCAATTTTCATAGCAACTTCATCCACAAATTGAATCTTAACTTCTGACTTGGAATTAAATGATTTCAGATTAGAAGGCAAGGATAAAGAAAAATTTTCACCCATTTCTTCAATTAGTGTGATCATTATTTGATGTAGACTGATGCAAGAAATAGCATGAAGAATCAACTTTTTTCTGTACCTAAGGATTGTAGCAATCATCTTCTAATATTTCTTCTTTTTGTTTGAAATGATTCTCATACTCCTGATGATCAAAAGACTGACAAGTCTGTTGCAAATTTTCATCAAACTCAGACGATGTAACATGATTTTCATAAATAAGCTCCTGTTGGGTTTCATTTTCATCCAAGGGAGAGGATATCTTTTCTTATTGGTGATGAAAGGTATTTTCATGAAGGGCCTCTAAAATTTCCTCATCCATGGACTCATCATCTTCATAAAAGCTCTCCAAATATTCAATAAAACTCACACAGTTCTTACAACAGTCTTTTACCAGCAATAAGGAGGGATGACACTCTTCATACATATCATAAAATGCAACATGGAAATCAGCAAGAGAATATAATGAGCCATTTGGCAAGCTTTCATAGCAATGCCATGCTTTTCCTTCTAAAGTGTCCATAAACATCTTCATGAGATAATCCTTAGGGAACTAAACCTTAAGATAGTGTACATGCATATGGAATCTAACCAAATGAAGAGTAGAATTGTCTTTCTTTTCATCTGTAAATATTGGAAGATCAGTTAACAATTCAACCTTTGGCATAGGATTTGGAAAACCAGGGATATGATACCGATTCATAGGAGCATACCTGGCATTGATTCTTGCAATGGAACTCATCTTGAAACTTCATCAAGCTACTGATATTCAAGCAGTGGAGTCACCTTCCAATTGATTATTTGTTGTGTGGAGTCACTACAGAATAAATACAGCCAATATGTGCCTAAGTTTCTGCTGCTCTAAGACCTTAGGACTGAAAATTTGTCATTCTTCCAAGGGAAAATATACACCTTTGGTCCCCAGCAACGATGCCAAAATGTTATCACCAAAATCGTACCTGATTGGCTATTGATCAGAAAAATTCAGTGTATCTATTTCAAGCCAATCTTTGGACTGAAGCTTAGCCTCGTCAGTCTGAGAGGGCTCTCTCAAAGGGATTTATGATATTGTTTAATGATATAAGATAGATGGCTAACTCTATTATTTGTGTTTTCGTTCAGGTTGAAAAGATGAATGCTTGCTACCATTAGGCTATGGAGTCAGTGATAGGGCTGTCAATAACAAAGGCTTTCATTGTGGAAGTTGAGGCTTGTATATACTTCAATGAAAGAATAACACATTCAGGAAAATCCAAATAACTTGAGGTTGAAAGGAAGTCAGAGCATGTGACACCCGCATTCTAAGTAATGAGACATCAAGGTATTGAAATCAAAATACTCAAAGAGATTCACCATAGCTTAATACTTAAATGAAGTGAGAGCATGAACAGTCATGAATTTCGAGTAATAAGCATTAAGACTTTGAAGAAAACCTTTCAAAAGATAGGACAGAAACTCATTTTACCATAGCTTAATAATTAAAGGAAGTCAGAGCATGAACAATCATGAATTTTAAGTAATAAGAATAGAGGAATTGGAAGAAAACATTTCAAAAGATAGGACGAAAAATCATTGAAATATAATAAGAATCTCAGGTGAAGAAAAGTGTTATTATTACTGTATAAATCAGAAACTCTGAAAGCTTTACAATAAAATAGTCTCTGAGATAACATTTTCTATCCCCTCATACATCGAAGTACTCACTACTTATAGGCATCTAGCCTTTACATCCAATTTTCCAAGTGGCTAGATCATTAAACTCTATTACTGACACCAAATCTAACCACTAACTAGATATTTAAAACTAGAACTGACACCTTTCGAATTAGGAGTTAGAGTCCTACTATGACTCAAACACCTAATTATTACATTTAATATAAAGATGATCCAAATATTACTTGAAAGGAATCATGTCTTTCAACCATACTGGCCACAAAAAAAACATTAATACTCTGACTGTATTCATGAAGTTGCTCTTCCTACTATTAAGGAGTTGTCAGCTTGATGATATGGCAACATAGTGAGCCGGTATCTTCGAACTATATCCATAACAAAATATCTCTACCTAGCAATATTGTGATCTGATACTCTTTATCATTTCCTTGATACTCTTTGTCATTTCTCATGGAGAACAACTTTGAAATATCTATTTACCCTTATCCTTCTTTCAAAACTAACCTTGCTATCAAAACATAGTTTTGAGCTACTTTCATAGCTAGTTTTGTAGCACAAACAAAAAGAATTATCTGTGATAATATTCTGCTATTCTTGACCATTGGAGGGTGTTAGCCAAACCTCAAAGTTCCTCAAACCTGTTAGTTCAAGTACCTTAAACCCAAAAATAATTCTTCAGAAATTCTGCAGTAGAAAATGGGCTTCAAGCCTGGCATACGCTGCAGAATTTCCTAACTTTTCAGAGACTTGACAAAACTTAGGATCTAAGCTCTAAAAGGATCCATGCATATACCTACATGTAAAGTATGATAATATAAAACAAAAAAGGTCTATAATCCATTGTTACCTTCTTATTTACCTGTAGTTTCTTCATGAGCATCTTTAATAGTTTTTTCCATAGCTCCTCTTTCCAAATCTTTCTTCTCTAATTTTGTCTTCACCATCTCCATATTTTCTTTCAAATATTTAACTTGTCTCTGAAGATTTTTCCTCTCTGCCTGTAACCATAAATTCCTCTACTTATGTGTGTCATCATGATGCGTAAAGGCTGTGATTTCTTCAACAAGTTTTTCGCCTTTCCAATAGACTTTTCAAAATGAGTAACCTGATCATTCACTTTCTTTTCCACCTCATCTATCATTTGTATATCTTGCTTGTATCTTTCTAGCTCTCTATTTGTTTCAGATAACTCTTCCCTAGCTGCTTTTAACTGTTCTTCAAGAACCTCTTTTTCAGTTTTCTCTATGACTTTTTCTTTTCCCTTTCTCTGTTTAACTGTTTCTTCCTTATCTTTAAGCTCTCCCTTTGGAAAACCTACTTCAGATTTCTTCTGAATATTTATTTTAGATTGACCTTTCTTTTCTTTAGTAACCTATGTCTCAATAGGATATATGACTATGAATTTTTGTACTGCTACCCTTTTTCTTTTATCTTCCTTCTGCTGCTTATTTCCAATGGTGATAGTCTCAGAAAATTTGTGATCTAGTGAAAGGCTTTCTAGGTTTAAAAAGAGAACCTGAATCTTCTGAAGAAAAATATAATTTCTTGGCTATAATCCCCTTCCCTTTGACCTGGGATCCTTCTACATTAGTTTCTTTCACTATAGGGGTTTCTGCAATGTCTATAGCCCGTAAGATGTCTTCAAGACTGCCTTTACCTCCAATAATTTCCTTTGTGCTTCTTTTAGACCTTTTTGTTGTAGGTTTAGTCTTGCTAATTATGTCATTCTTTTTAACATGCTTACTAGAAGTTTGATGTGGTGCTACGTCTTGGATGAATTTAGCTTCTACCTCCATGTATTTAGCTATAGATTTTAAACCCTCTTGTTGATTCCCTTATACTTTTGTAGTAGTATTCAGTTCTTGCCTAGAAGAAGGAGTTTTGAGTTTAGAGGCTTTCCTTGGAGATAAAACATCCATTTCATACCCATTCATAAACAAGAAAGATGTCCAGACTCTGTCTAGTTTATTTAATTCTTCCAGTACTAGTAATTTCATCAATCCATGGTGAAAGATGGAGGTTTTGCTTCTTTCACGTCTACCTTGCACTTTGTCTACCATTTTTCCAAGACTTCTAAAAAGGTAAAAAGGAATATCTATCAGCTTTTTCCCTTTAAAATAAAGCAATAGCTTGGAGTGATAGATTTAGATTGCATGGAATCTACCATCACATGTAAAGTATTTATGTATGAATGTCAATAATTTAGAGTAATTATCTCTAAATCAAGTTTTGGGAATCCCTACAGTAATATTTATCCCTACATGTCCAGGCTTTAGATAATCATCACAACTCTTTAAATCAAACTTTGTAGCTTTAAACCATTCTTCTCTGGTCCTAGGAATCCCTGTTGCTTGAGAAATAATATCAGGGGAAATTGGCACATGAAGAAAACCAACGAGCTGTTATGGTAAAAAAGATCTAACATGACAGAGGATTTGTACGGGAAATGCAATTGATAACAAGATTCTTTAGTAGCATGTTACAAGGGTAGAAAATAAAGCGTGAGGAAAGAGGGATGGATTTGAAAAAATGAGATGAAACTTATTAAGAAAATGGTAGTTGATGCCAAAAAGTGCCTAAGAATTTCAATGATGACCCTACTCTGACAGCATGACCTTGAAACCCTAAAAGTTTAACAACTCATCATTATGCAGAAAACAGTTATAGGATGACACGCCTTCGTAGCGCATTTAGCTTTACAAGTGTCAGTTTTTCTACAGAACTACTAGGTGTTTCTGCAGCAAAATTTGTTTATTTAGTACTAAAATCGCTGCAGACTCAGAAAAATTCTGACAGGTGGCCAGATTTGAGACTTTAGGTCGATTTAAAGTATCTATTCAAGATTTTTTCCTTTGATATGACTTGAGATAATCCCTAACAACTTAAAACAATATTTGAAGCTTATGCTAATCATAAAATTGATTATTTCATGATGTTATGAAATATAACCAATCTACATACAAACTTGACACATTTCAAGTTATGATTTTGAAAATTTAGGGTGTGATAACACCATCCATGGCCATCATCATCTCAGAGGTCATGTCACTCATTTTCATTTAGATTCTTAGGTTAATCACTCCATCTTCCATCTAGCTCTGTTGTCTAGGTGTCCTTGTTTTTCCACTGAAAAGTACAAAAATGTCACCAAAAAGGGAAAAAAAGGCTTCATTTTCATCATATGCGTCTTTAAAGGGAGTTAGCATAGTTAGGAGAATAAAGTAAGACACTTTTTTATTTTTTTCAAAACTTTTTCATTGTCAAATTGTTCCAAAAAAGCAAAATTGTCCTCAAAGTATTTTGTTTCACTAAAATAAAAACAGTCATTTCAAGATGTTATAAAAAGGAAAATGAAGGATTTTTCAACTCATATTGTCTTTTTATTATTGGTAGAACTCCTCTCTTACCTTCAACAATGATCCATTACTGTCAAGGGCTTGAAGAAAATCTAGAAAACTACTCCAAAAGGGCCTTGTTATGCATATGAATTGTTTTGTTATGCATCTGGAGGAGTTGTTATGCATTTGGAAGTGTTTTGTTACGCATCTAAGGGTTATTTATGCATATGTCAGTGTTTTGTTATGCATCTTATAGGCTTGTTATGCATATGGAAAGTTTGTTACACATCTGGCAGAGGTGTGTTACACATATGGAAAGCGATATGTTTTGGGTATTTTGGCTCCCAAGTCATTCATCCAAGATCTAGGGTCATTACCATGAGTTTTTAAATCTTCATCGGTAGTAATTAAGCACCTCATATCCTCCTAAAGTCAATTTATCAAGCATAGTGTTGATTTTCTTTCTTATCTTCTTTTCCACTATATTTTCACTTTCTCCTATTGTTGAGATATTTTAGTGGATTAAAACCCTAACCCTACCATATAATATCCTCATACACCTTCCCCAGACCATATTCTATCATTCCCTACCATTCAAAACCTCACTACACTTCATTCCCGTCAAACCGTAATTTCCTACTATTTCTTTATTGTAGAATTAGTAAATCATTTTGTTTTCCAAATTTGATCATCTTATTTACATCCATTTCACCAAATTTCACTTGTGTTTTGAAGACAATATACAACCCTACATCC
Source organism: Pinus albicaulis (assembly GCA_034641835.2). Lineage (NCBI taxonomy): Eukaryota > Viridiplantae > Streptophyta > Pinopsida > Pinales > Pinaceae > Pinus > Pinus albicaulis. The sequence goes on along the minus strand of CM076584.1, from coordinate 1,670,369,726 downwards.
TGAGATTGTTTGGGAATTTTTCTTGGCTTCACTACCCTTCATTTTATCCTCGACACATACCCTATCCCCATCCTTTTTTTTTCCAAATTCACAGTCCACATACCCACCACATCTAAACACATAGGGTTTCATAATTTTTATAGACATTATGGAAAGTTAAAATAAAATCCACAAAGGAGGGTGCCAGATCACATTTGAACCCTCCACCTTGTAAGAAGTTGATGCCTCAGCTTTTGCCAAAGGATGCTTTGAGAGGACTGGATGCTTGAGATTTTGTGAGAAAATCATGGAAAAAGGTTGTCATCTCCAATTTCCAAGCTTATTTTGCACAATTTTTAGTATGGGAAAGATCATCATTGCAGGTCTAGAGTTCAACTTATCAGTATATGTGATTTAATCAGAAACAAGTATACCTAGTCATGGACAAAAGTGGTTTAAGGGAATCAACATAGACCTTGAAGATTATAAATTGTTCCTAAAATATCGTGCTAGAAAGAACCCTCACTACATTCCTTTTCAAGAACATCATTAACAGATATTCTTCTTTGATGAGGTTAATTATGAAATATTTCACATGTGAAGGGAGATTCTCTACATTGTACAGGTACCATATCAGGTTATTGATGCACTTTACCTCTACTAAACCACTTGAATTTCCACATTACTTGTATAGAAGTTTGGTTAGAATGACTAAGAAGGTCCAAAGTAGAAAAAAAAATCATCAACCAAGTATTTTCCACCATGGTCTAGTCAAACTCATTGTTTTGCATCATCTCTCAGCCATCAACATGACTTGGGAAAACTTCATGGAGAAATTAGCATCAATGCCCACCACTAGTCCTCCTGTCGTGCATAACACACCATCACCATCAGTATTAGCACAACCAATGGAGGTTGGATCTTATAGCATGCAAACTTAGATTTCAAAGGCTCCTAGGGTTTCTAAGTTCACTCACACCTGTGAGAAGGGAAAGGGGTAGGTATTTTCTCCCAGATCCATCAAAATTATCTCTACACTTGATACTATACTTGCGCAAAGTGAAATAGAGTAGCAACCACTCATGCATCAAATAGAATCACCATTGCCAAAACATGATGAACAAGAACCCGTAGATGTTGACATGGAAAAACAAGTTGAGGACAAATAATTTGAAGAGATCATAAAGGAAAAGGATGAGGAAATAATATAGTCGAGGGAGATTTTCTCCATTGCAAATTCTCAAATTATTTCCTACAACAAGAGAATCTTCAATTAAAGGTAAAAATGCTCCTCCAAGACAAAAATAAAGTACAAATTGATGCAGACAAGGGAAAGGGCAAAGAGATTGTAGATGATGATGAGCTGGATGATCCATACGTTGAAACAAGAATAGGAATACCAAGGACAATGGGCCTCAAAAAGGTGCTTCAGAGAGAGACAATCAACATCTCCTAAACAACATTGGCAAACATTTGATGAGTTGATTCTTGATGAGATCAATCAAGAGAGAGAGAGTATTGGCTTTATAGATTCAATGGGCACCATGAGAAACCATTTAAGAAAGCCAAGAAGAATCATAACCTCTAGAGCCATATGGCCAATCATTGTTGTGCCAGGAATAAAATTTCACAAATCAGGCTTAAACAAGTGAAAAAGAAGCTCAAAGAGGTTCAAATCAAGCTTAAGGAGAAATAAAACTTAGACCTCCTTGTTGAGGCATATATGGTTGTTTAGCCCACCCTCCAAAGGTATTATAGAAGAAATTTTGAACATTTTTGAGCAATTATTGCATTTTTGGTGATTTTTGCAGTAAACTGGAAATTCAACCTTTACATATGCATAGTGCCAAGTTGTTATTCTTTTTATAAGGGAATCGAAATGATAAATGAATTACATGGTTGGATCCATTTTGATGAAGACATCATGGATCAAGAACCCTTGTTTCATGACAAGCTCTAGGTTGGAAGAAAAATTAAAAAAAACACCAGTTTTCTATGCTTCTGCCATTATTTTTGACAGTCTGTTACACATCTGGAGTAACCTTGGGAGAATCAACTTTTGGAGGCCTTCCCATGGGTCATTTTTCAAAATTAAAGATGTCCTGAAAACTTGACACGCATAGCTAGTTGAAAAATATTCCATATTTGGATTTAGAGTCCTAAAAGTCACTCAAAATCAGCTGCAAAAAAGTGTTATGCATCTGTCAAAAGCTGTTACACATCTGCATAAGATTCCTCAAGACACTTTTCAAGCCAAGAAAAGGTCAAATTTTCGAGTTTTTGCTATCCTTTGAGCTGGAATTGGAGTAATTGAGTTGGTTTTTGCCTCTTATCATGAGTAAACATGTAATTTAATATGGGGGACACACACTCCTAGTCTATAGCTATATTTCAGGGAATGGTTTCTAATCTCCCTAGGTTCTAGCAAGTGACTCATCTCTTGTATTTATCATGAATTTTGGATGGGATTTAGACCTTATGAGGGGTAATGTTGAATATTTTCTATAAGTAGACCCAATTTAGTCTTTTCTTGGGTTGGATAGTTGTTTTTTTCAATGGATCTATTTTACAAGAATTTTGGAATGAAATCAAAGACAATGTTGCAGAAATTGTGTTAAGAATCCTGTGGTATGCCTTGGAGAATTTTTTCTTTCTATTTATTTTTATCTTATCATGTTGAATGAGATGTTTTCCTATTTCATATACATGCTTTTATGTGTTTATCTTGTCAGTTTATAAGCATAAATCATGCCTTTTCATGGTATGTCTTAACATGATTTACATTATATGTTTATGTTATTATAAATGAATGAATTCACCTCAGTGTTCATTCATATTTTCTATCATTTCATCCTATACACAATGAAAAACTACATACCTGGCCTCACCCATATCTCTCCAACTTGACCTTGAAATTCGACCTAAAACCCTAGACCTAGTCTCCTTACTATCATTCCTTTCTAGCACAAGAACGCCAAAAAAAAACCTATTTACTGAGCTTACATACCTAACCTAATATGATTAAATATTCAGTCATTTAATTTACTATAAAGTGACATTTAGAGATCCCTCTCTGGTCCAGGTAGGGCTAGCTTCCTAACCTAATCCTGGTATGTGGTTACCTTCCTTCAATCCCACTCTCAGTCTTGGGAAGTTTGGGGGGAGTGATAACAGTAGGTATAGTAGACCATGACTCACACTTCTAGGAAATGATTTGATAAATGATCAGGAACTATGAAGCAAAGAATCATAAGAATTTTTTTCTAGAAACAAAGATATGTCTTAAATTTTAAAGCTTTATTAATTCTCTTTGGTAAATCTATTATACACTAATAACATTTTTTAATTTTAGCTCTCTTGACTCTTAAAAGATTCTTGTTTGGGGTGATTCATCATCTCATGAATATACCCACCTTATACATCTCTAATTGTCTGCATAAAAGGAACCCTAAAAGGTTCTTTGGAAACCCTAACCTAAGGGTATGTTAATAATATGTGAAACCTTAAACATACTTAGGGATATTAATGAAGAAATGGCTATATTAATTGATATGTTGATAATGTCCTGTTTGGGATTTTTATATGGTGATGGAATTTCTAACATATTATGGTTGAAATGATGTTTTTCAAAATATCGAACCTTTGAATTCTTGATAGGTTAAGGGTCTGATTTGACACTAAGAAAAACCCTAGGTTTTGGCTAGGTCTACAAGAAAATTACTTGTTATGAGAATTCCTAGGAATGAAACTCTAGGTATATAATTATTTGATTGAATCCCTATTTTAGTATAAGTCGATGTATGTATGATATATTAAATATTTTCTATTATATAATATGCCTATGCATGATGAAAATCTCCTAGATATATTTTTTGACCAAATTTCTAACAGTCATAAATCCTAGGGTTTGAAAACAATCCCTAGTCAAAGTTTGAAGGTGTAGGATGATGATTGAAAAGTCTAGGGTTTTACATGTAAACCCTAGTAGTAGTTAAATTCTCTAGTATTTTTATTCATCTGAATCTATACAATGTTTGCTGAGAATTTTTAAATAGAATATCTAGTGTTTATATAAAACCCTAGTAGAAGTTAATAATGATTTATTTGTTCTTTGATTGAAATATAGGGTTTACATAAAACCCTAGTAAATGTTATTCATACTGGATTTGACTTCATTGAATTAAATCTAGGTTATACATAAAACTCTAGTAGATAGTCTATCATATGGTTTCCGAAAGTTATCTAATATTTTTTTATCTTGATTGAATTGCTGATATGAATTAGGTTTTTTATCAAACCTAGAATAGGTTATTGAAGTATTGAAATATGGTTTGTTATTGATTATGAAAAAGTATAAATTCTTCTACTACTATAAAGTTTTGTTGTGACTAACTTCATGCTTCTACATAATTGGTCGTACTTGGTTTCTAGATTATGCAGATGCATAACATTGGTGAATAATTCTATAAGAGAAGTTAATATGATCAACATGATGAGCGTAATGAAAGCCATGAAATATTCTCCAACAACGTAGGAATAATTTAATATCCCTACATTAATAGGGAGCATGGATAAAAGAAATCTCCTTAGTTAAGAGGGTGGATACAACATAAATATCCCTAGTTAAAGAGAGGGCACAACATAAGTCTTTATTGGAGAATATATTCTAGAAGAAATGTTGCTACATGTGAAGTAGGGAAAGGAATATTATATCAAATATTCAACTGATCTTCCTATTGAGATTAGTTTAAAATAATCATTGAAACCCCAAATGTTTTCTTTGATTATGTATTTGAAAGTATATTTCTGATTAGGGTTGTGTTTGTACAAGTGAATATCTCAAAGGTTTGTATACCATGTTAGTTACTGATTAGTTTTATTAGGAGAGATTGGTTATCCTTGATCTATTGGATCAATTATGTTGAGGATTTGTGAGTGAAGCATTTCTTGGAAAGAAATCACATTGAAACTTTGTGTTGATGTCTCATAGGGAGGTGGCATCAGGTGGATTTGCACCTAGTTCCTTGGGTTGATGGTTAGTAAGTAAGCCAGATGGTACCTATAGAAGCTGAAATATTTATTCCATCTTAGTCCCACTCAAGTATATTTCCTTGGTCAGGAATCTAGTTCGAGGCATTACAATGCCTAAATTGTTGAGAGACCAAATGGATAGATTTCGTTGGTGAGGAATCTAGTCCATGGCATTGTGGTGCCTAAACTTGTTCATAGATAAAGTGAGACTTTCCATGTGCTTCTTTTATATATGAATTCTTCCCTAATTAAGAGGGAGTCTTTAAGAATGTAACTAGGTTCGGTCTTCATTATTAATATGTTTGTCAAAATCATTTATTATTAATATTAAATGACTTATTAAAGCATGGGTTTCAATCTTGGGTCATATTTAGATTAAGGTCCCAATTGTGGACTTCTAGGTTAGTCATTAAATATTTAAATTGATCCAATTTGGGCTTTTAAATTATGTAATATTAGGTTTTTTATTATTTGGTCTAAAGGCTCATCCATCAAGTCATCTTCTTAAGGGTCATCATCCTTGATCTCTACAAAAAAATTCTCAAAATTTGGCCTAAATCAGTCTCCTACAAGTCTGGTTCACACAAGTATTCATGTCGGTCTAATAATTGATATAACTATTCAAAATATACACATCGACTCATTTATGGAGGAAAAATTATATATACAAGGTTACAGTTTTCATTTCACACACAGAATTTAGATCACTGTGAAATTTTTGTATGATATCACAGAGATGCAGTTCGTACTACATCACATATTTGGTATTATTTCAAAGGACAGGGTTTCGGTCTATTAGATATATCAAGGTTAGATGCTATATGATGTTAAATAAAAAAAAAAGTTTCGGTGTTAACATAAACTTATTCATGTAACTTAGTGCTATGTTGATAAAATACTTGATGCTACAATGATGTTATATTTGCCTTTATACATGGTGCTATAGTTGGTGTTATGATGTTATGATTACCAGTGCTACAATGTTATCTCATTCATGATGCCTTGGTGTCGTTCAGTGTGACAAGACTCGGAACTACTAGAATGGTGATCTCAGTGAGGATGGATCTCAGGGCTACCTCACAAAGAAGAAGGATGCAATTTCAGTGAAAGAAAAGGAAATATTGTTGTAAGGAGATCTCAATGCTAACATAATGAAGAGATGACTTGATGGAGGAATTCTATAGTCTAATGGTCTTGTCATCTCATCCTAAATCTACTAAAGGAATACTTTTGACTGGGTATTAGCCAAAGAATGGGGATTTTCCCTCGCAGCGTGCCTACATCTTGTGTCCTCTTCTATTTTTTGTTTGGAATTAGTCTTGATGATAAAAAAGTATAAAAAAAAAAAACGCGTAATAATAAAAATAAACATCACAATATAATGTCATGATGCAAGAAATTCATTAATATTAGAGGAATATTTGGCATGGAAAGAACATCAGGGATAGGACTTTCCAAGAGGGTGATTGGGCCATTTTATAGGACTGCAGATTCAACTACTTCAAGGAAAATTTGACGAAAATATGCAAGGTCCCTAAGTGGTGGTAAAGTGTTATTAAAATCACTTTGTACAAATCAAACCAATTGATGAAGAAAAGGTTCCAATTTTGTTCAATGATTTTCGACTAGATATTTACAAAAGACCTCTCTCAAAATTGGATTTTAATAATTCAATAAGTAGATATATGAATGTGATTGGGAGCCTCAAATCTCCCAAACCATCCAACATCTAGCCAATAGGAAAAATAAGAAATAAAACAAGAAAAAATTAAAAAGAATAAAAAGCGTTGGTGAAAACCTCTTTGAGGCACTTGAGACAAGATATTGGATTGAAAAACTTGATGAGGAAGTGCAAGAGTTTGAAAAAAAAAGAAAAAAAATGACTAAAAATAAAATATCCCCAGCTGAAAACCTTCTTTGATGCACCTAGGGAAAACCCGTGAGTTGAAAACCTCCTTTGAGGCAGCTTGCAAGTCTAAAAATAATGAAAAAAAAACAAAACAAGAAAATAAAAATAGAAAGGGGAAACCTTATATCATTATTTTCTAACATATCTATAGGGTTTCAGTGGTAGTCAATAGATGCCAACAGATACAAAAGAAAATTCAATAAAATAAAATCTAGACCCTCCAAGTTGGTTCTTTGAGTACACTCCATCCCTCTATTGATCTCCCCATGTTTCTCCATCATGATATGGCCTCCCTCGCTCAATTCCACCTAAGTCCAAAAGTGATACATGATTCTCCTGTATTGCTATAGGATTTTCCTATATTTTATATACGATTATGATTAGTAAAAAAGTAAGTTATAGTACTTATGATTTATAGTTAGGAACAAGGGAAGGGGTCAACCATATTGTCATCACTCATTTTTGACACCATTTGACCTCTCCTCCACCCAAATTTCCACTTATATCCATAAAAAACACCCCTTTTCATCCCTTCTTCCATATATTCCACCACATAAAAGGCTTCTGACCATTGTCAACAAGTTACTCATGAATTATAATTTTTTTAGAGGCAACACCTAAAGGAAATTGTGATCCTAGAAGAGTTTATGTGATTGCTATAGGAAGAGACACAATCATTTAGAAGTCTGTAAAAACACTAAAAGACCACCGTTGGAGCACTAGATCAGGAACAAAATCATCAGAATGGCACTGGAGCAACACCAATCTAATATTAAGCAGCTACAAGGCCCTTTGCAAGTTGCTACAGGATCCCTCTTCACCTACAAGAAACACCATTTGATCCACATCCCGAAGAACCTCCATTGTCAAGCTTAAATAAACAAGGAATATTTAAAAAATAAATAAAAAATAAAAGAAAACAAATGCATGGAGTGAGGAACAAAAGTGGATGAAATCTTAAAAGACAAGCAAAGTAGCCCTACCTTTCCTTATAAATTCCATGTAAACATCAAGGGAACAACACATCAGCAAGGACTACGAGGTAGGCATAGGTATGAAAAAACTCCTAAATTCTTCCTTAAAGAGAATAATAGTTTAAAAATCATTCGAAATGCATGAGGAATGATGGTTTTAGGGTAAAGGTGGCTCAATAGTGTTGGCCACCCTTAAGCCGTTAAGATGGGGTTATATTTCTCTCTTATCACATGTGGATAAAATGAAAAAACAAAATTGTGATGATTATGAGGAGTGGGACAATGGGTCTATGGAAAAGATAGAAAAATGGTATGTGGGGGCCATGATCCAGGTGGATATTGGTGGCCACACACCTATTCCACTTAGACCCCCACCATTGTTTCTTTTATTTTTTCAGTTTCCTTAATTGTAGCACAATTTACTATTTTTTGCAGGTTTTCGGGTCTTAAACTTCCAAAGCCATTTTGAGGCCCTAAACAGTTCTTTTTATTCGAAAATCACCTTCTAAAAATGGTAGAATATAACTCAAAATTCACTACTAGAAGTTCTAGTCCTCGGATAGATCTTTCTAATGAGGTATCATGTGCATCAGACAAAGATCGTATGCCAAATTTATGACCCTAGCAAATTGATGTACCAATTTACCCCAACGGGTCCCATAGTGTGGTGTTTCATCTCCTAGGGTTAGGTTTTTAGATGTTCAGGGTTTTTCATTATTTCTCAATAATGAAAAGGACTTCGAGACTCATTGTAACACAGTTCAGAGGCCTATGGCCGCCACATCTCTTCTTAGAGATAAGCTACTAGCGCCCATAGCTAGTCTATTTCCATTTTGTCTGCAAGCATATTCTAGTTATGTGATATTAATGAAATTAAGTATTATTTATTCTACATATTTATGCTTATGTCTATTTCTATATTTTATTGCATTCTAGCATAAGTCTGTATCAGTGGTATCAGAATGGTCTACTCTTTCTCGATCCTTTGCTTTTCCCCAACGAGGTTAGGGTATAAGGAGTTAGGGATCAATCTGGTTGAACCTTTGGAAGATCAATCGTGCAAACCATGAAAGCCGCCAATGGGAGATGAAAAGAAAGATGAGGGAGCAGGAGATTGTAGGTTTTAACCCTGTACATAAATTATCTAAGCACAAATATTTAAAACAGAAAATAAACAATAGTGAGAGCATAAAACATAAAATAGATAAACACATATATTTTCCCCTGGATCCCAAATCGGGATGACCAACTTGATTTTTCATTATATTCCTTTTAGTGTTACAACACATATATATGCATGCCGAAGCATACATAAACCCCAATCCATTAACCCTAGATTAGAAAATAACCATAGTTCCCTTGACCGGATCTACAAAATACCAGGGGCTGAAAACCATCATGCCCCAAAACCATGTGCAAACCCATGCACAAATAATGGGCGGGTCTTCCCACCGAAAAATAAGGACCAAAAAATATTTTCAGGGCACTGCCTCGGACCCTGTCAGGGGGGGCTATTTCCCCCCCTGTGAGCCCCCCGTACGTTGCGCCCAGTGCAACGTATGGGGGGGGGGCGCTATCGCCCCCCCTATTACTCACCACGCATGACTAGTTGTGGAAAGACTATAACACAAACCCAACAAATATCTTATAAAAATATTTCTTGAGGAGGCCCTCCAGAAGCAAAGGAATGCAATGATGGATATATTTTCCCAAATCCTTCAACGACTTCCTGGTGGCGATGCATCTGCATCAAGCTACCACTCTAGAGGCACAAATCCTTTTAAGGTACAAGTAAACTTTGACATTCTCATATTTGAGGTCCAAATAGATGTAGACGTCATAGATAGATGGTTGAATCTATTAGAAGAGTATTTCATGGTTCATGACTTTTCCAACTAGGAAACGATTACTTTTTCACTCCTCAAATCCACCCCCCATATAAAGGACTGGTGGGAAAACTACTATAAGAAAAAGGATGAGAGGGAACCCTCTCTATTTTTGGCCACACCCACTTGGGATTATTTCTAAGATGTCATCAAAGAATAATATTATCCCATGGGGAGCTATGAGTAAATTTACATACGATGGAATACATTGCATAGAAAAGGGACCAAGATGTGCATGAGCTGACAAATCTATTCCATACCATGTGCACCAGATTTGGGTATCAAATATGCAGAGAAATATTTGGTGTTAAAGTACCACAATTTTATGCACAGATACATTCAGGAGGAAATGTAGTTCCTCAACATCTCCTAGCTTGGTGTAGCATACCGGTATGCTACCAAGATTGACCAGAATTTCAAACAAGAAATCTAGACTTTAGATCTGCAAATCAGAAACAAGGGAAAGGTGCCCCCAAACTACAAACAAATGAAAAATTCAAGGCAGGGCGGTAAAGGATAACCCACCAAAGCTGCAATCAAAGAACCACACCATGAAGCGAAAGAAGGAAATTTGAAAGCGTTGAGAGTTACATAAGATTTCCACTCATAACACAAGTGAGTTTTAGGCCAAGAAGTCACTTGTGAATGAGCTGAAGGCTTATAAATCGGATGCATGCTCTGACTCTGAATTAGAAATCGAATAGGGGAATAATAAAGGGAAGCATATAATAAATGTGTAGCCCAACACCACCATTTCCACCACAAAGATCCAGAAGGAGGAACTAGAATATTAAGAGGAGGAGGAGTGCCTCTTCCATTCCTAGATGTGGGTAAAGTGTTGCCCGCTGGAGTTCATTGTCAACAGCAGGAGCCAAGAGAACCTCATTTTAGTAGAGGTCATGAAGAAACTGGGCTTGCCAGCCACATCAGGCCCACAACCGTACACCATTAGGTGGCTTCACCAAGGATGGGATCTCCACGTCAACTAGAAGTTCTGCCTTTCCTACATTATCAAGCCCTTCACAGATGAGGTATTATGTGACATTGCTCCTCTTTATGTTTGTGATGTATTATTAGACCAACCATACTGGTGTAAGAGACATGTAGTGTATGAGTCCCGACCTTGTATTGTTATTTTTGCTTTGTGAAATAAGTTGTACATGATACCAGATGTAGCATCCCATGTCGCTATCTCTTTGGTTGCTACAAAACAATGCAGTAAGCTCATTTTAAAAACCGTGAAATTTCTTTTCCTGATTACCTGCCCTCAGGGAAATAAGAATGTTGTGGCCACAACCTCCAGATCGGGCTCCTCTGCATGAAAAAAAAAATGTACAAGTTCGTGGAGGAGTACAAAGACATCTTCCCCTCACCCGTAGGGGTGCCTCTGCAATGTCAGGTCAAGCACCCCATGATCTGACCCCAGGTGCGCCACTACCTAATGGACCAATCTATTAGTGCTCTATTATGGAGAACGATGAAATCAAGAGGCAGATTCAAGAGATGCTATTTAAAGGTCACATTAAATCAAGTTCATCACCCTGTGGGAGCTTGATCATGTTGGTGGAGAAGAAGGATGGGACATGGAGACTATGTGTTGACTATCGGGCACTGAACAAGATCATTGTCCAGAATACGTACCCGATCCCACGAAATAATGTCCTTCTAGACCAAATTAAGGGGGAAAAATATTTTAGCAAGATTGACTTGAACTCCAGGTATCACCATGTACGAATCGAACCCTTCGATGTATGGAAGACTTCCTTCAAATCTAAGGAGGGCCTTTTCAAATGGTCGATCATGCCTTTCGGGTTAACAAATGCTCCTGAAACCTTCGTGAGGTTGATGGACGATATATTTCGGCCATTCACCAACTCATTTTTAGTAGTTTACTTGGATAACATCTTGATCTTCAACCAAACTTAGGAAGAGCACCTCCACCACATCTGACAGGTCCTCTAAACATTGCAGCAACACAAATTGTGTGCCAATTTGGAGAAGTGCACCTCTGGCATGACCCAAGTTTAGTATCTAGGATACATTATTCATGATCAGGGGGTGCATGTGGAAAAATTGAATATCCAAATCATTCGGGATTAACTAGCTCCAAGCACTCTAACAGAGCTCCCCAGCTTTCTAGGTCTTACTAATTTCTACGGCAGGTTCATGTTGGGATTGTCTCATATCACTTGGACCTTGAGTCAAGTTACCAAGGGAGGAGCGAAAGAAATTTTTTTTTGGTCTGAATCTCAACAGAAGGAATTCGTAGAGTTGAAACATCGCCTCTACTCTACCCCAATGCTCACATTACCTTACTTGCAACAACCATTTGAGATTGAGATAGATTCCTTTGAATATGCTATTAGGAAAGTTCTTAATCAACAAGGGAATCCAATGGAATATGACAGTGAGACAATTTCTGACACAGTCTAGAAGTATCCAACTTATGAAAAAGAGATGTATTCCATTGGGCAGACTTTCCGAAAATGGAAGAATTACATTTTGGGGAAGGAAACGATTATCCACACAGACGACCGAGCCCTTCAGTTCATACATAGACAAGGGAAGTTGCAAAACGATCACCATTAGAAGTGGTCCACATATCTACAATAGTTTCATTTGAACATCAAGTACAAGAAGGGAAGCACCAATAATGTTGTAGACTTCCTCAATCGACCACCAATCATGGCGCTAACCACTGTGCCCAACTATTGTGGGCATAAGAATTCGTATTGGTCGCTTCTCTACAAGAGAGATTTGGAATTCAACTACAGATACAAGATGCTCTTGGAGGGTAAGCAAGTTAAAAATTTCACCTCGACGATGCACTTCTATGTCACCCGGGACACCTTTGTGTTCCTTTAAGATACCGTACCAATATGATTTGGGAAGCAAAATAAATTCGAGGCGCTGGACATTTATGGGTCAAGAAATAGTGGCAGTACTTCAAAATTATTTCTATTGGTTGAACCTTCAATAGGATGTCGAGAAGTAAATATGATCTTGCACTGCCTGTGCCATTAGCAAACTAACCATCAAGAATCAAGGCCTCTATACTTTTTTTCCTACCCCAATTTGACCCTTGGAATCCATCTCAATTGATTACATGTTAGGCCTTCCTTCTACTAAGCATGGAAATGATTGTGTTTTCATGGTCATCGACAGATTCTTGAATATGACCACTATGGAGGCCTGCAAGAAGAATATCATAGCAAAAGCCATTGCTAAACTCTTCTTTGAATGAATGTTTTTACACTTTGGGATCCCACTGTCTATCATCGCAGATTGGGACAACAGGTTCCTCAGTATATTTGGTCCAGCCTCTGGTCAATTCTGGACACCAACCTCACCAAATCCCCAACTTTCCATCCCCAAAATGATGGCCAGGCACAGGTCGTCAATAGGATGATCGTACAAATTATGTGCATGTACAACTCAAAGCATCCACGCACATGGGATGAGAGCCTATCCTATGTGAAACATAGCTATAACTGGGTTTTCCACATCTCAACTGGACACAACCCCTTTCAAGTGGGCTTGGGACTCCAACCACTATGTCCCATTGATGTATCCATGCCATCTGCGCCTACTTAGGATGATTCGGCTCATGTCAAGTCTGAATTTGACAAGGTTAAAAAACTCATTTAGTGCATTAAACACATCCAAAAATAGGTTCATGACATATTATATAGAGCCAATGCTAAGTACAAGTAGTGACATGATCAACATCGGGTGCCACACAACTTCTAGGTCGGCGACAAAGTGTTGCTACATTTTCAGAAGGAGCGCCTCCCTAGACCCCACCGCATACTTTGCCCACTTCGATATGGGCCATACATGATCACCAAGCTATATGGTATAATTAATTTGAGCTTAGTATTCCACCATTCCTTGGTCTTCACCCATTTTTCAATGCGAACCACTTTCAGCCTTACTTTCCACCTCTACTGGACACATCCGTCATGGAAGAATAACTCACACCAACAAAGTTAAACCCATAATGCATGGAACAAGCCAAAACTAATCAGATCATGGACACATAGGTCAATAACACCCACTAGCAGAGGATCTAGCTATATCGAGTTGTCAAAGCTGGCCAAATCCTTCAGTAGGGAACGTAGCTCACCAAGGACCAAGTTTGGTAGAAGTTTCCTGATCTCATGGAGGAACTCAATGCAAGGGGGGAGGAATGATCTAGGTGGATATTGGTGGCCTCTTTCCTATTCCACTTGGAACCCTACTATTGTTTCTTTCAGTTTTTTGGTTTCCTTAATTGTAGCAAATGTTACTATTTTTGGCAGCTTTTTGGGTCCTGAACTTCTGGAGCTGTTTTGAGGCCCTGAACGAATTTCTTTTGGAAAATAAACATTGGAAAATGTTAGTATTTCAATAAAAATTTAGTGTCAGCAGTTTCATTCCTCATATAAATCTTTATAATGAGGTATCATGTGCATCAAACAGATATCGTATGCCAAAGTTACGACCCAAGGAAATTGATGTACCAATTTACCCCAACGAGGCCCATAGTTTGGTGTTTCATCTCCTAGGGTTAGGTTTTTGGACTATTATGGGTATCCATTGTTTCTAAATAATAAATAGGCCTTGGAGCCTCATTGCAACACAGTTCAAAGGCCATTGGTCACCACATCTCTTCTAAGAGACAAGCTACCATTGTCCTAGCTAGTTTATTTCCATTTTTTTCTGTAAGCATATTTCAGTTATGTGATAATAATGAAATGAAGTCTTATTTCTAACGCATCTTTGCGTTTATGTGTATTTCTATACTTTATTGTGTTCTTTCATAAGTCTGGATCTGGCCAGCTTATACAACACGATGAGCCCACCTACCAAACATTTTTAGCATAAAAGAAGTTATGAGCCTCATTTTGGCATAAAATTTTTTGGTTTTTAGACTCATGTGGTGATCATTTATTAAAAAACTTTCCGGATTATCCACATTGCTAGAAAACGACTGTCGACGTTTCGAATCCCAACGGGGATCCATCATCAGGACATTTCTTGAATAAAAAATTTATTCCCAAAAAAGAGGGAGGCCGACTACCACTGTACGAAGTTGATCTACCTACACCATGGATTTCATAGGTTGCTACAGTGAGGCTACAAGATCGACATACAAGTACAAGAGGATACAGAATGTGTGCTAAAGGATTGACCTCGACTACTATACGATTGTTCCGAGAGGTGAAAAAAAGCTCTGTCTTGCGCAATTTTCCCCACAAAACCTTACATCCATGGGGGAAACACCAAGGGAAGGGTAAGGAAAAAATTATGCACACATTCTATGAACAAAAATCCTATATAATTTTTCATATTTTATTGTAGAAATTTCTGGATTATCCATAGTGTTAAGAAACAATGGTCGACGTTTCGAATCCCAATAGGGATCCATCTTCAAGACAAGATTTTGAATGAAGAATGAAAGAAGGGAAGAAGGTCAGCGTTAATATAGTGATAAGGAGAGAAAAATAGACGACAAGAACCAACTAATTGATAATTTATTTATTTTAATTAATAAATTTTTATTAATTTAATAATATTAATAATTTTATCTTATTTTAAAACTAATCCATTCTAATAAACTTTCCTCCCTGAGAACATCCTCTAGCAAATAGCTAAAAGTGAAAGGAAATTAAAAGTATGAATTTTTATTGTAAAATAAGCATGATGGTGGGGGAATGAGCTTGTTTTGAGTTTGGAATGTAAATTTTCTTCCCCTAACCAACAAAATAGAACTATTCCTGTTATATTTGATCTGAAATAGTAAATATCTCTAAAAATTGATAATTGACAACAAAATTCCCTTGTAAAAAAATTGAAAAAAACTACTATAGGTATCATGTGGGGCGGTTTCAATAGAAGAGATCCCACATACTCATTAAGGATCCACCAACACCTCATGTAAGATACATATTTTTAAACAACTAGTGGTTCGAGTTTTTTGAGAAATTCAAGGGGTTTGATGATGAAATTACTCATGAATTTATAGTAGGCATCCAACTAAAGGGGAGATAGTGCTACCACCATTGTGAGAGGGCTTGTTATCCATTTAAATGTAGAAATAATTACTAAGGTAACCACATTTCCCATAGGAGTAAGGTGAAGCAAACAGGAGAGAGGAAAGGCTATCACAACCAACAATGAATTCTTCCTCTTTAAGGATAAATTGATTGAAGATAAAAATGGAGTTATAAGAGAGAGTCTACCCTACCCATGGAATGAGGTATCCTATCACATTCTGAAATAGATATCGTATGAGGGGAGACTCAATTTTTTATATGCCTTAGTTTAGGCTACTTTATGATCTAAGATTCCAGATGGATTTTCCTATCATAGATAAACTGAACATTCCCCACTTCCTTCTTCAGTCCATCGTAGAGATAAGCCAAAGGGTGATATAGGGGAAACATCACTACATTGGTCATAATGGTATCATAAGCATAAATGCCATGGATGCTTTGGAGCATATCAAAAACCTTGTTCCATGGAAATATTTTGTTGGACAAAGAATATTTCCTTGAAACTCAGTCTCAAGCCTTACTAGAGCATGGAAATACAAAAAAGCATAGTTGAGCAAAAGAAGAGGCTGAAGAAGAGAACGAGGAACAAAAATTAAAGGAAGAATAAGATATTGAAGAGGGAATGAAAGAGGAAAAACTAGATAAGGAGATAGAAACCCTTTGGGAACCCTCTAGACCTCAAAAGAGGAGGGGGCAAGAGTAGCAAGCAACCCTTTTAGAAGGGAGCACTGAACAAGAAGCAGTTGCCACACTTGAATCCTTAACTAAACCAATCAAGGAAAGGGGAGGTATCCAAAGGAGGGATCTCTATATTTCAATAAGAGGAGAAGTAATAGACTCCAACAAGGGAAGTCTCAACCTTACTCAATAACCCCTATCACCATTGTGGGGTCAGCTATCCACTAGGAGGGATAATTTGAGAAGGATAAGAACAAAATTGAATAAGTAACCTACCTTAAAGCCAAAGGGAAGGAGATCAAAGCCTCGCAAATAAATCCAAGCAACAGGGGAGCGAAGATAAGACAATTTCAAGAATAATATTCCATACTACAGGAATATAGAGAGGTGTTAGATGAAGGAAGAGAGGTTATATAGGAAAGTATTGCAGTGCTACAAGAAAGTGTTTCATAACAACAAGAAGGAGGAGAAGGACCACAAGAGCTGCAACAGCCTAACCCCAAAGCAAACGTTGGGTCTTGTTACAAATTTTATGAGGAAAGAGAAATAATCCCCACCAAATTTGTAGTGCAAATCCTCCTCGAGCTAGACAAAGAAAGAAGTAGAAGCTACCATTGGAGGAATATTGCAAAGTCGAAGGGATTTGAGGATGTGGGCATGATGGAAGAGAAAATGAAAAATATGGGTGGGGAGATGGCTAGTTTGAGACTAAGAGAGGCACACATTAGGGAACTGTTTCATATATAAAACAATACATTAAAATAGAAGTTGTGGGATAAAGAAGGGAAACTTTCCACAATGGAAATCTTGTCTATGGAGGTTATGTAATGTAGAAACATCTAAAAATCCTAAGCCATGTTCCTCAAATAACAATGGCTTCAATTTCATATCAATAATCTAGTACAATATGGTTCACTTCCTTTCCAAGATGACTCAAATTTTTTTGATATTATCATAGATCTAGTGTGGATGATAGAGCTAGGATGGTAGACTTCGATATCCATAATCTCATATTCACTAATTTGAACTTTAGGGATCCCAGTTCTAGCATGGGAGATGTACAATTGATGGCGTTGGCCTCTTGGTTGACTCAAGAGGAGGCAAGGGTTGAAGAGACAAAAAGGGTCATGTCTAAAGAAATTGATGAATCCCTATGGATCATATAAGAATTGGTAGCCCCTCACCTTATCATTAGCAACAATATAATAATTTCCAAAGACTCTAAATTGGCACCACTATACATAGAAAAATAGGAATGAGATATCTTTCACTTTGAGGACATTTTAAGGTTGGTAGGAACTGAGAGTTTGCAAGCTTGTGATAGGAGATGAGACTCCTTACCACATAGCTTAAGGATGAAAGAGTATCACTTTCCATGGAGATTGAGGAATACCTTGGAGAAGAAACCCTTGTATAAAAGAATAGTTCAAATTGGTTTGGGCTTAATTTCAATCTTCCTTTTTTTTTTCAGGCTACAAGAACAAAAGAGTGTATAGAAGAGTAATAAGTGTTGGGTACTGGATTTGTATACTTTTCTCTCCCATTTTATCCCATATTTATATCTCTTTGTACCATTATTGTTCTTAAATGCATGAGGTAAGCCCCTTTATTTTATCTTTCATGGGATATTTGATTAATGAAGTAATTTTCATGGAGTTTTTACCTTTTTGCAATATTAACTCCGATATTTCTACAGATTCAGCCAAAGCGGGAAGGTTACAACTTTGAAGTCATGGAACAACCCATAAATTCCAGCGCTATCTTCACTTTCTGTTACTGCATAATAGACTTTGCTTCACACCAGCATCATTTTAGGCTTTTTCATAGTTTCCTTTTGGGAAACTAGGTTGTTGTTGTAGCAAAGTATATTTTTGTAAATATTTAGTTGCTGAAGGGAATCTATGATTTCTGGAACATTTGTTTAAAGAAGGCTTGCGGGCTATGAATATGTGTTAAGCCCAATTACATACTGATTTTGTAACAGTATATTCTGAAATTAATTGAATGCTCAACATCTTCTTGTTTCACCTATAATTTATGAGTTTTTCGGAGCCCTGATAAGAGAGTTGGACCCACTCTTTTGATCAGGTGCTGTGTTTCCCTTTCTTTTCATTGTTTTCATGTTTTAGTTTGATTTCGTTACTGTTGTTACAATGTAGTATTTCAATTGCTATGAATGTGTTTTTAATTCTGCAATCTATTTTAATTGATGTTATTGTAGTCTATGTGTTTATGGATTGAAGCCTGTGATCTACAGCAGGTCATGTGATTTCTCCTGCATATACTGTGCCATTAGTATTGAAATAACTAATGCCATCGAGTTGATAATTTATGTGGAAAAAGGGTTGAATGTTGTTCATATCCGGACACCGACATTTTGGCGCCGTTGTCGTGGAAGGCTAACAGGTGAAAGAACAAGATCTGTAATTGATCTAAGGGTCGATCTCTAATCTTGGGAGGGAATTTATTGCCCTACTTCGAGTCCTGAGCATAGTGCTTTGTGTTTTCTTTCCTGCTTTTTATTGTTTTTCTTTAGAATTGATCTCTCGTTTTTGGGAGGGCGTCTATTACCCTGCTCCAAGACCTGAGCATAACATGTTTTTTTCTTGCTTTGCTTTTCATTAAAATTGATCCCTCATCTTTGGGAGGGCATTTTGCTACCTTTCCCTAAGACCTGCGCATAGTTTCCAGCTTTCTTTTTTTTATTCTTTTCTGAAGCACCAACTTCTCGTCCTGAGGAGGGTATTTGATTACCCTACTTCAGGCCATGAACTTAGATTTTCATTTTCTTTTAGTATATTGTCTATTTGAACCTACTCTCTCGTCCCGGGGAGGAAATTATCTATCCTACTCTAGGTCCTGAGTGATTTTGTTACTTTGATGAACCTTCTTCATAACTTTTATGAACACGGATCTGAATAAGAGGGGCAGAGGAAGCCCCTTAAAGAAAGGAAAGGATCTGTGAAGGACAACATATATTTAGGAGATCATTTAAAAATCTTGATATAAGGCATCATCCCGTGCTGCTGTTAGCGTAAGAGTTCAGATGAAGTGTGAAGGGTAGTCTGTGGAGCAACCAATTCCATCCACAGTACCAGAAGGTATTATTTCGATGGTGAAAGACTTAATAAATAATGTATCGGTGGAGGGGACATCCTTACCATCAGTAGAAGGGGAAGAAATAACAAGTAGAGGATCATAAGAACTAAGCAACTATAATTGGGAAGAAGAACCTCCAAAAGGGTTTTCATCACCACAAGACCAAGGGAGTGCTGTAAAACTTCCTGCAGTCGAATTAAGCAATTCCAATTTGGAGAGAGAATTCTTGAAAGATTTTGACTCACAAAGGGACCAGCAGAGTGCAGTGAAACCTCCTACAATTGAATCACCCCAAGTACTAGCTACAGAACCAGTCGAAATTCCAAATGATTATTGGAGGGTATTTATGGAAGCTGTAAATTCCTCTATCGATATTCCAATCGGAAACTTTGCAGGTGATGCACCAATGAGACCCATCCCTTTAACATCTCTACCTAGTTTCCATGGGATTTCTTCTAAATACCTTGATACATTCCTCTTCGAATTTGACATTGTTTGTCGAGGATATGATTATATTGTTGATGCTCAGAAATTTAAAATATTTTTTGCTACCCTAAAGGGGAAAATCCTAAGATGGTTCATGGATTTAGGAGGGATCACGATTACCTCATGGGAAGGGATGAAAGAAGCCTTCTTGGAAAAATACCAAGATTACTATAAATCTCATGACACTAAGGAGGAAATCTTTAAGTTTTCATAGAAATACGACGAAAACATGGAGGACTGTGTGGAACGATTCAAATACATATTATAGAGGTTTGGCCATAGTGACCTAGACAAGGACATTCTGAAGATCATTCTTCTTTGAGCACTTAGAGAAGACTCCCTGCAACTTTTGAATATAGTAGGAAAAGGGAATATTTCGATAGAGGAATTCCACACTATCTGTGACTATTGCCTTAAGTGTTCAAGGGGGGCTGCAAGGAGTGGACAAGGAATTCGGTCATTAAAGACTTCCAGTGGAGGGGTTACAAAGGAAGAAATTGGAAACCTAATGGACAACCTAAGGACTAATATTCTGAGCACATTATCCACCCAGATGGACACACTGCAAGAAAAACAGAAACAATTGGAGTTGGAAAAGACTATGGCTATATTCTACCCACAGTGCAGAAAGAAGCATCCTTTGAGGCAATGCCCGTTAAACAGAGTGGAAGCCTAAGCAACCTATGAACAGACTCATGTGACCAGTTCATGTCCTTCCTTGCCCAGACCGAAGGTAGTTTTTCAAGGGGCAAGTGAAGAAAGCGTGGTAGACCAGTTGTACTTCATGGGGTAGAAGAAGCCATGGCAACCTCGACCACCATCTATGAATCTCGTTATGTTTCAGGACCCATTTCAGTGTTTTAATAATTTTAATATGGGTCCCCAATCTGCACCTTTTTCAGCTATGTGATCTCAATATCAGATCCCCCTTGGCAACAATGGGCTCCCCAGGCCAGTCTGAATCCTTCATGGAATCAGAATTGGTGTGGACCCTCTCCTACTGGTCAGTTTCCTCAGTCTATGCATCAACAAGAACTTCAGTTTCCCTCTAATGTACCTCAAGGAAACCCAGCCATTAGACCCCAACTTCCTATCCAACCCAATCGGAATCCTAATAATAAAGGGGTCCAACAAACAAACACTTTTAACCTTCCATCTTATAGAGTTTCTACCATGTGACTTGATGAGATAAACCTATGATCTAGGTGGGTAGTAAATGCACCCACTTCACCTATTATTATAGAACATATTGAGAGTGAAGATACATAACTAGAACAGAGGATAGTTTGGGATAAATCAAAACAAAGCATAATGAACTAGACACCTCCCCAATATGTTCCTAATCAAGGTCATTCAACTTCTCCTCCATATCCTAAAAGACTGACCTTGAATAAACCGAACCCTCAAGCAGAGTTTGATTTCCTAGGGGAACTACAAATCTCTTTGTTAAAATACCCCTGTTACAGGCTATGAGGTATGTACCTATATATGCAAAGACCCTTAAAGAATATTGCTCTAAGAAACCAGGGAAGAAACCTAAGCATCCATTAACCATTCATGTGATAGGAAAATTATTCGACATTATGTTAGGAAAGATCATGCCTGTAAAATACGGAGATCCAGGAAAACTGATTCCGACAGTACAAATTAAAGGGGTTCAAATCCCAAACGTACTGGTAGATTTGGGAGCTTCCATCAACATTATCACCTCTAAAAAAATGAACACATTAGGTCTTGGAAACATTAAACCAACTCCTACTATCCTGGAACTAGTAGACAGGTCTACAATTAAACCAGTAGGGAAATTTGAGGATGTGATTATTTCAGTAGATTCATGGCATTACCCTGTGGAATTACTTGTATTAGAGACTCGACCTTCAGTTGGTGGTCACCCATTGATCCTGGGAAGACATTGGCTCGCAACTATAGACACCTACATAGGGTGCTGATCTGGGCATATGATCATATCAAATGGGATAGTTACAAAGAATCCTACTCTTTATCCTCCTACGGAACCTAGCCCATCTGAGAAATTATTAATCAGTCAGAAAGCGCTACCTGCAGAAGAGCCTAAACCTGAAAATGAAGATGTTATACAAGTCCTCATTATTGGGCAGGCCCTTTAATTTAAAACATAAACCGAGGACGATGCCATTAGTGATTGCATTAATGATTCTAGTTCTGTTTCCGATTCAGCTCGACAGATTCTAGAATCTGCTATGAGCTGTGAAACAAAGGAAAACATTAAACCAGAAGATGACATTGAAGACATTCTTGTAGCCTCATCCCATGATAGTATCCAATTGATATTGAACCAGGGAAAACACTTAATATCAAACCAAACTTGTCTAAATCCCAGACAAAACATCTTTTGAAAGTCCTCCAATATCATTAGGAATCTTTTGCCTGGGATTATACCGACATGAAGGGGATCCCTGCTAACTTATGTACTCATTATATCTATATTAAGGAAGATTGTTGCCCTGTAAGAGAGCCCCAAGGGAGAATTAACCCTTCTCTTAAGAACATTGTCAAAGAAGAATTACAAAAATGATTGGATGTAGGATTCATTTACCCCATCTTAGATATCCAATGGGTATCTCGACCAGTGACTATTCTAAAAATATTGGTAAATGGAGAATCTGCGTAGATTACAGGGAGCTAAATAAGGAAACTCAAAAAGACCATTTCCCTTTTCCATTCATTGACCAAGTCCTAGATACGTTGGCTAGGAAGAAGTTTGTTTCCTTCCTATACAGATTCAGTGGATATAACCAAATCCAGATAGCCCCGGAAGACTAGGATAAAAAAACTTTCACATGCCCATGGGGAACCTTTGCATACAGGGTCCTCCCATTTGGTCTGTGTAATGCTCCTACCACCTTCCAAAGGGAAATTTTGGGAATATTTTCTAATTTTTTCAATGATAGCGTTGAAATCTATATGGATGATTTTACTCCATATGGAAACTCATTTGAGTAAGGATTGGAAACTCTAGAGAAAGTACTCAAAATATGTAAGCAGACCCATGTGACTCTGAGTACAGTCAAATGCCATATGATGAGGGAAGAAGGAGTAGTATCAGGACATTTTCTCTCGGCTATTGGAATTCGAGTTGATTTGGCTAAAGTAGAGGTAATATTACACTTCCCGGTACCCAAAACACCCACACAAGTACGTAGATTTATTGGTTGTGCTGGTTATTACAGACACTTTATAGAAAAATTTGCTAAAATAGCACATCCACTTTTTCAATTACTAACAAAAGATGCAAAATTCTTGTGGACTGAAGACTGTGAGACAGAGTTCACAAAAATTAAAAGCTTGGTTTGCACAGCTCTAATCCTCCAAGGACCTGATTGGGAATTACCGTTTCACATACATACCGACGCTTCTTAGACAACAATAGGGGCTGTTTTGGGATAGTAGGTAGACAAAACATCATACGCAATTTACTGTCAGCAAGAATTTAATTCCTACTGAACTAAATTACACGGTGACAGAAAAAGAATTCTTGGTTGTAATTTATGTTGTTTATAAGTTCCAACACTACATCACTGGGTATTCTACTGTTGTCCATATTGATCACGCAGTAATCAAGTATTTGATGAATAAACCTATTACTCCTGGCCGTGTTACAATATGGTTGTTATTGCTTCAATAATTTGATATTAAAATAGTATAAAAACCAGGAAAAAATAACGTAGTCGTTGATTTCCTATCTATAATGGATAACAATGACGAATGCACACATATAGAAGATATTTTTCTCGATGAAAATATTTTTGTAGTTTCTACTAACCTTCTGTGTTATGCAGATATTGCTAACTATCTTGCTACAGGGAAAGTGCCTCCTCATTTGTCATACAGGGAACAGTGAAAAGTTATTCATCACAATGCCCGATATTCTTGGATGGCAGGGTACCTTTTTCATACAGGAGCAGATAAGCATATTCGACGTTGTGTGTCTGAGGATGATATTTATGAAGTATTGAAAGCTTCCCATGATGGCCCTTATTGATGGCATTTTTCAGACAAAAAAACAGGCCATAGGGTGTTAGAAATTGGATATTACTAGCCTTATATCTTTCGCGGTGCACAAAATTATGTCAGGAGGTGTGATAGTTGCCAACATATGGGGTAGCCTAGTCGAGTTGATGAAATTCCTTTATAGGCACAGGCAGTCCTTGAGCCTTTTGAGAAATGGGCTATTGACTTCGTTGGACCCTTTAACCCACCTTCCCAACAAAAGGTCCACATCTTGGTCAGTACTGATTACATGACTAAGTGGGTAGAATCCAAAGTTGTTGCAAAAAAAACAGAACAGGTGGTCTCAGATTTTCAATTTGAAGAAATTTTTGCTCGTTATGGTACTCCAAGGAAGATTGTTTTAGATGGAGGAGGACAATTCACATCACACATGATAGCAAAGCTCATGTAGAAATATGGGGTCAAGCATAGGGTGACGTCTCCATACCACTCCCAGGCGAATGGACAAGTGGAAAGCACAAACAAGACATTGGAAAATATCTTGACAAAAATTGTGGCATACCATCGTTAGGATTGGGCTCAGAAGCTACCTAAAGCTCTCTGGCCATACAGAACAACATGGTGAAATACAACCTAGTTTTCATCATTCGAGCTAGTTAATGGGAAATCCCCATTGTTTCCAATAGAGTTTGAAATCAGTATGCTCAGAACAACTCTTGAAGTTGGTTTGGATCTTCCATATGCCTAGAAATACAGACTGACCTAGCTCAATGAACTAGATGAAATATGTTTAATGGCTATTCAGAGAAATACTGTTATTCAGCAACAGAAAATGAAATGGCACGATACGTTTATTAAGAATAAGGTGTTTCAGAGTGGAGTTTGGGCACTACTCTATGACTCCTTCTTTAAGGATTTGAAGAGTAAGATTTGCACTCGCTAGATGGGAACTTACGAGGTGGATGCCATATTTGATAATGGAACAGTCAGGCTAGTCACAATTGATGATACACGTGCTTCATTTATAGTCAATGGACATCGCTTGAGATTATACCACCACTCAGACTCTAAGGATGTTTTTATCAAACAACTCTTTGAGAAATCTAGTTTGAAGGTTATCCGCACAAAGAACTCTTCCTCTGCATCCTTGCCTTAAATAATAATAATAATAAAAGAATAAAGAATTATATTTTTATTATTTATCTTGTTGTTTTTTTCAGGATTTACTACTAAGGAGTAAAAATCAAAGAAAAATTTTCCAAGTATCGGTTGTTGCTACTCATGGTGTTGTTACTCGGTTGCTGCTACTCATGGTGCTATTACTTGGTTGCTGCTACTCATGGTGTTGTTACTCATGATGGTGTTACTCAGTTGCTCCTACTCATGGTACTAATACTTGGTTGTTGCTACTCATGGTGTTGTTACTTGGTTGCTGCTACTCATGGTGTTGTTACTCGGTTGCTGCTACTCATGATGTTGTTATTCAGTTGCTGCTACTCATGATGTTGTTACTCGGTTACTGCTACTCATGATGCTATTACACCAGATGCTGCTACTCGATGTTGTTACTCCTTGATTGATGTTGTTACACCAGATGAAGCTACTCACACTGTTGTTACTCCAGATGCTGTTACTCACACTGTTGTTATTTTGAATGCTGCTACTTGCACTGGTGTTACTCTAGATGTTGTTACTCGCACTGTTGTTACTTCGGATGCTGCTACTCGTACTGTAGTTAATCCAGATGTTGTTACACCGGATGTTGTTACTCGCACTGTTGTTACTCTGATGCTGCTATTCGATGTTGTTACTCCAGATGTTGTTACACCAGATGCTGTTACTCACACTGCTGTTACTTCGAATGCTGCTACTCGCACTACTGTTAATATAGGTACTATTACATCGGATGTTGTTACTCACACTACTATTACTCCAGATGCTGCTGCTCGCACTGTTGTTACTCTAAATGTTGTTACACTAGATGATGTTACTCGCACTATCGTTACTCCGGATGTTTCTACTCGTACTGTTGTTACTCCATCCGCATCATTACTATGCTGTCATCCTACCAACCATCACTTCATCTAGGTAGGCCGCCAGGTATGCCTCCACGTGACTTTTACTGATTTAATTAAATATCCCATGTGAAGACTTTAATGTCGTGGATGGAAAAAATTTAAGTGGGGGAGGGGGGTGGGGGGGGGGGGTGGGGTGCCATCATAGTTCATGGACGACGTAAAAATGACCTTATAAATCATTATGACAGTCTGTGTGTGGTACACCTTACGATCCCTATCAACATTTTGTATAATCATTTAATACGTACTGGGATCCGTAATATGTCTTTTCCACTCCATACGAAATAATTACTAGTTTTATTCATTACACTTACCATATTCTTTTATGATTTTTCTTGGTTTCTGAGAATTACCATCCATATTTACCCTTACCATCTTTCATTTTCACCATGTTTTTTTTTTTAATTTGGTATCCACCATTTCGCCCAACGGTCTGCTATTCCAAGAAGTGTTTCTACAAGTCCCCACTGTATGGGAATACTGGCTATGTGGCGTGAGCCTAAAAGCACAGCTTCGATCTGCAGAAATCCAGAGGTATGACAAATCTTTGTCGATGCAGGGTGGGATACCTACTTTGAAATATTGCAAGGGTTTGACAGGGGAATCACAATGGAGTTTTCACTTAATTTAGACGAGAATCACTCGCGGGTCAGAGGATTGGAAGTTCCTGTCACAGAAGAGGTAATTATAGAGGTCAACGGGCTGAGATAACAAGGGCATCAATGGTCTTCTTGGAGAGTTTCTCTCCTAGATTGTCCTGAATTATTCTTACAAGCAAGGGAAAGTGTCGTTCAAATGGGCAGAGGATATGAGCGCAAGGCGTGTTCTCACCTTGGAATGAAGTCGATTTTGTAATGAAATACACATTTCTTCTAGAGCCGAGTTTTAACTACCATTAATGTGTCCATTTTTTTAAATTCTAACGGCACCTTCGTTTCACGGGCTCGGTGCATGCCTCAAATATGCCATTCTTCCTATTGAAACAGTTGCAACATATGGCACAGTTCGCTCGGCATTCGCGCCGGATGCCGACAGTGCTCTCCAACCATGGATTGGTGCATTTATTAGTCATTCATGCATTAAATAGGGTCCAGTTCTCCTGGGTGGAACTATGTGGATCCTTAGAAGAAGAGATAATAGCCATTATTGATGCTAAGAAGAGGAACCAATCTCTCCAGTTGGTTTAGCTGAAGAAGAACATTCATAAGGAAATGATCAAGAGGAACCTGAAGAAATGGAAATGGAGGTTGATTAGGAGGAACCCGAAGAAGTTGAAATGGTGGTTGATTAGGAAGAACCTGAAGAAATGAGAATGAAGGAGATAATTGGTGACATAGCCGAGGCTTCCACACAAGAACCAGCCTCGCTTGAGGAGCCCACAAATGAAGAAACTATGGATATTGTGTAGTAAGTCGAGAGCATTATACAGTCGTCGAATTTTGTCAATAAAGAACAAGGGAGTGAAATGGCTAACAAAGGAATGGCAAGTGATGTTGTTGTGAAAGAAACAACATCACCTACCCAAGCAGATATGGATGTTGAAATAAGTGGGGGTCCTACAAAAGAACCACCCCTGATTTGGATAGAATAGGGAATTAGAGAAGAGTCAGCATGCAAAATCGACGCTCTCCCTCAAGGACTAGTATCGATTGTGGAAAAATAAGCAATTCATGAGGAACATGAAGGTAGAGAAGGAATAAACAGAGAGGTCGATACTATCCCACAAGAACCAGTATCGACCCTAGAAGAAGAAATGATGAACAAGGAGCGAGAGGACAGGAGAGAGCAAACGGTCGTGTTTCCCCATGAGAGAACCAGCATCGACCCAAGTTGAGGTAGTAATGTGTGAAGCTCCGACTCAAGATGGAAATGAGGATGATGAATCTTTCCCCCGTTCTCCGTTCCAGTCCATGATGCCTAGAGGGGTGAGGGGATTCCACTCGCACAAAAAATTAATGGAGGAAGTAGTTGTTCCACCAGTGCTTAAATTTGTTGACACAGCTAAGATCAACTCAGACATTGCCAAATCTCTGTTGGAGCACTCAGAGGCTGGTGGAGAGAGCACTCGGAGGATCGCAAGGAAGATACGATTCCTGTGTTCTGTGGAAACACTAGAACACGAGATGGTCGATGGAAGTTGAGATGACCGGATGGCGGGGAGCGAGTCCCTCAAGGGAATATAGAGGAAGAAGCCCCTAAAGATAGGGACCCCAGCTAGAAAGGCTTAACAAGAGAATCCGCGGGAATACGCAACGTGTAGCCTCCTCGTATGTCATGGAGGCTCAGAAACTGATTTTTTTTGTCAAAAAGGAATGGATTAAACAGTTTGAGAAAAGAAGGTTACCTCTCAAGAAGAGGTATCAGCTGCAGTTCAATGAAACCATGAGACTGAAAAGGGAGGTTCGGGATTTGAAAAGGTAAGTTTCCCGACTAAAAAATAAGGTAAAAATATACAATGGAGGGTAGTAAAGCCAAAAATTGAGGTCTCCTCTGCAGCCACACAAAGTGGCCCGATTGAAGAGTTATTTGAAGGCCAATAATTTTTCTTGGCCGCTGAAATCCAGAAGTGGCAATCTACTGCAAGTAACCATAAGAAAGAAACCATGTGGGTTCGGGAACAATCCTCCAGGGTTGTCACAGGATACATAGATAAGTTATATAAGGCACGACTGAAACAAGATAAATAGAAGGCCAAAATAGAAGAACTGGAAGAACAAGTGTAGTTGTTGCAATCAGATAAGGAGAAGATTTTCTCCCTCGCACAATAGGTAATGGCATGCAGCCCTCCTGCACATAGCTATGCCTTATTCCTTCACGAGAAATTTATTTTCTTTTTTCTTGAAAGTATATATAAGGAGATTTGATACTAGATTGAGGACCCCATTCAATTTCTCCATATTTTAAAAATTCATGATATCATAAGACAACACTTAATGTGCGAGCTCTACATGCATGGGTATTTCTTGAGGCATGATCGATTATTTTACAACCTGTTCCATTCATAGAGGGACATTCATTTAAGAACTTTCACCTCTTATACCATCGATCAGATTAAGAGGAGAAGGAAAATCTGGGATACGTTCGAAGAAAACCAAGTCGAAAGGCCGTTAATGATGAGGAAGTAGCATGGCCAGTCCTCAAACATTTATAACAAGAATTACACATTTCTATAGATTGAGGGCCGTAGAGAACACATTTTTGCAACCCAAAAATGGTGTTTTGACCTATGTGTCAGACAGATTATGATGTTTCGTAAAGAAGCGCTAGATAGTTTTCAGAAAAGGTGGATGTTGTCATCCTCAGCTATTAGAGGACGAGAACCATTTGGGGCACATAACTTTGCATGGGCTCTAGAGAGGATGCCACGTTTTGTAACATGCATTTACACCTGTGGGGTAAGATGGATGGGGCCGAGGTTTCAATTTACGCTTATCTGGTTGCCATCCGAGCGATATACTCCTGCATACAATGTTGATCCAGATTGGTGGAGGGATGTTGTTGTTTTGACAAAAGGATAGAAACCACTAGGGACAGAAATGGCTGAAGAATATGATCTCACATAGCGTCATGCCAGTCACAGTCAGTCCAATCTAGATCTAAGGAGACGACGAGCTGCATGAGGACATGCAGATAGACTAGTTGCGGGGAGATGTTGGGTACCATATTTGTATACTTTTCTCTCCTATTTTATCCCATCTTTCTATCTCTTTATACCATTATTGTTCTTAAATGCATGAGGTAAACCCATTTATTTTATCTTTCATAGGATATTTTATTAATGAAGTAATTGTCATGGAAGTTTTAACTTTTTGCAATATTAACTCTGATATTTCTATAGAATTGGCCAAAACAGGAAGGTTACAGCTGTCAAGTCGTGGAACAACCCATAATTTCCAGTGCTATCTTCACTTGCTATTATAGCATAACAGACTTCGTTTCAGACCAGCGTCATTTCAGGTTTTTTCATAGTTTCCTTCTGGGCCAATAGGTTGTTGTTGTAACAAAGTATAATTTTGTAAATATTTAGTTGTTGAAGGGAATCTAAGATTTCTAAAACATTTGTATAAAGAGGGCCTACGAGCTGTGAATAGAGGTTAAGCCCAGTTACATACATATTTTGTAACAGTATATTCTGCAATTAATTGAATGCTCAACATCTTATTGTTTCACCTGTAATTTGTGAGTTTGTCATAGCCCTGATTAGAGACTTGGGCCCGCTCTTCTGATCAGGTGCTGTGTTTCCCTTTCTTTTCATTGTTTTCATGTTTTAGTTTGATTTCGTTACTGCTGTTACAGTGTAATCTTTCATTTTCTGTGAATGTATTTTTAATTCTGCAATCTATTTTAATTGATGTTACAGTAATCTGTGTGTTTATGGATTTAAGCCCATGATTTAGAATAGGTCATTTGATTTCTCTTGCATATACTGTGTCGTTAGTATTCAAATAACTAATGCCCTCACGTTGATAATTTATGTGGAAAAGGGTTTAATATTGTTCGTATCCAGACACCAACAATAAGAATGGGCAAAGATAGAGAAAAATGTAGGGTCATATCCTCACGAGGGCAATCCATCAGAGATACCTTGCGATGTTAGGGTTGCCACTAGGGATATGAAGGAGATGCAATTAAGTATTGGTTGACTTTCTTAAAGGGTGAAGATCATGAAATAAGAAACACAATCAAAATAAGATATGTGAAAATTATCATAAGTTTTGGAAAAATGATCATTTGGTAATTCATTATCCTAACCATTATTAGTAAAATTTTCATAACTTGTTTGGTTGATAATAGCTCCTCTATTTTTCAATATGCTATCAATATAAGCAGGGATGTATAAATGATCAACAAAAAAATAATTATTAACAAACAAATCAATATATAGAGAAAAATAATTATCCAGAGAAAAAATATGTATGTTTCTCTGTTTGAAGAATGATCATTTAAAATAGTAGAGGACACATGAGTTTCTAATATCCTTACTTTGTTGTTTGCATCGTCACATATACCATATTCACTATGATTAGATTTTTTTTTAGGATTGCTATTTATTGGTTCAAATGAAACTTCAAAATATTAAAAATTAAAATTTAAGTTATCTTAAATATATGGCTCAATGATATTAGAATCTGAAAGCTCATTAGAATATTATTTTATATGACAAATGTATTAAGATAATTTACATTTTCAAATTCATTTTTATTACTAGAAATACAAGGGAGAGATAAAACATGTTTAAACCATCCCATTAATTCAATTGTAAATATTGAGATTGAAATTGTAAACAATTTAATTTAAACATGATAAGGAAATAGTCAAAATATTCTTCTTCAAATCTACTCATACTTTCAAGTTCCTCACATACCTCATTGTAATCATACTCTTGAAATGTGTGTAAGAATGTTCTTGTAAATTCATCGCAACTATGTACATAGCAAACTAGGACTAATCAATAACATTCTTTGGCTAGGTCTATCAAGGTAAGAGTAAAGGTCCTACAAATCACATTTTTATCAATAATATAATCATTATTATTTAAAATAAATTGAAGAATATGATCAAAAGAAGAAACAATTCCCTTCCATTAAACTTTGTTTTTGACAAGACGGTTTTACTACAATGGAGTGGTGGTAGGTGCACATCCAGAGAAATAATTATAAATAGGGAGTTTAGAAGGATCCATTGTAAAAAGATAAACCTCTAAAATAAAAGACTCTAAAAGGACTATTTGTTAGTGGCCCTTCTTCTAGCACCATAAATGTTGATGACCAAAAATAAACTCACAATATTAAGGAGACCACCTATTCAGAGCCCCAAATTAGACCCTTTTCCATTTTGACTTGTTGTTCTAACAGTTTAAATGGATCCAGTTACCCTTTTCCTAAAACTAGCCGAATCTAATGTTAATATAATCTAAACTAATCTATATATACAAAATTAATTCTAACAATTACCTCTTACCACAAATGTGAGAATGTGAGATGACACTTGTTTTTATAAGAAAACCAATTAGAAGGAATTACTATCTTGTAGTTGCTTGAAGAAAGAAATATTTTGTTGAAACAAGGGCTCAAGAAGGCCACACTGGGTTTTTCTCCTGCATAAAGAGACTTTGAAAAATGCAAATTAACCTACATGCAATTGCAATTTACTCTAGTATATAAGAAACATAAATAAATCCTAAATTATATTGATGAGGGAAGGATTAGTCCTTATCCTAATCAGGATCAATATGTTAAAAATAAATGGGAAAGGGTTGGGATTGAATTTACGGTTAAGATGTGCATACAAATCACATAAATAGTTCACGCATTTGGCAAGTTGTTCATACAAATATGTAGTAAATTAACCTCGATAAATGGTTATCAATATGCCTTACATTCATATACTTAAATTCCATCATGACTAAAATTCGATATTAGGTTTGTTATTATGTTCAATAAGAAGTTCATTAAACACAATAGAAGTTGAAGTAGAACACGGTTGTAATTTACTGATAAATGGTTACTGATAAATTGCTAATAAGTTTCATTGAATCCATTAAATAAATTTTGCCTCGACTCTGTCAACAACTGCAACAATAGCTTCACAAAAGCCAATCAACATAAACAAATGAAAATTACAAAATTTCCAACGTCTGAGTCATACTAATCCAGAGAAGAATTGAAATCGGAACACATAACTGAGACAACAGTAAACCCATAAATTATTATAGTGGTGTAAAGAATACACAGGTTGTATTATTACTCTGAAATAGTTTTTTACAGTCCTTTGAAATCCTCAATTACTTTAAGAATTGGTTTAACAAGAATGCATAGCCTCTTCTTTCAGAAAATCAAAATCTTCTTCCATTTACAGAAAGGAAAAATCCCTCTCACAATAGTACACATAACAAACCTTGTATTTCTGCAAAGCTTTCCCCTTTGTAGGTTGTAGAACCAAAGTATAAAAATAGGGAAAATACTTCCTATCTTACAATATGCAAGAATAGATCTGGAACCCGATCCCTTATTCAAAAGGCTTATTTATAAATTAGAATAAAATTCCAAAAAAATGAATTCAATTACAAAGAAGTTTGATATCTCTCATTTTTTTCTTAGAAAAAACCTCTTTTATTCTTTTTGGTGGAAATATATTTCTCCAAAAAGTATTGGTCTTGATCTTCCAATCAAATCCCACAAAAATATGCAAAAATCAAAATTAAAAGCCAATAAAATTTACACACAAAAATTGAAACACGAAACTCTCAAACAAAATATCAAATTTAAGCTAAAATCAGTAAACTAAATAAAAAAGAGTTTGATGCTTCTGATTGTTCATAGTGGCTATTTGTGATAGCTACATTTAGTGTTAACTAGTTGTTAACTAGTTAAATGACATTTTATTATTTGTTTTAAGGGAATAAGACACTTAATGTTTTTGTTGGAATAGAACTCCCATTCTTTGAACAGAACCCTCATTTCTCACTGGGATGAGTCTCTTATCCCTACAGGAGCAGGTAACCGTTCAAACTGTCCCCAGTGAGGAATGGAGGTTTTGCTCAAGAACGAAGGAAGGAGTGGAGATTTTCTTGAGCTGGTAGAGACCACTGGAAATCACTCAGCATTCATGGTAAATTTATGGTACTGACTAGACTAGGAGTCCTGAGGTCACAGCAAAAAAACCACTATCAACCCGTACATTTCAGGAGTGGAGCACGGGGGCAAGAGGAGGACGTAATTGCCTCTCTTGAAGGTTGGAAGGACCACATCAGCGAATTGCATAACTAGATAAGTTATTTGTGCAATTTCAATGATTTAAGTATAGTAATAATTTTACCTAAGATATGCACAGGTGGTTGTCTATTAGAGACAAAATCAATAGTTATATGATGGTCCTATGTCGGAAAATATGAGACTTATGATTATCATTAACAGTATTTCAATATGAATTTAATAGGTTATTTTTGAATTCTGGTACTGTATAAGAACTTATAAGGTGATATGAAGTCCAATAACTATGAAAATGGAAAAATGTGTGGTAACAAGGTTGTCTGTATAATATTTGTGTAGAAATTTTAACTCGCAGTTACTGTCTGTGATATGTACAATAGAAAATCATATTTAAAAGTTTATACTAAAATAGTGAATAATTACTTCAGAAGCAGAAAACACTATGGGAACCCACACTGTAGTGATCAAATTTGTGTTGCAGACATGCAAGCGAATAGAGATAGTAAGAAAGTAAAGTTTTGAGACAAGTAAGTTGACAAAGAACTAAGGAAGGGTAATCTGTCGGTTTTGGGTACGAGGCAGAGCCTCAACCAAGAACACATTGTTTACCCAAAACAAATATACACAGATAGAATAATAAAGTGGTTCGGTCACCTAGTTTAACTTAACATAAAACCATGTATTGACAATCTTATTGTGGATAGAACTGTAATATCTGTACACAAGAGTTAAATATCCACCGTATTAAACAAGCAAGCAGAAAACTGGAAAGAAATTAACCAAAGAAACACAACCACCGATTCTGACAAGGATTCGGTGTTTTCCTTTTCGAGAACAAACTGAGAAACATTATTCTTTCCTTTAACACAGTTTTCTTTGAAAATAGAGAACTACGATGCAGTAGAGAAATTATACATAATCGGAAAACAATATTCCAAGAAGAATAAATTATTGGATGCATGAAATTATGGTACAAATCAAATTGGAACCCCAAAAGCAAACCAAAATTTATATATGTATATAAATAAAAATTCCAATTGTACAGATCATTTGAATTCAGGAAAACTCCCTATCACAACCAAAAGAAACGATACGGAGGAATACCTTTTCGAATTCCATATAAAATACGAAGTTAACAATATATCATTACAGAGTCCATAGAAAAAAAATGACTCTTCCTCTCTGGAGCTAATCGAAAACCAACACTTAAAACCGAAGAAATTCTAGAAATTTCCTCAAGAGCACTATTGCAACAATAATGGGTTAAACCCAGTTGACGAGGTTACAGACTAGAGAAGGTCATCACGGAGTACCTGGAGAGCCAAAGGAAGAGATTGGCTGAGACCTTCTTGCAGGTTGAGCGCAAAAGCTGCTTCGGAAAAGGACTTACCTGCAAAATCCCAAGAGAAACTAACTATGAATAAGGGTAACCATTGTAAATAGAGGGCAAAAAAAGTTAAAAACATTCATAAAATCAAACTGAGACTATCGAAGATTGAGAATGATGAAATCATGTCTTTTACCTGTAGCAAGAACATCTTCAAACCTGGATGCCAAGCGCCGAGTTGCATTCAAGCAGAAACATAAGAATTTCTCAACTTGAGAGCAGTAAATGGAAAACTAAACCGAGAGAATAATTCTAAAGCTTCGGGTTAAATACCTTACCGGAGATAAAGAGGTGCGATGTAGATGAAGAGTTGAGAGGCTTGCTGGAATACTATGAGTAATGGAGACCAATCCTCGAATCTTTGCGTTTGGGTGTAAGGCAAGATTAAACCAAATTCAAAGTGGTGTAAATTCGAGAGAAAACATAAGAGAAATGGCCAGGACGAATATAATAGCTGTGGGAGAGAAGTTACCCTAGTTACCCCAAACTATGACTGCAATTCCAAGGGTCAAGGGTCTCAGGGCAGATTTCCATGGCAGAGCCAACCTAGTGCAAGCGACGGAGCAAAAATAACAATGGAGAGATGAACAAAAGGGATAACCAAGTCCCTTCCCGCCATCACACATCCACCATTGATTGAGAAATGAACGAACGAAGATCATGAGGGCAGGTGGCCTGTACACGGATCCCATGATCTAACAACTGGCGTGACATTAAATAGCGAGGACATAACATAGATATGCGTACAGTAGTGTTAAAAGCAATTCAGTACAAGTATTAAATGCAAATTTACAACATCATAAACCGAAGCGGCAAAATTAAACTAAATTAGACTAAACCCAAATCCCAAGTAAATGTGTGATAATTTCCATACTTATAAAAGGATGGATATGCTAAAGTTATATTAATAATTTCCCAATTAAAGTTATAATGTCTGTTTGTAAATAAGATCAAGATTATTATGTTTAACAAAGGTTTAATGTTGAATGTATTATGTTAAATCTGTATGGTAAGTAATTTTTTTTTATGATAACATTGGTAAGTGTTACACTATTTATCTAATAAAATTGAAAATATAAAATAAATTTGCAACAATAAAATAATTTGGACGAATGAAATTCATAAAATTTATAACATTTAATTTTTTATTATAAAATTGTAGCTATATCTTCCGTTGTTTTTTAATGCTAGTTAATGACCAAATCTAGACGTGCAACCACATCCAGATCTTTCTCAATAAAATTAGCTTTATAACGAGCTCTATTTGCTCAATTACATTAAGTATATCTCAAGATATCAACCATCAAAAGTCTTTCTTCAAAAAATAATGGCTTGATGGAAATTATAACGATGCCGCAAAATTTATTTTTAATGTTTTGTTCTGTTAATTTTTTTAATTTTTCTTATTTTAATAAAAGTTAAAAACAAAAAAATATTTAAAAATATTTTAGTTAAATTAAATGATATTACAAAGAAATTTAATTAAAAATACAAATTTTATAGACAAAATAAGTAAAATGGGAGGAAATTTAAAATGATGTTTATGGTTTAAAATGTTGGGTATGGCGTTGAAGGTTTACTTCGTAAAGATGTTATGTAGAGGAATGGAGGTGGAGGAGATGACATGGGAGAGGCCCATGTGGATGGGAGTGGGATCCCCTCCCAACCATGAAACTTGCACACTAACACCTCCCTCGTCACATTACAAGCTTCTCCAAGGATACTATACCTATGGGATCTCAAAAGATATGACCTCGAAATAATCCTCTGGGGAGCACTGGGGAGCACTATTGAGTTTCAACCTCAAAATATTTTCAATGTACCCTTGTATATATTAATTTATCGATTTACATATATATATATATATATATATATATATATATATTAACTTATATAATTATAGTTTAATTAAATCAAATTAATAATGAATTAAATTAAGTAAATTATTATATTTGCAAATTAATTAGATTTAATTAACTAAATAAAATTAGATTAACTTAACTAATTAAAACTAAATTAATTAAAATGAATTTTATTTTCAATTTATAAAATTAAAATAAAATACAATTTTACACATTTTATGTTTATGCGGTGAAATTTGATTAAACTTTGACCAATAATATCTTCCAACTTGTAAGTGAGAAATAAGTGAAACCCAAATCATTAGAAAGTTGACAACAATATGCACACAATGGAACAATCAAAAAATAAATATAAGAAAAGGAAAAATCTCACAAAATAATTTAATGAAAACAATATAGAAGTGATTTAACCCAAATTTACATGGAGGGTTCGCATAATGATTTTGAAAAAATATGGAGAGTGTTGTGGTCAGAACTGGTACTTAGCAATCAAATAATATTTTTTTTTCAGATTCAGGAATAGTCTAGAGGTCTCTCCAAAGGAGGAGATAATATAGAATAAAAACTCATACCCCCTAACATAAATCATCCCTAAAACAAGAACATCATCTACAAATATGATATGAGTGATGGAAGTGTTTTTGGTGATCCTACATCTAGAGATTGTGCCACGTGTGTAAAACTATAAAATATTTCCGCTCAATCCATCAATGACCAACATGAAAAGAGGGGAGAAAAAGATAAACCATTTCTTAAGCCCCTAGAGTCCTTGAACAAAATAGTAGGAACCCCATTAACAATGACAACAAAATTAACTGATGAGATACAAGCCATAATCAAATCTACCACTAGAATTGAAAGGATGATGTTATGAAAAATAATCTTAAGAAATTTTCAGTGAACACAGTCATAAGATTTAATTAGGTCAAATTTCATAAGAAATCATCCTTATGCTTAACATTGTTAGAATGTAGACATTCGTGGGTAATAGAAACTGCTTCATGAACTTGTCTATGTGCCAAAAACCCAAATTCTTCTAGCGAAATGAATTTGGACAAAGATGCTTTAATCCACATTGCAATGACCTTAGAGATAGATTTGTATGCATTATTATAAAGTGAGATTTACTTGAAGTCATAGAAAGTTGAAGTACTATATGATTTAGGAATAAGAGAAATAAATGTAGCATTTGGAGAACTAATAATATAACTATGAATACATCACTCCTCTTCCATATCAAGGAGATATTGCCCCATAATATCCTAGAAATTTAGAAATAGTTCTATAGTCCACCCATTAGGTACATGGCTTGTGTCCCTTGCCAATGACTTCATGACCTTAATCAATTCATCATATGTGATATGTTTACCACTCTCATTGTTTTTCGGATCACTAAACATTTGAGGATATAGTTTGATGAACTCTAATTGATTCTCAGTATGCACGTCATTTCTAGCATGAAATTGTGTGCTAAAAAATCGGGCAGCTTCCCTATGAATGTATTTCTAACACAAAAAATTTCTACCCTCCCCATCCAGGAGACTCCAAATGGTGTTCTCTATCCTGATTTTTTAGACATGATCATTATGGGAATTTTTTGTACTTTCTTCTCCAACACATGGACTATTTTAAGGATGGAAAATTATTCAAATTTGTAACAATTTTATATATACTCTCTATATAATGTTGGTGGTTTTTGAGGTAAAATAACCTTATATTGTAAAATTTGGGCGAATCATTTTTATAAAAAATGGGAATTGGCAAATAATTTTTTTGTAAAAATCATGGAAAATTAGCCCGCCTGCGAATATTAGCCCCTAAAATTTTCCATGCTCCGACAATAATTTAGATTTCCTGACACTTCAACCTCCATTATTGCTCTTTATGCCTTAGATTTGTCTACTTTGAATTTTCAAGGCGAAATCCTCTTGTTTATTTGCATCTAAGAAATATGACATGTTAGAAGGTTATACTAATTTTTTCACAACCTTTTTCAACTTATACAATTTATGGAATATCATGTCCATTGTAATTTCCTATGGAGAAACACATGTATTGGACTAGGTTTCCCGTACTAAAACTTCAAAAGACTTGTCCCTTAGCAAATGATGATTAAATTTGAAGGTTACACCTTTCCATTCATTTTCATCACTCCATTAAGGAAATATAGGGTCATGATAAAAAATCTTAGAAGGCATGACCTATGAATCCATTTCCCCAAACCAAGAGACCATATTTTCTTGGACTAAAAAATGATTGAAGAATTTTTGTATGCCATCCACCTCTGTCCTATCGGTCCTCCAAGTAAGCACTATGGGATGAAGAATAATGTCTACAAGGATATTATTTCCAAATATATTTTTTGAAAAAATCCCCCATATTGTCATCCTTACACTTTGAAACCCAAATTTCTACTGATCCTAAAGTCATATTCATATCCCTAGCTAATATTAGAGAACCAATCTTAAGTGGACCACAACATTCCAAATGTTCCACAAGGAAAACCTAGATACATATGAGGCATATGTGTTAAGGATATGGATACAATGATTTGAACCCCAAGCATATCTCGAGAGAATAATTCCTTCAAAAGAATTATGGCAGTCTCCCTTTCCTTGATGTTCTCATTTCAAAGAGAGACGATGGTTCTTTCACCCACCAGGTTTTTCAGAAGAAAAATCACACCAAACAATATTTTCATGCAAATTCACATAATTTCCTCACTCAAAATCTAGGTGTTCTCAACACCAGAGCCACTCGGGCGTCGTGATTTTCTGATGTAAACCACCTTAATGATGAAAAAAACCATCTCCTTAGTGTTTTTAATAATAATGGTTATAGTAAGCGTCAATGTATTAGAGCCTTCCTTAAGGCTTAAAATGTCCCTAGGATTAAAAAATATATTAAAGATCAACTTTCACGGGTGTATCTTCCGTTTATCCAGGGAACCATAGATAATATTGTTAAGATCCTGAAGAAGCATAAGGTTCCTTCAAAATTTAGGGCCCTAAACACTATAGGAAGATCCATAAGCTCAGTGAAGGACCTTGTGAACCGTAAATATTGGAAAGGGGTTTATGTCATCCCTTTATCTTGTTGGAATCTATACATTGGTGAAATTGGTGGCTCAATTACTAATAGGATTCATGAGCACACAACTGACATCAAACATATAAGGTCCTGATCCTCCGCTTTGGAAGAACACACTGAAAAGAGAAAACATAACATTTGTGTTGAAGAGGTGAGGGTAATTGCAAGGATTGATCATTTTCATCGGTGTAACTTTAATGAGGCCTTGGAAATTTAAAGGAGGCCTATCTATCTGAATAGAGACAATGGTTGGAGTATTAGCAACTGTTGGATACCTACCTTGTATTCCTAATTTTTTATAATAATAATAATAATATTAATATTAATATTAATATTAATATTAATATTAATTGAATGTCATGCATTCCTTTATTTCTTATTTATTTTCTATTCATTATTTATTTTCACTATAATATTTTATTTTTTGGATTTAAATAGTAAAAATTGAGTTAATTCATTATCTTGATTTATATTTATATTTTATTTGTTTTATTTTTTCCATTTTCTTATTATTTTTTTTAATTTTATTGTTTAAAATAGTTAAATTTTACTTTATTATATTTATTTTGTTTTTATTTTCTTATTACTATTTTCAATTTTAATGTTTAGAATAATTAAGTTTGACCCTATTATTACTCACCTTCATTTTGATTAAAATAATAATATTAATAGAATTAATTTAATTCTTAATTTACAACTAATTTCTATCCATTACTTTATTTTAATTAAAAAATTGTTTCTTAATTAGTGATAATTTTTTAATCAAAACTAGTTGTTATATTCTAAAGGCTAGAAAATGTTTATCTTCATCTATTTAATCTAATGCATGATATTTATTCTTGCATCTTGTTAACACAGTCTTGAACCCTGGAAAGTAGAGGTTGAAACATATCATCTAAAACTGAGGTGCTAAAGGTGCAAGAATACACCGGGTATAGAAGAACTGAAAATATCCTTTCCCCAATATATGTTTATGAGTTTAGATAAACAGGAGCAAGTAATTGTGGAATTTAAGCCACGTAATGAGGGATTTTGTTTGGTGAATACATATTTTCGATAACTCTATTAAATAATTTTCTTCTGTGTGGGGAGTTACACATATTCATATATCCATATGAAATGCATCACAAATCTGAACAACTTCGGCTATTCAAAAAAGGTGGAGATAAAACAAATCCATCTGGACACACGAAATAAAATGCAATTCAAAAGCATACAATTCAAAAGCCCGTCACTCCAAAGAATCAGCTCCAGCTCCAGCTCATCATTACAAAAAACCAATCACCATCGTTAACGGAATTTTTAAAACTATTTCAAAGGTACTCCATGCTTCCCAGAATTGCACACCATTACAAAAAACCAATCACCATCATTAACGGAATTTATAAGACTAATTCGAAATTCTTAAACTCTTAAAATTAATTCCATAAAGTATAAAATTTGTTCATTTCCATTAGAAGTTACACTTTTCACACAGTAAAGTCTAAATTTTAATGGTTTTCACTACAGAGTACCAGTCAAAATTTTAATATGGTTTTCACTAAATTTTTATAGCTATAAAAGATTATATTTGTGTCAGACCAAGGATATTGAACATTCTGGTGATATATATTTTTTAAATTCAAGTATATTGAACATCCCATAAACCTGCTCCTTACTTTAAAATGTATAGATTCGCATATGGCTTTTCTCCACCGAAGAAATCAAATCCTAAATTAAAAATAAAAATGTCAGGCAAGTTCCTAATTTCAAATGGAAAAATCACTCTAAATAATAAAATAATTTCAATTCATCTCCACTCATTTCCCAAAGTCATTTTAAATATTTCCCATAAAAACCTAAATAAAAAATATTTTTTCATATCCTCTTGTATAAAAGCATGAGAAAACTACAAACACAGAAACTCTGTATCAGATACCTCCACCTCCAGTTTTTTTAGATACTTCCAGATACCTTGGGCTTGCCAACCCTCTTGAGGCTTCAGAAGGCAGTGAAGGACAAAATGAGGAGAATGTATCAAACATGCGGTGCTCAAGATAATCGATTACAGAACCGAAGCCTAGATCTCTAAAATTCGGTGACAAATTCTGGTATGTAAATCACGAGTCTCGCTACATTTTCAATTAAATCAATGGAAAAACAGAATGCTTAGATAAACTAATACTGCCGTTATGATTTCTATCGGTGGTGCAATTAAATGTATCAGAGATAACGTTTTATTGCTATTAATTATATCAAAGCGACATTCCACCGCAATGCAACGTCTAGAAAAAGAAAAATAGCTCAAATGTAAAGCGGCTCCTTAAAAACAAAAATATGACAATGCTTGCAGGAAAATATGATAGCACCATTATATCATCAATGCAAAACACTATTTGACAGTGCATGATTTAAACTCACTCCTGTGTTTAATTTCTTTACCAGGAAAACAAATTTATATGGAAGACTGAACCAGATCAGAGACTTTTACCGTGATACAATGATAACCTTCGTTTTCTTCTCAGCGCTGCTCTGTCACAGAAGAAAATGTTATTTCAGATTGTTACAAGATAACAATTACTGCGTATTGCCAATAACTATTGGTATTTCATATTGTAAATGTTCAGTTTCTGTTCTCTGAAATTGCTATACCTGGTGGCTGCAACTGATAATTTTTAG
Source organism: Pinus albicaulis (assembly GCA_034641835.2). Taxonomy (NCBI): domain Eukaryota; kingdom Viridiplantae; phylum Streptophyta; class Pinopsida; order Pinales; family Pinaceae; genus Pinus; species Pinus albicaulis. The sequence goes on along the minus strand of CM076584.1, from coordinate 1,670,326,869 downwards.
GCGATTTCAATAATTAGAATTTGTAAAAATGAGTGGAGTATATTTATGGATTTGTGTCCAAGGATATAACAATATCTCCATTGGCACATGAAGAATGATTTCGTTAAAACAACAGAATGAAATCAAAGTGGGAAAAACATAAATGTGTTGCTTTCAAGTAGGATATTCACTCCTTCAGTCAATGCCTCTGAACAAAGGTTGTCGTGATCCTAAAAGGGTTGATGACATGAACGCATGTGCAATTTTTTTAGAAATATGTATCCGATGACAAAAAAGAACATGAGAGAATTGTCTACTTCAATATAACGTTTAAAATCATAGAAAATCAATCTCCCAGTCTATGAGAAGTGGTAATAACTATGGTATGATGTAATCGAGTTATAAGGTAGCATCCACTGGTATGAATAAAGCGCAAAATCCTAGGAAATAAATTTAAAAAATAAGTAAATAGACGTAATGAAAGAATAAGCAATGACCATAATATTGATATAATATTTTTGGAACATATTCTTACAAAAATGGTTTGAAAGATAGAGGTTGTCAATTCTGCAATTACCTAAAACTCCCAAATAATATGAGATAGGTAGATCCGTATCTTCGATCTTCTGTAAGCTTTTGGCCCCAGGTATTATGTTGTATTCTTCCCATCCAATATAACCCATTAGCAAATCATCTTCTTTGAAGTTTGGATGATTTGAAATAACAACCTTGGAAACACCATAGCCAGTTATCACCGATATATTGAAATATCCCAAATAATGGAAAACAAGCTTCTTAGTTGAGATTCTAATAATATCCCTAAATTTTTGGTTACATATTTCGTACTGAATTGCATTAAATCCTGATCTAGAACAAGAAAAAGTACAAAAGTGTGATGAAAGCAGTATCATAAAATGAAAGAATAAGTTTAAATAGATTGAGGGTAACTTAATATTGTTTTCAAGTGCAAAAGAAATCAATGTGAATTGGTTGAATGCTCTAACTAGATAGAAAATTGTTTAAGACAAAATTTCCATCATTTTCGTGATATCAAGTTGACGTCATATGGCTCATGCCATAAACTATTGCAAGTTAACTTACCTAAAGTAATTTATTTGATTTAGTGAACATAGCTATCAATTGAAAAGCAACGCTTGAAGACAGAAAATGAGTAAGACTGTCAATCAATTAGCAAAGAAAAAATGGCTACCTCGAGATTCATATATTGGGTTCAAAACTGCTTATCAGTGCCACTTCATTTCATTGTTTTCACAACCGAAAAACAGATAGATCTCTCCAACTCTCCCCTTCTCCGACGTCTGCAGATCAAATCCCACTGGCATTCAACTGGCTCTATATCCCCAAATAACAACAAGCATTCAGCGCTCAGTAGAACTTGAAAAGGAGATCTAGAAAAAAAGAAAGAGAGCCACCCACGCACAGGCTTTTATGATTTATCTCCTCTATTCATCAAATCAAATCTAAAGCATAGATTGCTGGAGAACAACGACCCTTCTTGAGACACATAAATCTTGTGGGTCTGCAAATCGTTGCGAAGATCAATATAATTTGAATCCACTGGTAGAGTCGTAATACTGTCTCTCACATTGCCAACTTCAACCCACCGGTATGACCTGTATTGGGTCGCTTACTCTGTAAATGACTTTTAACGGAAGACGCGACATTCGTTGATAAGGTTTCACCCGATGACGCAGAGCGGAAGAGGAATGTTGCACAGACGTCACGAGAAAAATAGGAATGTTCCACAGGCGTGACAAGAAAAAGAGGAATGTTGCACATACTAATCGTGGTTAACAAAGAGCGAAATGGCAAGTTAGAAGGTTTGGCTGACTGAAAACAAGTTGGAGAAGATATCAAAAATCCGCTGAGGGAAATAGAAGCCACAATACGTCATAAGCGGCGAGCCAATAATAGAGAAGCCACTCCTGCAAAATGGAAACATCCATCCGGCATCCGCGGCAACGGTAACAGAAGATCAACGGCTTAAAACAATGACAACTGTGTCCAAAACGAACGGTAGAAAATGAAAATGT